>CM028346.1:33350890-33925691 GCA_016618105.1 Dendrobium huoshanense | reverse complement strand
GGGAACTTGTGTACTGGGGTACTTCAGGAGTTTAGGATTCAAAACCTTATAGGTTCCCGCAATCTGGTTGATCACCAATGAGAGTCACCAAAAGATCTTAATCTCTTTAATCTCCATTAGAATTGTAAGTTCCAGGCCAGTTATCAGAGCTTCGTACTCATCCTCATTATTTGTACAAGGTTCTGATAAATGGTAGGAAAAGTACATCATTCCATTATCTGGTGTTATGAATACTAGGCCAATTCCGGCTTTTCCAGGGATAGTAGGTTGATGTGCTTTGCCCCATTGGGAGGACGCAGCTCCATCAAAATACATCACCCACACTTGATTGTTAGGTTCCTTTAAACTCATGATTTGCTCATCAGGTAAATCATCATTCAAAGAAGATTCTGCCAGCAACGGGTGTGCCGCAAGGAAGTTGGCGACGGCCTGCCCTTTCACAGCACGCAGGGGAATGAAAGTGATTTCAAACTGAAGCAATATCATAGACCAACGAGCCAAACGTCCTGATAGCGTAGGTCTGGTCATAAGATATTGCAGAGGATTAACACTGGAAATCAAATTTACTTGGTGAGAAAGCATATAATGTCTTAGTTTTTGTACTGCAAAAATTAAGGCAAGATAATGTTTCTCGATCGTTGGATATCGAATTTCTGTTGGAAGAAGCCTCCGACTTAGGTAATAGAGAGCATTCTCTTTCCCCTCATCATTGACTTGAGCAAGGAGGGCCCCAAGAGACTCGTCAAGGGCTGCAGTGTAAAGGATTAAAGGTCTCCCCGGAATAGGGACTGCCAAGACTGGTGGATTTGTCAGGTATTGTTTGATATTTTCAAAAGCAGATTGACATTTCTCGTCCCAAATGAATTTGACATTCTTTTTAGCAAGGACCGAGAATGGTTGACATCTTCCAGAAAGATTGGAAATGAATCTTCTTATATACGCTAGTCTACCTTGAAGAGACCTTAATTGAGTAAGGCTCTTAGGAGGTGGCATATTTAAGATAGCTTCAATTTTGGCAGGATCAATTTCAATTCCGTGGTGCCTTACTACGAAACCTAGGAATTTCCCTGACGTGACGCCAAAAGCGCATTTCAAGGGATTCATCTTAAGGTCGTAACGGCGCAACCGCTCGAAGACGATTCTTAAGTCATAAAGATGAGCCTCTTTAACTTTACTCTTGACAACTAAATCATCAATATAGCATTCGACTTGATTATGGATTAAGTCGTCAAAAATTCGAGTCATAGCCCGCTGGTAGGTGGCACCGGCATTTTTAAGGCCAAATGGCATCACTTTATAGCAAAAGATCCCTATAGGACTTCTGAATGTAGTGTTTCTCTCATCTTCTGGGGCCATCTTGATTTGGTTATAACCAGATGAGCCATCCATAAAGGAGAAAATAACATGCGAAGAGGCAATGTCCACCATGAGTTCTGGAATAGGCAAAGGAAATTCATCCTTAGGACCTGCCTTATTCAGGTCTCTATAGTCAACACAGACCCGGATTTGACCGTTTTTCTTTCGAACAGGCACGACGCTGGCTACCCAAGAAGGATATTGTTCCTCCCGGATAAATCCAGCCTCGGCCAATTTTTTGACTTCAGAAATGACTTGTTGTTCGATCTCCAGACGCATGCGTCGTGGAGCTTGTTTGACAGGAATGGCGTCATGCCGAATTCCAAGTTTATGAACTACTACATTGGCAGACAAGCCCGGCATTTCATCGTATGCCCAAGCGAAGCAGTCCTTAAACTCGGATAGAAGTTGAATTAGATCCTTAGACTCATCCTCACTCAACAAAGAACTTATGAAAGTGGAGCGAGGGTCGTTCTCTGTTCCAAGGCTGATTTCTTTAAGTTCGTCAATTGTTGATTTGATTTCTTCTTCAAATTCAGGGGGTGCATCTTGAATTTGAACTTCATAGGAATCGTTTAAGGTCTCCAAATAAAGTTTGTCGAGTGAATCAACGACTTCTATAGGGACACTTTCAGATTCAGAATGACTAGTTATCATCAAGCAATATTCATCATCGTCAAATGAACTAACGGTACCAAAGCCGATACCATTTGTCCAATTTTTATTGAATTTTGAATTCCAAATATTTTGGTGGTATCTAGCTTGACCCTTAGTCCATCGATTCGGAGCGAAACCTTTAGAGATAAGAGCCTTAACACCAAGAGGAAAGTAGCCAAAAGGTAACTCCATTAAGTCATTGAAGTCTGCCTCTTCAAGGATTACATCATCTTCGTTCCTTGAAGAGGAGGAGCCAGGGAAGAACTTCTGGAATTTCCTTACCTCTCCATCTAAGTTAGGGGCATCCTTAATTACTAACCCTGAGACTCTGTCAGCAGACAGTGGGGTTAAGGTTAAGGATTCAACAGCCCTATTAAGCTTTTCATAAATACTCAATTCAGGCTCGTCACTTTGAGGCTTAGAATCGTTACCCTCCTGGTCACTATCCGAATCCAAGGTGAGATCAAACTTTGGAGGAGGATTGATTTTTCTATAGTCAAAAGCAATTCTAGCTCCTCTTTTTCTTGATTCTTCATCAGAACTTGTTTCAAGTTCGATGTATATTGGGGAATTTCTCTTTTCAACTGGAGGGCGACCTCGGCCGCGTGCTCTTTGGGCCATCCTTCCACCTCTTTGAGGCAGGTTGATTGGAGGCCTAAAAACCACGCGCTCGACATCGTCTTCACTACTTGAATTTTGGCCTTTTTGATTCTTGACTTTTTCTTTTCTTAATTTTTGAATTGCTTTTGAACTTTGAATTTCTGCCTTTTCCTCCTTAACGTTGATCTCTACCTGAGATTTGGTAGTGGACCCTTTGGGAACATAATATACAGCATCCTCGTAGATCCCGATCTCGTGAATAGAGAATGATTGCAGATCACCCTTAATTGCAAACTCAATGCCATCTCGTTGGTACTTGATGCATTGGTGTAGGGTGGAAGGAACCATCCTATATTCATGGATCCAGGGCCTACCTAGGATAGCGTTAAAGGACGTCACCGAATCGATTATATGAAATTTCGCTTCAGTTTTTAACTCTCTTATCTCTAGAAGAAGTGTGATTGAACCTAAAGCCTTCTCGCCTTTTTCGTTGAACCCACGAAGCACCATCCTATCGGTTGAGAGCTTGCTAATATCAACTTTAAGGTATGTTAGAGTCTTTATGTTCATCACGTTGACCGATGCACCCGGATCAACAAGAACTCTTGATAGCTTGAAATTGCCCACATTTACAGTAATGTAAAGTTGACGATTGTGATCGGTCGTACCAAGGAGTAGATCTTCGTCAGAGAAAGTAACTCCTGGAACTTCTTTGAAGTACAAAGCTTCTTCCTCGGGAGTCGAAGCAAGTTGAGCTAAGCAAATCTCTGGGTCAAGAAGTGTTTTAATTAGAGTCTCCCTCATCTCTTTTGAAAGGACAAGGGCGTCGTAAATACTCAACTTAGCAGGCAACTTCCTGAGATGAGCTAAGACATTATAATCAACACTTGGAACTTTAACATCAGGACCCGGCAAATTTGAAGGATGGTTTGATTGTTGAGTGGGGATTGAAATCGGATCAGTGGAAACAACTTGCTTTCCCTTTTCCTGTGAGGGAAGCCTAGGGGGTAAAACCTTACCACCACGCAATTGTATTTGCACAATTTTATCGGAAGAACAAGCTACGGGGAGGTCTACACTCTCCTTAGGCGATTGATTGTCATTTTCTGAGTGAGAATCTGAATCTGAAAAATCAATCATAACGGGACTCCCTTGAAAATTAATTTCTGGGGTATCACCATCTGATAAGACATCAGATTCATTTTCCTCTTGAGGAGTCAAATCTGGAGGACTGAGTTTTTGAACTTCTTGATTGATTTCAGTTAGTTCTGGATTATTTCCAACAGAAGTGTCATCTGGAATTACATTCTCAATATTAATCATCAAAATTCGAGCAGAAGGATCTTTTTTTTATTTAATTTTCAGCCCTTTGCCTTTGATGGGGCAAAGCAAAAGTCAGATAACATTAGTGGGGTCAATGGTTTTGAGCCACCATCCACCACTTGTACAGATCTCTCATCAACAAATTTCCTCTCTACAAAAGGTTCACTCTTTTCATTTTTATTTATTACAGTAGTTTCTACAACTACTCGAGAGGAAACTGTCCCAACGTCCTCCTACGATGCCTCTAGGTCAACTTCCCAGATCGGGCCCCGGGCTCTCGTCGGTAACTGTTGAGAAAGACGAAAAGATCGGTTAATCGACTTTTTAAATGCTCGGGATAATGTTATATCCCAACCATCTTCAAGGGACAAAGAAAGATTAGAGTTTTTACCTGAAATGGATTTAACAGACCCTTGATCCGGATCGACCAGGTACTCCTTTGGAATTACAATATTACCTTGACGGAAGTTCTTCTCAAGCCAATCCTTAAAGACAATACAGTCTTCGATTGTGTGGCCTAACATGCGATGGTAGGGGCAAAATGTTGGATCATCTTTTTTATTTGCCTCTTCCGGCTTCTTGGCCTCCGACAATCGAAAATCTGATTTCTTTAAAAGGCTCTTAAAAATCTTCCTCACCGACTCTCTTTTAAATGGATACGGTCGAGTCAATCTCTCTTTAAAAGTAATCTAGTGAGATTCTCTAGTAGGCAGAGAGGTTACCTGAAAAGGTTGAGATTTTTGAGTTTGTTGAGTTGTAGGATTACTTGATTGGGTATTGATCGGTTTCTTCCCTTTGTCAACTGCTGAAACCGTTGATGTTCTCTTTTCAAAGGACTTCAACGGTTTACTAGCCTTCTTCTCTTCAGTAGAATCTTTCAAGAATGGCATTTTGGAGGCCTCTTCCTGTAGATTACTAGCTTTATTCAGAAGCTTTTCAAAGGTTTTGATTGTAAACCCCTTTAGCAGAAAAGCAATAGGCCCGTGGATATTCTTTAGAAGAATTTCCACTGCATGTTGCTCTTGCAGTTGGGGTTCACATTTCATTGAAAGGTTTCTCCATCTCAAGATGTAATCAACCAAAGGCTCGTCCGATTTTTGCTTTTCGATAATGAGATCACCAACGGTTACACGTTGTTGAGCTCCTGAGAATCTCTTCAAAAAGAGACCCTCGAGCTCTGTGAAAGTTTTTACAGAACCATTTGGTAAATCTGCGTACCACTCAAAAGCAATACCGGATAAACTACTCACAAACTGACGAAAGAGTAGAGCATCTGACCCACCTGCGTTGCAACAGCTCGCTCAAAAATGGGCCAAATGCTGTCTTGGATTTTCTAAACCACTAAAAACTTTGAAAGAAGGTGGCACAAAGCCCTTCGGATAAGGAACCAAATCATATTCCTCGGGGTAGGGTCTACCCTTTGGAATAGATACAGTTCCTTGTGAATGGGCTAAGGCCTCCCTTACCTGGGTTTCAATCATCTGACGGATATCCTTTTCTGGTGGAGACACTGGAGAAGTAACTTCTGGAAGTTTGGGATTTGAATCAGCTTTCCTGCTGTGCTCGCCCGTTGTGTGTACTGTGGGCTGCAATGGCTCAGGTCTCGACTGCTGTGACTGCAAAAGCTGACTCTGCATTTGTTCAACTTTCATCATCATCTCCTCGAGTTTTCTTTCAAGGCTCAAAATATATTCATCTTTTTCCCTCAACTTGACAGAAGTATCTGAATCTGAATCTACCGCTGCTGACTCTTCATCTTTACCAGAACGATGTTTAGAAGCCTCAACATCTTTAGTTGATGATCGAGTTTCAACCATATGAACATCTGCTACTGGATCTTCATCAACTAACAGATCATCTTCATCCGGATTGAATTCATCAATAGCTTTCTTCTTAAGGATATCTCTGATTTCTTGTACCACTTCCTCGACTGGCCTCCCATCTATCGCTTCAGCATAAATTGATAAGTATCCATCATAATTCATCACTTGATCATACTCTTTTACATCTAACTTATCAAAGATATTGCTAATCTTAGCATCTTCTTCAGTGATTACTCCACTAACAAATTGATCTAACATTTCTTGATCAGGATCTTGGATCGTCTCCTCCCCTTCGATTGTCCCGGGGTCGGTAGTCGCAAGGGTGACATCCTCAGTAGGGTGAGGGACATCTATTTTAATTGGTGATGGAGGGGCTTGAACAACGGGGGCTCTAACATTAATACGAATAGAATCCTCACATCCCTGAACTGGGAGTCGGGGGAGTTCAATTACCGTCTGAGTTTGAGGTTCTCTGATTTGAATTCCAATAGATCTACTGAACTTCCTTCGCGTGCATGATTCATTTGGAGACATGGGCCTCTTGCCCTTGACATCAATTTGTTTCAATTCCTTCAAAACTTCTTTAGATTTTGCTACCACTGGGGCCAGTTTAGACAACTTTGAAGGCGAGGTTGGTGGTCTACCACTAAGAGGGCGACTCTGGCCAGACCCAGTTAACACTATCTCCTCCGTCTTTGCAGACGGGAGGCGAGGCACCCAATGGTATCCATCTGTGGACCTCCGAAAGAGCACCACGCGAACGGGTCGATTGGAAGGGACAGATTGGATCATGCATACGACTAACCATTGAGGATAGAGGCTTTCACCAACACACCTCGATGGGTAGTAATATACATGACCAAATCACGGGTTTCCCCCACCCGATGCAAGAGCTCGAATGTAGTTTAGTAGATTGTGGGGACCAAGTTTCCCACGGGCGCAAGCCCCCGTGGTTAATTACATCCCAGGCCGGAGCCTGAGAAAACTCTCGATTAAGGATTATACATTATCCTCTCTTAAAGTGGGATTGGCACAAGGGTACAAACTAGGAAATCCTACTCAAAGGGAAGAAAGGTCCGAAGGGACTGAATCAACATGCGTGGCTCATACCAACATTCGGAGGCTCTAGGGTACTAAAGAGAAACTGGAGAAAATCAAAGTCAAACATCCGATCACATGCGTGAGAGAAGGATGGAGGTGGCGTCATCCTGTGACGAAGATAAGTAGGATTTAGGGTCCCTGAAAAGAAGGGACCTACCTACTATTTGAGGCATACTACGAGACCCAATGTAATAGCCTCGAATCCTAAATCTAGTTTGGACTTAGTGTTCGACACACACTAAGACCAGTGTCCTATCTAATGCGATGCAAAGATCTGGACTTATCCTGGCCTGGATTGGGGGAGCCAGCTAACCACCTAGTCGCTTTAAAACCATGCAATTAAGTCAGTTATGAAAGATAGGTGGGTGGTACAGTTATTGGAAGTAGGACCGATATCTAGAGAATTTCCTAAGTGGTCCTGGACTTATGTTGGGTGAATGCCCCTAGCTAATGTAATTAAATTTTAATTAGTTGGTTACTAATGCAATGCATGCTAGTTGAAATATCAGCTCATGAATACTTTGGATTTTAAAAACAGGCTTAATATAAAATAATTTTTAGAAAAGACTGAGTTTCCCTAGGTCCGGCACTTCGTCCTCATAGGCCAGATTATCCGGACTCTACCCGCAGGCAGGGAGATGTCTTATTAGAAGGAGAGAGAAACTGCAGTAATATGCATGCGACCCCGGACGATTCCTGCAATTTCCTAGGTTCGTTAAGTTTCTATGTTATTTAAAACTTAAATTTTTAAAGATTAATTACGAGTAGAAGAATTTTATAGTCCTTAATGAGCCTAATACGATCCAGGCGAAAACAAAAACGGCATGCAAGAAAGAAACCTAGAAAAAGTAGATATTTCTAAGCGCAATCAGGTAAGCACATCAATATAAATCCACAAACTAATCAAAAAATGTCCATAGGCCAACTGCCCTTTAATTACAACCCAGGGTATGCAGAAAAGTAAAGTGGCCGGGCACCACTACCAACAACCCGGATTTCTAAGCCTATGACAGACGCCAACAACTTTGAGTGGGATATTGGGTCTTCAAATCTTCAATACTGGGTATCCTCTCCTTGGACTCCTTGGATCACTCCTCCTTGGACTCCTTGGATTTGTCGTGGCTTGAATATCCAAACGAAGAGACAATTCCCCCTAGTATGGGTGTATTGCCTTTTCTCTTTGGATATCTAAAGCCATCCAGCTCGATCTTCCAAATGGAAGAAGACTCTCCCCTTAGGGATGCCTTCTTCTTTTAGAATTCAAGCTGGATAAGAATATCCCAACTCAAAGGTTGTTTTCACAACTCTTAACAATTATTACACACAAATTTACATTTATTGAAAAAGTAGTAAATTCTAAATCACCTGCAAGGTTATCCTAATAATCATCCCAAGCAGTTTATATGAAAATGAAAATGCTAACACCATTGACCCTGTGCCAAGCCATACTCTGAGGGCTAAGCAGTTCCATCTGTAGCAATTATAATTATTTAATAATTTTAGCCCTCATTATATCAGGGGGGCTGAGCAAGCACCTGCATAAGACAACATTAGAAATCATAACGGTGCCCCCCTTTTCTTAGCTTGAGCATGGCCACCTGCATAGAAGAACAGTATATATATATATATGACGTTCCTAATCTAGGGGTAAATCTAGCGCCCATCACATCACAGAGTGCAAGAAAAGTAAGCAAACACATCAATTCAATTTTCAAACAGCATGCAGTGAAAACTACGAAAAGCTCCGGCACACAGCAAAAAAATAAAATCCAGCGGCCTAACCTAGATCTAGAAGTGGTGTCCTAGCAAACCATTCTATGTGTGTGTAAGGCTAGTGTGGTCTGGATAGATCCTAAGTGGGGTAGTTAGTTGAAATTATCTAGAGTTCAGGTATGTTGGAGGTCTAAAAATGATGTTTTAATTGAAATTCAAATATTAGTGAATTAGATCCATTTTGGTTATTTTAATTTGTTGATCAGTTTTAAGAACTAAGGGTATTCATATTTGAAGTTTGAATTGTATTAGCCAATTTTGGAAAGTTTTAAGTCCTCCTATGGACTAGACTAAGGGTCCAAAAAAGTCACTATGGAAAAAAGGCTAAGTCTGAGTCTCCTAACATTCTAGGAAAATACTAGACCTTAATATGAGTAGTTAGACAGGTAGTAGGCTGAAATCGGAGTCCTCTAGGCAAAGTTATGAATTTTCTAAGTTTCGGGCCCTGAATGAACTACACTTGACCAAAAAGTTGACTTTCTAATCTAGGCCAATTTCTGGAAACCTAATATTTCTAATAAATACTAGGCCCTAATTGGAATCTAATGCAAGTGAGTTTACCTAATTTGGAATTTTCTACAATTAGTTATAGATTTCTAAAAATCGGGGTATTTAAGGGAATTTTCCAAATTAACTAAGGAAGGGCTCTTTTTTACTGTTTTGCTCCAAACAGGCTCCAAACTGATTGGAATCAATCCCAAAGATCAGGGATGACCTAAGAAAGTGTTCCCAAGTGTTTGGAGAAAATTTGGAATTTTTAATAATTTTTAATAATTTATTAGGGGCAAAATTGTAATTTTCACCTATGGTCAAATTATGGGTCAACCTGAAGTCAAATTATGGAGCCCTATTTATCTAAAGTGAAGGATCAGATTCTGGTCAGTTTAAGGTATTATTTGTAATTTTCTGACCAAAAATGTATTTATTGTGTTTTTCGGAAGGTCTCGGGGCCTTATTTAGTAGGTTAATTATGGTTGGTTAGCTAAGGGCTCTAAAAGCTCCTAGAAATTTCCAGAAAATTATGAAAGGCTTATGATGTCACTAGGTTTAAGTGTTGAAGTTTTCATGTCGTTCTGGGATCTATCCTAGCTCCTAGAAAACTTCTAAGTTCGCTAGACGGGTCCTTAATTGTTGTCCTTAGAGTGTCACTACGTTGTAGGAGTTTAAAGTGAAGTTCATACTAACCCTCAAGGTAGTAAATGCATGGAGTACATAAACAAAATAAACACGCCATGTCCTTAAATCTAGGAGAGCCTAGGCTAAGTGCTCGTGGTGCGACCTACACATGCAATCTACGAAAATAAAAAGACAGACACTTAAAGAACGGATTAGTGAATGATTGGGACTCAACCATTCACTAACCCACTCTCCCATGATTTCTCTTCATATCTAGAACCCATGTCTAAAATTTCATGCGATAGCGGATCTCTCGGAATTAAGAGATTTAATATATAAATAGTTTCAAAAATAGTTTTAAAGTACTTAAATATATGTATATAAATTTTGGAAATTAAGATAATTAAAAATAAGTTAAATTATATTAAATAGGTGTATGGGAGACCCGCTGATCACCCAATCGAGACTCGCAACGATTTGAAAGTAATTTTTAGTTTAAAAATAATTGGTATAATAGTTAATTTAAATAATATTAAAATAATCAAATCATAGGGTGAAACAGAAAATCGTCAAGACAGCCAAAATCAGAGGCTGGAAATGGTTCCAAAACATAAAGCTCGTCTTGCTGAAAAGAACGAGGGGTCGCACATCGAAATCCGACTTAAAACGACGAAGATATGGTTTTCCGAAATTTAAACACAATAAAAACAATATTTTAAAATAGTGCTGTTTTGCTATTTTTGAAATAACAGGAGATAGAGACAACATTTTCATCTGGAAATAGTTTTAAAATATGCAGAATTCAGAGTACATTCAAAACAAGGTATTGTGCGTTGACAGCGGACTTAAAACAACAAAGTTATGTAATTTCAAAGTTTGAATACGATAACTAATTGTTTTATAAAATAAGCAATTGACTGACTTAAACATAACTGCAGACAGGTTAAAAATACTTGAGCCCAACCACCTTTAAAACATGCAGAATTCAAATACGATCAAAACAAGGGGTTGTGCGTCAAAATCGGATCGAAAACGAGAAAGATATGGATTTTTGAAGTTTAAGTCAATAAAGGGTATTTACAAATAAATAATTATTGGAAAATAGAAAAATATAATTAAAAAAAATAATCTCAAAATAATTAATAATAATGATGATTATAAAATGGAACTTAAACAATAACATAATAACTTAAACTAATAGTAATTAATATAACTAATTATTAAATAATAATTGTATTAAAATAATAGTTTAAATAAAAATAAAAATAAGGTTATTTTTACTGTTTTAATAATATCTCAAAATCCATAAATTATTTTTATTAAAAAAAAATTTTATAGTGTAGAGAATAAAAATACGAACAAAACAAGGCATTACACGCAAAAATCGGAGCAAAAATGAATTTTCTATGATTTTTTAAAGTTAAAATGTATAAAATACATTTAAAATAAAATCAAAACCTAGGAAAACCTCTCGGGCCGACACTTGGCATGTTCCCATTGGCTCCGCAGTTTTCGGCCAATGATTGCGCCGCCGCAATCATCGGCCAATGATTGGCAATCATTGGCGGCTGTCCCGCCAAGCCACTTAGCCACGTAAGCAGCGATCCGAACCGTTGATCTCGCGTGGTTCGAAATCAACGGTCTTGATCGAGTCGGACGGGCGCGGATCCAACGGAAGCTGATACACGGGAGGACAGGCAAACGGTGCAGCTGAATCGTGGCCATTGGATTCGGGATCAACAGCCCATATCAAGTGGACGATGAACCCGAGCCCTAGACCTCTATTTTGCCTCGTTCTCCCTCGATTCTCAACCGAATGACATGAAATTTGAAACCCAAGTTTTATGAATGAAGAGCATTCATGGGGGATATTCTATTTGGATTAAGATGCACTAATCATAATGCTAATTAACCCTAAGCGTTTCTAACTAGGGTTTGCGATATACCTCAATTCACACGGTGGATCTGGATGATTTTGGGCTCGTTGGACTTGTGGACTCCCCGGGAACAATTTTCTAGTTGCACTCGAACTCTGAAACGGCCTCGATCAAGCAGGAGAAGTTTGGAAAAGGATTTAGCCTTGGGTTCACCGAATTTCTCGCCGGCGGCGGCTTGAGGTGGCCGGGATCTGGTCGGGGAAGGTGGAGGAAGGATGTGGGAGCACTCTCGTCAAATCTCAGAGCCTGAGATGGTCTCTTGAGAAAGCAAGAGCAAAAAAAAAAAAAAAATCCCAATCTTGACCTAATTTTTGCTATTTAAAGTCCTAGGGTTCATCTCAACGGCCAAGATCGAATCACTGAGTAAATAGGAGGGAAATAGGTCGGTTTAGGCCGTGGTTTTGATTTCAAAACGAAAGGAATTCATTAGTGAATTAATTTAGGCTTTAAATAGGCATTAATGGGTGATTTTGACTTATTTAGGACTTGATTTGACCAAGTCAAATTTTGACTTGGTCAAATCAGTCAAATAAATCAAAGGGAATTAGAGGTTGAGCTTTGGATGTGTTTAAATAGGTTTAACTTTGAATTAAGCTCAAATTAATCAAATGAGTCAACCTAGGTTGACCTGGTCAACCAGGTTGACCCTGGATACAAAACTGGGTCCAGTAGGTCGAGTCTAACCCATTGAGTTTAGTGGTGAAGAGAAATCGAGCCAGGGAACTCTGGAATCAATTTTAGATTAAAAGGAAGTGTTTAGGTCAATATGGGTCAACCCTGGTTGACCTGGTCAATCAGGTCGACCCAGGACCTGGGTCCGGGCTCAACAGACTCAGTTCGACTCACTGAACCTATTGGAGAGGGTCTTGGGGTCTGACTTGGTCAATTTGACCAAGTCAACCCTCCAAGCCCAATTCTGGGCAAAATCGAGGTCAACACCATCTACTAAGACTGACGTCACAGGTTGTTTAACAAACTTCTCGTTCTTCCTCACTGGCTGAGGAGTCAGATCCTTGGCTTCAGATTTTTCTTCTTTCAACACCTCTTTCTCAAACTTATGTGAAATCACCCCTTTCAAGTGTTTGACATATTGTTCTTTGGTCTGTCCTACTTGAGCAGCACAAGTATGGATGATATTTCTGAGCATCCTAGTTTTTAGAATTTGCTTCTCCTTCGGGGTTCTCTTAACAGAATAGTCCACTGGGCTAGGCGGAGTGCTAGCTATCCGAGTAACTCTCTCCTCCCCTGCAGCAGCTGCGAGGGGTGAAAACGACTGCCTTTCAGGAGTGGAGAAGAGGCAGGGATTGGCAGCTCCTCAGCAGCCTCAAGATCAACTTTACTCAAGGCCTTCAGCTCGGCCACCTTCTTAGTCTTTGTGATTTTCTTCCTCAACCTCCTGAGGTAGTTCTTTTTGGCATTTTTACTGCCATAAAGGGTTTCAAAACTAGAAGATCCTTTCTCAAATATTGACTTGGCTTCAGCGACAGCCTCCAGCTTTTTTGCATCCTCTAGGAAGTGTTTGGGTGCGTTAGCAATATTCAGTGCTGACCAGAGACTAGGAGGGGCGTCGTTTCCAGCTCCTATGGCTAACTGAACTAGAGGGACATCCTTCTCACCCTCAACAGCTAGGTCCACCAAAGTGTCTCCATTCATGACCAGTCTAAGGGACTTAAACCCTATCCCAAACTGAATCGAATTCTCATAAATCAATTCCTCAATTATTAAGTCGCGGTCCATTGAGAATAACAGTTTTCTAGCCATTGGAAGTGATTTGATTATCTGAGATTAAAAAGGAAAAGATTTTAATTAAAAACTTAAATTTTGAATTTGAAAATCAATTTATATTTCATCACATATATCGGATTATAAGAGTTACAACCCGGTATATATTGGTAAGATATCGAGATTGATTTTAATAAAATAAAAAACTTGAGTTTTCATTGTATATGTTCAACTACAAGAGAATGTTGTAGAAAAACATATAGCAATGATAATAGACTTAAGAAAGAGGATTTGAATTTCGAAGGTTGAAAGATTTTTTGTAAATTGTGAAACTTAGCATGCTAGATTTATTCGCATGCAAGTTTGCAACATATACAAAAGGATTTGGCTTGACTCTTTCGCTCTACCAATTAACTTGGAGGCAAAATGTCAAAGCCCGACATCGACAGAGGATTCCTATGCTCACCTCTCTTTTAACATGTCTTAATTGAGTTGACCACACTCACCCAAGAGAGAAATGGGTAGAGGGACCAACGGAGAGAAAGGTAGTCAAAACTACCGATACAATAAAATTTATACCGCTATTAAAGATGGAGAGTGAGATTAATCCCCAGCGGAGTCGCCATTTTTGTTTTGATTGAAAAATATATTTAAGTATGTATAGTTTTGACAATATATTAATTTTCTTTAGGAATATATTGAATTTTCAAATTGTAGCTTTGAAATAGAACACAATATTAGGAACGATATATATTATCTCAAATAGACAGAATATCATTCACTAATTGGTCCTAATTTCAAAACTTTAAAATTATCCAAATTATCGTAGTCAAACTTAAGGGGGAACATGTATGATCTCGAAAGATCAAAATGATGTTCAACCAATTGTTTAACCATAATAATTTGAATAAAAGATCGTTAATTTCATAATCAAAATAATGATAATAAAATAATATATCTTCCTGAAGAAAGATGATATTACTTATTACCAAAATTTTGAATATGACGATAACGATCGTCATTCTCGTTTGAATTCCCAAAGATAATTAATTGAAGGTTTTAAAAAAAAATTAATTTTGAAAATTAGATCTGGGTTTCTAAATCTCCTACGAGCGCAAGCCCTCGTAGTTAATTACATTGTAGAAAATCGGAATTTCCTACGAAAACTCTCGATTAAAATAGCGGTGTAAATTTTATTTAAGATTTTCAAAGATTGATGTCAAAGGAAGAAAATGGTAAGAATTTCAAATGAGATTGGTTCAAAATTGAAGATTTATTTTCGGAATCAAAGGAAGAGGAGTAGGAAGTATTTTTAAGATTCTGAATTACTTCAGAAAACACTCCAACTAGTTCTAAGCGTTAGGCTCGTATTTGATTGAAAGCGATATTTAGTTTAAGTGATCAATTTTATTAGAAATTTGGGATTCAATTCCCGAAAATTGAGGTCTTATGGCCCGAGCCAGCCTCAGAACCTAAGTCTAAATTGAGCACTAAAAGTTAGTGCCCCAAACCTAGCTAGTGCAATGCGGATCTGGTCTTACCCCGGCCTGGATTGGGGAGCCAGCTAAACCACCTAAACAATTTTAAAATATGAGTCCGGTCTTTTAATGTTGAGTGGTAGGGATGTTATTTAAGAAAAGTTTTTGAGAACGGGGTCGACATCTAGAGCAGATCCTAATTGGCCTCTTTGACTTATGCTGGGTGCAAAATGCTAAGGACTAATGCAATTAAAATTTTGACTCTTTTAAATCTGTTTCTAATGCAATACATGCTAGTTAATAACTCCAAATCAAATATACTTGAAAGTTAAAAACAGGCTTAGAAAATAATTTTTTAGAAGACTGGACTTCCCCAGGTCCGGCACCTCGTCCTCATAGGTCAGACTATCCGGACTCTACCCGCAGGCGGGAAAGGGTCTAAAGCAAGGAGAGAAGAAGTGCAAAAATATGCATGCGACCCCGGGGTCGATCCCCAGCTAATTCCCTAAATTTGTTATCTTTCTATGTTGTTTAGACTCACTAGAATCTTGAACTTTAAGGTTATGAGTATAAAATTTTTCACACCCTCGCGAGTCTCACGAGTCCAGGCAAAAACAAAAGCGGCACACAAACGCCAAAAAAAACTACGAAAAGTAGGTAATTCTATACGCAATCACATCAAACATCAATCAAATTAATTAAATTAATATTCAAATTGAAAGTCCATAGGCAAAGTTGCCTTGCTTATTACAAACCAGGGTCTGCAGAAAATAAAGTGGCCGGGCACCACTGCCAACAACCCGGGTTTCTAATCCTATGACTCAAGTGATTTTGAGATTTGGGATTCTTCTCGTCGTCCATTTCTTTGTCTTCTCACGAACATCTTGATTCGTCAGTTCTGGATATCCAAATGAAAAGAAACTCCCCCTTGAACGGGGTGTTATCTTTTCTCTTTGGATTTAAGATTGATTTTAACTGTTGTTTGATTGCTAATTTTAAGGTTGAATAAATATTTTAAGAGTTTTAGAGTGATTTTTGAGTTTTGGGAATCTTCTGGATTATTCTAATCACTTAATCAAAGGGTCAAAAATTGACTTTTTAATTATGAATGTTTTCTAGAAAGTTAATATTTTATTAAAATACTAGACCTTAATACGATCAATTAGAAGGTAAGTACGCTGAAATCGGATTTTTCCACAATTAGTTATGAAGGTTTGAAGTTTTGAACTGATTTTAACCTATATTTGACCAAAAAGTTGACTTTTTGACTTTGACTGATTTTGGAAAGTTTGAAATTTTTTATAAATACTAGACTTGATTTTGAGTTGAATGCAAGTGAGTTTGTTCAATTTGAAGTTTTCTAGAGTTAGTTATGATTTTTCAAAGTTTGATGTATTTATTGAATTTATAAAATTGTTTAATTAGAAGGGTTTTTTTGATTTTGCTCCAAATGAATTCCAAACTCCTTGAAATCAACTCCAAAGGTCAGAGATGACCTAAGAAGTGATTCTCAAGTGTTTGGGAATTTTTTGGAATTTTTAATTATTTATAATTATTTATTTTAATTAAATATTTGTTTTCAATTAAAATTAAATTAAGGTTTGATTTGATGTCTGATCAAGGAGATTATAATTTTCATTGATTAAGGACATGAATCTGGTCAGTTTGAGGGGTTTTTGGTATTTTTTGGATTTAAACTTGATTTATTGGAATTTCTGGAAATTTTAAAGCTCAATTAAAGGGTTAAGTTTGACTTATTTAATTATCTGACCTAATGAACTCCAAATTGGATGAAATTTAAACCTAAGGTGTCACATGTCACTAGGTTTACTATGTTCAAGTTTCACCCCTATTGGGTGTGTGTAGAATTTCCTAGGATTTTTCTAAGTTAAATAGACATTTTCTTAAATATTTTCCCTAGGTTTCTCTACTGTTCAAATGGGCTTGAAATTTGGTATGTCTAACCCTTATGCAAATGCATTCACACCACAAAAAATTCACAGCAAAATAATAATAATTTAAGGAGTTATGAATTTTCCAAATTTAGAGTCCAAAATGGACCCTTTACTTTGAAAATTCACAAAACAGAAATTGTGAGAAATTTGCACAAAACTTAATTTACAAAATTGTAAATATCTCACAATACAGAAACCAAATCAACTTTATTTTAATTTTAGTAAATACTACATTCAATTACCTTTCCAACGAGCCCAAGAACGTTCAATTTGGTGAAAGATTCGATTTTCTATGAATTTTACAAATTCTGGGCCTTTTTCTGAATTATTTTTGACCATTTCTGGTCAAATTGACCGCCGATCGGCGGCGCCCAATGGCAGCGAGCCACGTGGCGGGCCAGGGCCCGCCACTTTGACCACGTCGGACGGCCGATCCGACCGTCCGATCAACCGCGGGATAAATGGACGGCTAGATGGCCGCCACGTGTCCAATCCGAACGATGGAAGAACCCGTGTTCGAATCCAAGGGACACCAGCGTGCGGAGGAGGCCGCGTGGCCATTTCTGGACCGTCCGATCGCACTAAAGGCGCGATCAGACGGCTCTGGTTGAACCAGAATTGGTAATTTTCAAATGCCCATAACTTTCAAAATACTCAACGAAATTGCATGAAATTTGAACTGTAGCTAGATGGTAACATAATCTAACAATGCCTGAAGTTTGGAGGCTCCATGCATTGTAGATTTGCTACAGTTTCAAATTGAAATTTAAACTTAAAATGGTCATAACTTACAATCCAACCGTCGGATTTTTGACTTCTTGGGCTTGTTGGAAATCTGCTACGATCCTCTTCAACTTTGTAGAAGACCTCAGAAGCTGGATCTATCTGGATTGGAAGTTATTTGTGAATAACCTGATTCTCTCTCTAAATTCCTCTCTCTTCACCAAATAAGCTTTGGAGGCTAGATTTTCGTGGGGGAAGGCTTGGAAAAGTTAGGGAAAGGCTTGGAAAAGGTTCTTTGAAGGTTTTGATGGCTGGGATAGCTCTTGGATGAGGGAGGGATTTGAATGAGAGAGGCTTTAAGGGTTCTTTGCATGTCTTAAGATATTTCCCTATGCTAGACCTGTCAATTTCGGGTTACGGGTCGGGTTCGGGTCAACCCGGAATTGACCCGGAAATATTCGGGTTCGGGTCAACCCGACCCATTTTTGTAAACGGGTCGATTTTCCGGACCCGAACCCGACCCGCTTCGGGTTCGGGTCAACCCGACCCAACCCGCGGAACGCTGGCCGGACGGCGGAACGCGGACGCTGGCCGCGGACGCTAGCCGGAGGGCGGAACGCAGACACTGGCCGCGGAACTTCGGCTGACGCGGAGTCGCGGACGCTGGCCGGACAGCGGAACGCGAAGCGGACACGGGAGATGTCGCGCAGCCTGCGACGACAGCGACGTGACGCGGGTCGCACCGCGACGTGACGAGGTCCGGACTCCAGGACTGGCGCGGGCAGGCGGGCAACTCGGGCTGGGGGCCTGGGGCAGCGGGCAGCTCGGGCTGGTGGCCTGGGGCAGCGGGCAAGGGGCAAGGGCGAGAATCAAAAATTTTTAAATTAAACGGGTTTTCGGGTTGACCCGGCAACCCGTCGGGTCAACCCGAACCCGACCCGTTTTTACAAACGGGTCGGTTTACCGGACCCGAACCCGACCCGCTTCGGGTTCGGGTCAACCCAAACCCAAAAATTCCGGGTCAGGTTCGGGTCGGGTTTTCGGGTCGGGTCCAATATTGACAGGTCTACCCTATGCAAGCCATCTTAGTGCATTTGGATGGTTAGGATTGACTGTATGAGCTCTTTGATGGTTGCCAAGTGTCCATGGAGTTGATGGGATCAAGGGATCAAAGGACAAGAGGTGGCATGAGGTTTTAAATCTCCTTTTTGCCCCTTTGAACACATGGCTTGATCAAGAGCCATTGGATTAGATCTAAGGGTTACAAAATGCTCTAAGGAGCTTCTAGAAGATGTCTTAATAGCTGGATTAATTAGGGCTCAAGTGAATTAGCTTAAGGAATTAATTGGGCAAGGTTTAAGGTTCATTTGACCATGCATTGACCATTTGACCAATCAATGGGTCAATGGGTGCTGATGTGGCCATGAAGAAATGTTGATTTGCTGGTTGATTGAGCCAAGTTCAATGGGCTTGAGGTAGTTTGAGTTTGCTTAAATATTTAAGTCTCCTAAAGCCCTTAAGAGGTTGTGTTGACTATGTTGACTTGTCAACCAGTCAATGAGGTGAATGATGTGGACTAGGAGAATGTCATGGGTGGTGGTGAGGGCCATTCCAAAGTTTGTGCAGGTCATTTGGGTTAAGAGGGCTTAATGGGCCCTTAATGGGCCATAAAGCCAAAATTGTTTGACTTGGTCAACCAGCTAGGTCCAGGGTCTAGAAATGGGTTCAACAAATTTAAAATAACATTTTGAGTTTATTGGATGTGGTTCTATGGTTTGAAAAGGTCAATTTGGTCAAAATGCCGATTTTGACCTTAAAGAGCCTATTTTGGTCAACCTAGGTTGACTTGGTCAACTAGGTTGACCCAGGGTCTAGAAATGGGCTCAATCAATTTAAAATGACATTTAGCGACCAATAGAAGTGGTTTCATGGCTCAAAGAGGTCATTTGGGTCAAAACACCTGTTTGGACCCTTAAAGGACCTCTTAGGTCAACTCAGTTGACTTGGTCAACCAGGTTGACCCAGGGCCTAAGAATGGGTTCGACAGGTTGGGTTTGATATTTGAAACTTGTTGGAGGTGGTTGCATTCAATTTGGAGCTCGTTTGATTCAAAACGACTATTCATACCCCAAAGGGGTATTTTGGTCATTTTGACCTCATGACCACTAGGGGATGAAATGAGTCCAGAAAAATGCAGTTTATTGTTCAATAGGTCTCGATTAAAGATTTGGAAGTGATTGGAGGGTTTAAAGAAAGCTCCAAGGTCATGATTTACTGGGTAACAGGTCTAGTGGCATAGGCTGTAAATATTTGAAGGTTTTACAACCTTTGGATTTTGATTTAGATTTAGGGGTTAGAGATCTCAAAATGAGCTCAAATTTGAAGAGTTGCCTCCAGAGATATGTCCCATCAGTATGCAACTGACAGACCCTGAATCAGATGTCATTTGATAGGGTTTTGAAGTGTTTGAAAAATTTCTGGAAAAGGCCTTTAGGACAAGGCCCTTGGACTTAGGTTTTGAGTCTAGATTTTTGGATTTGGTATGGATTTTGAACTTGATTGATTGGATTTGAATTATCTAAATCCTTCATGATCATTTAAATGATCATAATTGATTGGATAGGATTGATGTTAGATCAAAGGTATGATATAGGCTGTAGTCTGGATTCTGAACAGGACTGAAGTCTGAATTTTGATTAAGGGTTGGATTGAATTGAGATCAGGTTTGAATTGATGTGAGGTCTGGATTGATCTGGGATCTGGATGGATCCTTAATGACTTCATACAAAAATGAGGTCAACAGACATATCAAGAATTATTTTGGATTTATTAAAAAAACTCATTACTAGATAAAAATATATGAACTCGCTTGATTCCAAATAAAATAAAAATTCAAAACATAAATTTTTTTTCATCTTTGAAAAGATATAAGATGAACTCTCGAATTAAAAATATTTCTCAATTACTGATAAGATAAAATTAAAAAAAGTCTACTGTTCCAATAAATTGAAGAATGCTTTGTTTGTGTTATTCCCTCAATTAAGCACTATTTAGACCATCGTGCATGTTACACGTATGCCGTCCATCGCCTGCAATTTCGCAATGTGAACAGAAAATTTGGTTATTTAGTTTGAACTTTTATTTGGTCCGGTGAACGCACGTTCCTCTAAGTTCGGCCATCAATGTATTAGCGCCACGTAGCAGGAAGAAAAGACGCCGACCCGACCCGCTGTTTTTTGGGTTCTCTCACGTGCGTTTTTTTAAATCCTTGACGAGCCGAACAACATCCCATCACCTTTTGGATATATTTCAAATGCCTAGCAATACCGAGCAAATACCGAGTTGTACCTAGTTTTTTCTAGCAATATCGAGCAAATCCCTAGCAATACCGAGCAAATCCTGAGCAAATACTGAGTTGTACCGAGTTATACCGAGTTGTACTGAGTTTTTTCTAGCAATACCAAGCAAATACCTAGCAATACCGAGCAAATCCCTAGCAATACCAAGCAAATCCTGAGCAAATACTGAGTTGTACCGAGTTGTACCGAGTTATACTGAGTTTTTTCTAGCAATACCGAGCAAATACCTAGCAATACCGAGCAAATACCTAGCAATACCGAGCAAATCCTGAGCAAATACTGAGTTGTACCGAGTTGTACTGAGTTTTTTCTAGCAATACCGAGCAAATCTCTAGCAATACCGAGCAAATCCTGAGCAAATACCAAGTTGTACCGAGTTGTAAAAAACTCGGTACAACTCGGTATTTTCATGGTATTGGTCTTCACAGAGCGGTATTTCTCATTTTTGCAAAGCAATACCTAGCAAATACCGAGCAATACCGAGAAAATCGCGAACATAGCATTTCCGGGTTTCGCTCCGGGTCAAGTCGTCGGGCCGCGCGGTTTGGAGTAAGAGCACGTGGTGACATGTTATTGGCGGCCGAATGTAGCTCTACGTCAGGTCAGAGGACGTAATAATTGTTCTATTTAGTTTAGGTTCTTTATTGTTAATTTTTAAAAATTAATAATTTATAAACGCATTGTTTTTAAAAAAATTATTATATTTTTAATGTAATGAAATTATTTAAATTAGGTTATTCATTTAACAAAATGTGATATCATAATTAATAAGATATAACATTAATATATAAATTAAGATAAAATCCCCAGATTGTTTTTGTTAAAAAAAATACAAATCGACCTAATTCAAAAATTTGATAAATATAAAGATATGATTAAAAATAAATATAAAAATATAAGAGAATATACACATAAATTTTTTTTGGTAAGAAATAGAGTTCTATTGGAGATGAGTTACTGTATTTTGTAGTAAAATTTCTTAGTAGTTGTAATCATATGATTTTTTGCTCTTTATGTTTTTTGTGACTACTAGTTTAAATGCACGTTAATAGGACTTTAAAAAATAATACAAGTTTAATAAAATTAAAAATTTATGAAAAATAATTATTACTAATCACAATACTAATATTTAGCAGCGAATTTTTTGGCAAAGCCAACAAAAATTTATCCTTAACCCTCATTTGAACTACAACAATATAATAGAACAAAATAAGAGAATTATAGAAGCATCTTTACATACTACCCCCAAAAAAATCTTTACAGACAATAATCTACTCAAGGCTTCATTGCTCTAAAGCAATTTGTTTATGTTGATGGGAGGTTAGTTAAATAACTCAAAAAGTATAATCTAAACTATGCTCCGACCTCTCCTTTAGGGACCAGAACAGCCTGCATTCCAGGACCAATATGTAATAATGAATGGCTAGAAGGCTAATGTTTTAAGTGTCAACCATATTCATGTTTAGCCTGGAAGTTGAGATGTGGTGGATGCACATTGAAGCTATTCATACTAAAAGCTTTAGTTCTTCAAGGTTAGGATCATCTCAGAATGATGGATCAGCCAATCTGTTGAAGTTGTTGGCATTGTGAAATGTCTTTCGCCTAATAAAGAAAAAAATATTGATTGCATTTGTTATTTAAACTATAAGTATTGTGTGAGGCATGACAGATGCCACCTGACAAAGAATTCAGAGTGAGCAACTTAGAGGTGTAGCAAAAAAATGTAAACATGTTAGAAGATTTGTGGGTGATTAAATAGATAAGTTAACAGATAAGACTATAGAATGTGGAAGCATGGGAGGCAATGAAAGAAAAATTTAGCAAGCATCAAATTAAATTGCATATAAAGTTGCACCTAAAATTCAATGTTTTAGATATGAAGCGTATTTCGGATAATTTTTTCACAACTTCAATCTACAAACTACCACAATACTATTTTGCTACAACTTTTTTGTCATTTTTTTAAAAAATTATGATCAGAACAATATTTTCACATTTAGATGTACAATTGTGATAGCATTTAAAAAGCTACTATTCAATTTTTTCAAGAGAGAAAAATACTATAATTGTTATATTAATTTTCAAAAACTCAGCTTTCCAGTAATAATTTCACATTACTTGTCTAATTTATTGATAGAAAAATATAATGCGACATGATGAATCATACCCATATCACCAGAATTTTCAAGATGAATCAATTACTCGTCTATTTATTATGAGCTAGAACATCAATACCCCATAAGCAAACACATCAGTCTTCTCATTCACAACTATGTGCATGAAATATTGAGGTACCATGTATCTGAAATATAGATGATGATCACTTGAATAACATGAGAGAATGAAAATACGAACAAAACGAGGTATTATACGTGAAAATCGGACGAAAAACGAATTTTTTGTGATTTTCTAAAGTTAAAATAGACTTAAAATAATTAAAATACTTATTTTAAAAGAAAAAGGCGGTGGCGGCTGTCGGTGGATTGGATCCCGGTGTTGCAAACCTTTTTTCATGACCTGTGTTTTGATGATTGACAAACACTATTGATTCTCTTGGACTGCTTGTTGCTTCTAACTTTTCAGGAATCGAAGATCGGACGGTTAGACGAAGCCAGTTCAGGATTGCGTAGATTTAGGGTTGAGTCTGTATGTACTTTTGTTTTTCACTTCTTTAGTCTTCTTGTAATGGTCAAAGAGACTGATGCTAAGTAACCCTACACACACACTTGAGAGACTTAGAATTTCTGATTTTACTCATATCGGCCAGGACGATTTTTACATCGTCTTAGACGATCAAGCTTAAAACATAAAGTCTAAATAAGAATTCTTAATTAAGGCAGCCGTCATTAACATATCGGCCTGGACGATACGTGTATCGGCCAGGACGATAAGCTCAAAAAAGAAAGAAGTTGCCGCCATAGACAATTAAGGTATACTGTATTTTTAAATTATCGGCCTGAACGAAATTCCCAAATTATGCCTTAATTGATCAGAAAATCAAGGAAGTAATTAAAGATGATTGATACGATCATATCCTCCTGGATGATCGCAGGATCGGCCAAGACGATCCAGTCAAAAACCTTAAGTTACTTCAGGACGATAAATATCGGCCAGCTCGTATCCAGGGCAGTTCTCAGGACGATTTTCCCATGATTTGAGCTGATCGGCCAGGACGATCGTGATATCGGCCTGGACGATCAAGCCATTTTTCAATCATCCAGGAGTGCATCCAGGGCGATGCTCTGACTGATCTTCTAGGATTTGTACTGATCGGCCAAGCCGATGTCCATATCGGTCTGGATGATAAAGTCGGCAACTTGCAATTAATGAGCTCCTTTGAAGCTCTTCTATTTAAGAGCTATTGTTCAACGTAGTTGATGACCTTTGGCTGCTTCCTTGACTTGAGAAGGCCTTGAGGAGAGAAAGAGAGAGTGTGTGAGAGAGAGAGAGGATCTTGTGAGGGGGAGCTTGTGAGGGGATTCACAAGGGTTGCTTCAAGGATCGCTCTGCTTCTTCTTCGTCTAGAGTTTCTCGTCCGTGGAAGGGTTGGTAGAGGTAAGGAGTTAGCTTTTGGTTGTGGTTCTCTGCCAGCTTCAGGAGGAAGCAAAAGGAGATAGGTTCTCTGTCTTGCCGGGGTGGCAAAAAGGAGGTTCTTGTGAGGGCTTCTCCGCCAAGCCGTGGGGGCTAAAAGAGAGTCACGTTTTGTAGTGTAATACTTGGAGGGTGCCTCCAAGGAGTGGACGTAGGTCGAGTTGACCGAACAACTATAAATTTCTGTGTTCTTGTTTCTTGCTTCCGCACTTTTAATTCCGCATTTATTTTTGTGGTGTGATTTTGGTTTATGCGTTTTTTATTCTTTGTGAAAAGAAATTTTAAAATACCAATTCACCCCTCCCCTCTTGGTTAGCTTGGGCCAGTTCCATAGGGCTTAACATCCCTAACGAACTTTCACCCGGGACCGCGGGCAATGATTGCACCGTCACCGCAATCATTGTCGCATGATCACGGCGGCGGTCAAGCCTTAACCACGTCAGCTCGGACGGAACACCGTCCGATCTCGCGCGGTCTGAGCGGACGCTCCAGATCATGCCACGTGGCGGACGGAACCGCATGGCGGAGTCCCGCGGTCAAACCAGACTGCGGAGGGCAAGAATCGCGACCGTTGATCAATGGATCAACCGCCCAGATCTCTCCTCAGCCTAGGCGGACAAACCCGAGCCCTATTCTTGTTTTTTGACAATTTCTCCCAATCCGCTCAATGGAATTTCACAAAATTTTAAACACACATTCTAGAGATGAACAGAAATCATGGGGGAAATCATTCATAGACTAATATTCACCCTATCAAAATCTAATTAGCTTCGTGTACTCTAGCTAGGGTTTGAGATTATACCAAAAATACTCGATAGAATCAAGGAATTTCTGGCTTGTTGCACTTGTAGACTGTCCACGCTCCTAGTTGCAGAAGAAACCACGAGCTTCCAACGTCTAGATCGCGCGAAAAGCGACTTGGAAGATCCAAGCTCTCGGATCGCCGGAATCTCGCCGCCGACGGCCTGGGGTGGCCGGGATCTGATTGGGAATGAAGTGGAAGTCTCTAGGAGTCCTTACAAGAAATCTCAGAGAAAAAGGAGGCCTAGAGAGCGAGCAAGGGTGAAAAGATCCCTAATTCAACTTAATTTCTCCTATTTAAATCCCTAGGGTTAAGATCAACGATAAAGATCAATTTTATGATCAATTGGGAGGGAAATTACCAGGTTTTGGCCGTGGGTTTGAATTCAAAACGAAGGGGTATTGATTAGGCATTAAATAGGCTCTTAATTCGATTTAAATAGGATGATTTAATCTATTAAGGGCCTAATTTGACCAAGTCAGAGTTTGAATTGGTCAAACCAGTCAAGGGGGTCAAGGGAGAGTAAGGATCGAGCCATGAAATCCATGAAATTAATTTAGAATTGATTTTAGGCTCAAAGGGTCCAAATTGGTCAACCTTGGTTGACTTGGTCAACCTTGGTTGACTTGGTCAACTGGGTTGACCCAGGGTCCAAGTCAGGGCTCAACAGACTAGACCCGACTCACTGAACCCATTGGAGAGGGTCATGGGATCTGGCTTGGTCAATTTGACCAAGTCAACCTCTTTGACTAGGAGTCTGGGCAAAATCGAGATCAACACTTCCCCCAAGGAAGGGCCTCATTTGTAATCAACTGCAAACACTAGTGGATTTATTCATAACGGGTGAGGCCCCGTGATTTTCTCTTTTTTTTTAGTTTTTCACGTAAAAATTCTGATGTCTCATATGAATGCAAGACTCTCTCTTTTTATCTGTATGCGTGTTGGATCTTCATACAATGCTAAGACGCTAAACTTTATATTTCTCTACCGCCACGAATACTCTAGGATGCAACAAAACTATATCAAATCAATATTATTAAATATATTATATTTGAATTATTTTATTTTATAAAAATAAAATTAAAATTAAAAAGAAGTATTACTGTTCAAGTTTAAATAGCTTAGAAATGTAAAAGTTAAAACGCTAAATTTAATGAAAAACTAAAAAAAAAAAAAAAACGTTTTAACAAAAAAATTCAATTATTGTTCACGTTTTCTGTTAAAACTCAAATTTTTTGTGTTTTCAAACAAAACCCAATCTTGTAGTATATTTTTTTATCCTTTTTTAATTAAATTTATATCACATTCCTTCTTTTAAATCCTGCATGAATTGTGATCCTCCTAAAAATTTCGCCAAAAAAAAAAAAAACAAAGGTTATCTATCTGACTTATATGGCCCTACTTGATGTGCCATACGTGAATAAAAAATTAATTTTTTTTTTTTGGACAGTTAGGTTATTTAAGGATAACTCACACACATCACGCATATATAAAGACTCGAACCTAAGACCTCTTAGTTGAAAGCAAAGCTCTCAACCAATATGCCAAGATGAGCTGTATAAAATTAATTAATTTGGTGGAGTCTCCGTTTTCATCTGATTTTTAATGGAGCAATTATTTTGACATTGCAACGGAAACTAAAGTACCGGAATGCTACTGGCTACTTCAGGCTCCTTAAAACGCCCAGATGAAAACGCCCAGATGAAAAGGAGATTCCACCAAATTAATTTTTGCTTTTTTGACTAAATTTTTAGAATGACCATAATTTATGTATGATTTAAGAAAAAGAAGGTGATATAAATTTTATTTAAAAAGAATAAAAAATATACTGCAAGATTGGGTTTTGTTTGAAAACACAAAAAAAATTTGAGTTTTAACAGAAAACGTGAACAATAATTGTGTTTTTTTTTTTGTTAAAACACAATTTTTTTAAAAAAAAATTCATTAAATTTTGTGTTTTAACAAGGGGTGTCAATATTTGACACGACACGAAAATTTGATCCGAACCCGACCCGAAAAATCCAGGTTGGATCCAACCCGATTTCAAAACGGCGCGGATTCGGGTTGACCCGGTGAGTTGTCGGGTCAACCTGCGAACCCGTTTAACTTAAAATGACCGCGCTGCCCCGCCTGTCCAGCGCATCCCGCGGCTGCCCGGACCCTGCCCATGCGACAAAGCTGCCAGCCCACGCTGCCGCGCCTGCCAACGCCGGCGCCCTGTGCCCGAGGCCACCCTTGTGAGCTCGCCTGTGCGCGCACCCTCTCTTGCCCGGGCCTGCTCGCGCTCACTGCGCGCACCCGCGCTCCTGAGCGCGCCTGCTCTAGCCCAACCGTGTCCGGATCAAACCGGCAACCCGCCGGGTCGGGTCCGGGTTCAGATTTCCTACCCGTTTATCTATCCGAGTCGGGTTAGGGTCGGCCTGTTTGAATCCGGGTCAGTTCTGGATTTGACCCGATCCCGACCCGTGACCCGAAATTGACACCCCTAGTTTTAACATTTACATTTCTAAGCTATTTAAACTTGAACAGTAATACTTCTTTTTAATTTTAATTTTATTTTTATAAAATAAAATAAGTCAGATATGATATATTTAATAATATTGATTTGATATAATTTAATAATATTTAAATTAATGTCATATTTGATATATTTAATAATATCTAATATTAAATTTATTTTATGATATATTTTAAAAAAGTCAAGTTAATGTGCTTTATCTGGATTGTTGCTCGTTTTATTAATGTGATTTATCTGGAATGATTTCGGTGACTGCTTAACTCACTTCTATTGCCGCAAGCTTTTAATTCGAAAATATCTCTTCCATCTTCCTCACAAGCACTGAACTTGCTCTTCCATCTGCCACAGATTTCCTCCTCAGATTGCTGATAATATTGTAAGTCCTACCACCTCACCATTTTCTTTACTTACCTTCAACTCTTTCAATAAAACTACTTCAACCTTTCTTTTAGCCAGTTGCTTCAACACTCAGGGGTGTTTAAAACAAATATTTGTTCCTTTCAGGTTGCACATCTCCGGAAATTCTTCGACCTATCTACCACTACTCTTCAGAATCAAAATTAAGAGGTTTACATTTTTCTGTTTTCTTATTCGCTATTTTTTATTCCTAGCTATTCAGAAAACTTTTGATAGAAAGTCTATCTGTGATTCGTGGTATATAAAAAACAATCAACAAAACATTTTTTATAAAATTTTGGATCATTCAGTGAGAACATAACGGCATGACCAACTTCTACTAAGTTTTTTTTTTTTTTTTTAGATCTGTCATTTTGTTAGGGAGTATCATAACAAGTTCATGGATCAATGACTCATTCTAAGAGGAATGTTCCAATTTATCGTTTACAATACTAGTTTTGATGCCATCCTTAAAATAACAATTTTAGTTTGAAATTAATTTTCAATTAAATTAAAGAAGAACTTTCATCTTTTGCTAAGCCTTCAATTTTTTCTCTCTTATGTAAACCTAACATAATTTTGTATAGTCATTAATAATAGTTACAAATCATTTTTTGCCAGATAATGTTTCAATTTTTGAAGGTCCCCAAGCATGACTACGAAACAAATAAAATAATTGGGGAGCAATTGGAAAATCATGAAATTTATTTATTACTTCTCAACATAAAAACTATGGTATTACTTTGTATTGGGGGTGTAAACGAGTCGAGTATTTGCCTTATCAAGTCTGGCTCGTTTAATCCTTAAAGAGCTCGAGCTCGAGTTCGAGCTCGATTAGTGGGCTAGAGATCGACTCGTTTAGAAAATATTAAGTTCGAGCTCGACTCGAAAGCTCTAGCTCGTTTGAAAAGCTCGAGCTCAAAATGGAGCTCGTTTGATATTATAAAAAAATAAGTTGTCAAATATTATAAAAATAATATATATATATATATATATATATTGATACGTCGTCAAAAAATTATCTTAAACGAGTGCGAATCTCGATGCAAAATCAAGTTGGAAACTTTAAAAATTAATTCGGAGACCATCCGGACTCTGATTTCAGCAAACTTACAGTCGAACTGAGCGTCTCGGAAATACGAACCCAACTACACCAAATTCGACTCAATCCGAGCCCAAATGGATCCAAATCAAGGACTCGAAGAGATGTTGGGAGGTTCAAACCACAAATTGGATTACCAAACGATTTCCAAACATAACAATCTTATACTCGAATCGAGCGGCTCGACGAGACAAATCCAACGAGCCCAAGATCTCCGAATTCCGACATCATTAAGGTCTTCAAATGTCTAAAGAACGGTGTATGATGAAGGGATTCAGCATCGGCCACTCATCCGACCACTCCCCATTCACCCTTGATCTCTCACCTATTTACGGGTCATGCCACTCCAGAAATCTATAAATGGATCTCCCTTTCCTCTTGAAAAGGAGACTGAAGCCTAAGGAAAAAGACAGAGATCGGAGATCGCTCTTACTTCCTTTCTTCCTCGACCACCACCTGAGTTTCGTCGGACCACCACTTGAGGCCCTTACCTCTGCCGGACCACCGTCTGATGCCGTTGTTCCGCCAGACCACCACTTGAGGCCCTCACCTTCGCCGGACCACCGCCTAACGCCGTTGTTCCGCCGGACCACCACTTGCGGCTCTCACCTCCATCGGACCACCACCTGACGTCGTTGTTCCTCAAGACCTCCACTTGAGGCCCTCACCTCCGCTTAACCACCGTCTGGCGCTGTTGCTCCGCCGAACCACCACTTGAGGCCCTCACCTCCACCGGACCACCGCCTGACGTCATCGCACCGCCGGACCACCACTTAAGACCTTCACCTTCGCCGGACCACCGCCTGACGTTGTTGCTCCGCCGAACCACCACTTAAAGCCCTGTGCTCTACCAGGCCACCACGTGAGACCCGGACTTCCACCGGATCACCATCTGAAGCCAATACTTCTTCCAGAACACCACTTGACGCCGAGAGTTATCCTGAAACACCGCCCTCCTACTACGGTCTTTCAGACCCCTATATCCTGCCGACTACATACCTTCTGACCTCTGTCGCCTACTATGTTCCTTCTGACCTTCATCACCAAACAATGGTCTTCAAAACCCCAGTCTCCTTCCGATTACGGTCTTTCAGAATTCCGTCGCCTACTATAGTCCTTCTGACCTCCATCAACAGACAATAATCTTTCAGATCCCTATCTCCTGCCGACTACAGTCTTTCTGACCTCCGTCGCCTATTATGGTCCTTCCGACCTCCATCAACAGACAACGGTCTTTCAGACCCCTATCTCCTGTCGACTACGGTCTTTCTGACCTCCGTCGCCTACTATGGTCCTTCCGATCTTCATCACCAGACAATGATCTTCTAGACCCCAATCTCCTGCCAACTATGGTCTTTCAGACTTCCGTCGCCTACTATGGTCCTTCCGACCTTCATCTACAGACAACAGTCTTTCTAACCCCGGTCTCCTACTGACTACGGTCCTTCTGATTTCTGTCTATTGCCGAAAATGGCCCTTCCAACCAAATAAACATGCCTATGTTGATTATTGTAACTCCTACCACGTAATGCGCTCTAGATGATGTATATTTGTATCATCAAGCCAAGGCCTTCTCCCAAGGAAGGGCCTCATTTGTAATCAACTGCAAATACTAGTGGATTCATTTAAATTGGGCTAAGCCTCATGGTTTTCCCCCTATTTCAGGGGTTTCCACGTAAAAACTCTGGTGTCACTTATGAATGCTACACCCTCTCTCTTATCTGATTGTGTGCTGAATCTTCGTATAATGCTAAGACGTTCAACTATATATTTTCTCTACCGTCGCGAATACTCCAGGACGCAACAGTTTGGCACCGTCTGTGGGAAACTGGTTCTCGGCTGGGGCAATTTTTTTCTCTAATCTCAAAAGGACGTTCATGTCAACTTCCTGACATCAGTCATTACTTCATCAATTTCATGGGAATTAGATCCGGACTGGGGGGGGGGGTAACCTTGACTCCAATTATGTTCAAGAAGATCCCTCCAATACTTCCAACATCAAGATGATATTTCAGAACAACCCAAGCAAATGCAAGGATACTTTCTATCAATTATAAGTTTCATACAGTCCCCTGCTGGACTCATACACCTTGGGCAAGGTCTTGATCTTGACCTCAAAAAGGCATTAATGGTCTAAAGATAGACCCTTTATTATCTTTGATTTGGGATACACGTGGCGTTCACCCCCTCCCAATTAAGGCAAAATCGATCCCAGGGGGATCCGATTCGACCTCTTCCACACAGGTTAACATCATCGAGCAAAAGTTATGACATACAACCTCGGATATGTCCTACATCCTTGGTGAATTCTCTTGACCTCTTCCACATAGGTTAACGTCATCTAGCAAATTCTTTGACATACAACCTCGGATAGGTCTTACATCCTTGCTGGATTCTCTCGACCTCTTCCACACAGGTTAACATCATCGAGCAAAGTCTTTGACATACAACCTCGGAAAGGTCTTACATCCGTAGTGGATTCTCTCGACCTCTTCCACACAGGTTAACGCCATCTAGCAAAGTCTTTGACATACAACCTCGGATAGGTCTTACATCATTGGTGGATTCTCTCGACCTCTTCCACACAGGTTAACGTCATCGAACAAAGTCTCTGACATACAACCTCAAAAAGGTCTTACATCCATAGTGGATTCTCTCGACCTCTTCCATACAGGTTAACGTCATCGAGCAAAGTCTCTAACATACAACTTCGGAAAGGTCTTACATCTTTGAAGGATTCTCTCGACCTCTTCCACACAGGTTAATGTCATCGAGTAAAGTCTCTGACATACAACCTCAAAAAAGTCTTACATCCGTAGTAGATTCCCTCGACCTCTTCCACACAAGTTAACATCATCGAGCAAAGGCTCTGACATACAACCTTGGATAGATCATACATCCTTTGTTAACTTCACCAGAATGCCATCAATAGACTTCCATCGGACTTCTCTACAAAGTTAAATTCTTACCCGATGTTGAATTTCCATCAGTCACTGAATTTTTTCCTTTTAGAACTTTCGTAGGAATACTACCCATCGTCAGACTTCTACCCGTCGATGGGCTTTCGTCAGACTTCTCTCCGTCGATGGACTTTCGTCGGTCTTCTATTCGACGTTGTTCTTCTACCCGATGTCAAACTTTTGTCTGCCGTCGGTCTACTACTTATCGATGGGTTTTCGTCGGTCTTCTACCCGACATAGTACTTTTACCCGACGTTGGACTCCTACCTATCGTCGGATTACTACCTATCGTCGGACTATTGCCCGTCGATGGACTTTCGTCGGTCTTCTATCCGACTCAGTGGTTCTTCCCGACACCATACTTCTTCCTACCGTCGGACTAAAACCCGTCGTTGGACTTCTGCCAGTCGATGGACTTTCGTTGATTTTCTACTCGACGTTGTACTTCTACCTGACGTCGGACTTCTGTCTGTCGTCAAACTACTACCCGTTGTCAGACTTCTGCCCGTCGATGGACCTTTGTCGGTCTTCTTCCCGACGTTGTATTTCTACCTAATGCTGTACTTTTACTCGACGTCGGACTACTACCCGTCGTCGGACTTCTGCCCGTCGATGGACTTTCGTCGGTTTTCTACCTGACGTTGTACTTCTACCCGACGCCGTACTTCTACTCGACGTCGAACTACTACCCGTCATTGGACTTTGGCCCATCGATGGACTTTTATCCGTCTTCTGCCCGACGCTGTCCTTCTACCCGACGTCGGAGTTATATCTACCGTCGGAATACTGCCTGTCAATGGACTTTCGTCGGTCTTCTACCCGACGTTGTACTTCACCCATCATTGGACTTCTGCCCGTCGATGGACTTTTGTCGGTCTTATACCTTACTCAGTACTTCTACCCGACGCTAGACTTATGCCTGCCGTCGGACTAATACTCGTCATCGGAATACTACCCGTCGATGGATTTTCGTCGGTCTTCTGCCCGACGTTGTACTTCTACCCGTCGTCAGACTTCTGTCCGTCGATGGACTTTCGTCAGTCTTCTACTCGACGTCATACTTTTACCAGACATCAGACTACTACTTGTCGATGGACTATTGCCCGTCGATGAACTTTCGTTGATCTTCTACCCGACTCAATGCTTCTTCCCGACGCCGGACCTCTTTCTGCCGTCGGACTAAAACCCGTCGTTGAACTTCTATCTGTCAATGGACTTTCGTCGGTCTTCTACCCGACGCCGAACTTCTTCCAGCTGTCGGACTAAAACTCGTTCTCGGACTTCTGTCCGTCAATGGAATTTTGTCAGTCTTCTGTCTGACGTAGTACTTCTACCCGACATCATACTTCAGCCTACCATCGGATTACTACCTATCGTCGGACTACTGCCCGTCGATGGACTTTCATCGATCTTCTACCCAACTCAATGATTCTTCCTGACGCCGGACTTCTTCCTGTCATCGAACTAAAACCCGTCGTCAGACTTCTATCCGTCAATAGACTTTCGTCGGTCTTCTACCTGATTCGGTACTTCTATCTGACATCGGACTTCAATCTGCCGTTGGACTATTACTTAACAACGGACTACTACCCATTGAAGGACTTTCGTCGATCTTCTACCCAACTCAGAGCTTCTACCCGACGCCTGACTTCTTCTTACCATCGGGCTAATAGCTGTCGTCGGACTTCAGCCCTTCGATGGACTTTCGTCGGTCTTTTACCTGACGTTGTAATTCTACTCGACGTTGTACTTCTACTCGACGTCGAACTACTAGCCGTCGTCGGACTTCTGCCCATCGATGGACTTTCGTCGTCTTCTGCCCGACGTTGTACTTCTACCCAACGCCGTACTTCTACTCGACGTTGGACTACTACGCGTCGTCGGACTTCTGCCCATCGATGGACTTTCGTCGGTCTTCTGCCCGTTGCTAAACTTCTACCGACATCGGAGTTCTATCTACCGTCAAACTACAACCCGTCGTCGGTTTTCTGCTTGTCAATAAGCTTTCGTTGGTAGTTCTACCTGATGTCGTACACCTACACGACAATAGACTTATACTCATTATGGGACTTTCGTCGGTCTTTTACCCAATGTTATATCTCAACTTGACGACGAACTTCTGCATGTCGTCAAACAACTGTCCGTCGACGAACTTTCGTCGGTCTTCTACCCGACTCAATGTTTCTACTAGACGACACTTTTGGCCCTCGCTCCTTTGTCAGGCCTCCGCCCACCGTTAGACGGGACGACATAATTTCCCTTGATCGCAGAATCTCTCGAAGAAAAGTGGTCGTCCGACATTACTCCAGTATAGGGAGGGGCCCTGCTGTTGGACAATGGATACCAATTGACCAAGGGCGAGGGAAAGCCTCCCGTATAGCAAGAGCACCGAAGGGAGAGGAAGAAGGCTCTTTCTCGCAAAGAGGGGCCCTGCTGTTGGACAATGGATACCAATTGTACAAGGGGCAGAGAAGGCCTCTAATGAGAGAAGAAAGGAGAAGAAGAAGACTCTTTCTCGCAAATGGGACCCTGCTGTTAGACAGTGGATACCAATTATCCAAGGGGCAGAGAAGGCCTCTAATGAGAGAAGAAAGGAGAATGAGAAGGTGCAAGGATTAAGGCCCTATGAGGGGTCTATTTATAGGCTAGAGGGGAAGTTATAAGAGAGAAAATAAATAAATAAAAAATAAAAAACTCTCCTACTCTCTCTCTCTCTCTCTCTCTCTCTCTCTCTCTCCCTTTAAAAAAAAAAAGCCTCACTTCTGCCCGTTAAAAAAAAATTGAAATGGGCGGTTTGGAAAACCGCCCATAGTCGGCGGTTTTATAGAAAAACGCAAAAAAAAAACTGCAGCCGGCTGCTCAAACTGACCGCGCGCCCGCACAGGGTGGGCGGCGGCGACTGCCGATGGCCGGCCGGCCAATCGGTTGGTTTGGCCGCCAAAGCACGTCCGGGCCCGATTTTTGGCCCGGATGGTCCAAATCGAACATTTTTTGGTTCTTCGAACACGTTTTTCGACGTTTCGTACTCAATTTTGACACTTTCGGGACTCAACGAGGCATCTATGATCAAGTTTGAGCAAGATTATAATTTTTAGAGCGTAATTTCTTGCGATTCAGCCAATATGAAATGGTGACACATATATTTTCGGACTTCTGGAGCATCGACGTCCGAAAATAGGGGGGCAACTAATACGTCGTCAAAAAATTATCTTAAACGAGTGCGAATCTCGATGCAAAATCAAGTTAGAAACTTCAAAAATTAATTCGGAGACCATCCGGACTCCGATTTCAGAAAACTTACAGTCGAACTGAGCGTCTCGAAAATACGAACCCAACGACACCAAATTCGACTCAATCCGAGCCCAAATGGATCCAAATCAAGGACTTGAAGAGATGTTGGGAGGTTCAAACCACAAATTGGATTACCAAACGGTTTCCAAACATAACAATCTTATACTCGAATTGAACAGCTCGACGAGATGAATCCAACGAACCCAAGATCGCTGAATTTTGACATCATTAAGGTCTTCAAATGTCTAAAGAATGGTATATGATCAAGGGATTCAACATCGGCCGTTCATCCGACCACTCCCCATTCACCCTTGATCTCTCACCTATTTACGGGCCATGCCACTCCAAAAATCTATAAATAGATCTCACTCTCCTCTTGAAAAGGGGACCGAAGCCAAAGGAAAAAAGATAGAGATCGGAGATCGCTCTTACTTCCTTTCTTCCTCGACCACAACCTGAGTTTTGCCGGACCACCACCGTTGCTCCGCCGGACCACCACTTGAGGCCCTCACTTCCGCCGAACCACCGCCTGATGTCGTTGTTCCATCAGACCACCACTTGAGGCCCTCACCTCCGCCAGACCATCGCCTGACGCCGTTGTTCCGCCGGACCACCACTTGCGGCCCTCACCTCCGCCGGACCACCGCCTGACGTCGTTGTTCCGCAGGACCTCCACTTGAGGCCCTCACCTCCACTATACCACCGCCTGACGTCGTTGCTCCGCCGGACCACCACTTGAGGCCCTCACCTCGTCCGAACCACCGCCTAACGTCGTTGCTTCCCCGGACCACCACTTAAGGCCTTCACCTCCTTCCGAACTTCATCACCAGACAATGGTCTTCCAGACCCCAGTCTCCTGCCGACTAGGGTCTTTTAGACTTCTGTCGCCTACTATAGTCCTTCTAACCTCCATCAGCAGACAACAGTCTTTCAGATCCCTATCTCCTGCCGACTACGGTCTTTCTAACCTCTGTCGCCTATTATGGTCCTTCCGACCTCCATCAACAGACAACGATGTTTCAGACCCCTATCTCCTGCCGACTACGGTCTTTCTGACCTTCGTCACCTACTATGGTCCTTCCGACCTTCATCACCAGACAATGATCTTCCAGACCCCAGTCTCCTGGCGACTACGGTCTTTCAGACTTCCGTCGCCTACTATGGTCCTTCCGACTTCCATCAACAGACAACAATCTTTCTGACCTCGGTCTCCTGCTGACTACGGTCCTTCTGATCTCTGTCTCTTGCCGACAAAGGCCCTTCCAACCAAATAAACATGCCTATGTTTATTATTGTAACTCCTACCACGTAATGCGCTCTAGATGATGTATATTTGTATCATCAAGCCAAGGCCTTCTCCCCAGGAAGGGCCTCATTTGTAATAAACTGCAAATACTAGTGGATTCATTTAAAATGGGCCAGGCCCCGTGGTTTTTCCCCTATTTCAGGGGTTTCTACGTAAAAACTCTGATGTCACTTATGAATGCTACACCCTCTCTCTTATCTGATTGTATGCTGGATCTTCGTATAATTCTAAGACGTTAAACTATATATTTTTTCTACTGCCGCGAATACTCCAGGAAGCAACATATATATATATATATATATATATATATATATATATATATATATATATATATATATATATATATATATATATATATATATATATATATATATATCGAGTAGCTTGATAAGCTTTCGAGTCGAGTCGGGTTTAGCTCGAACTCGAGCTTGTTTATCATACGAGCTCGATTATAGGCTCGAGCTCGAGCTCGAAGCTCGATAAGCTCTGCTTGCGATCTCGTTGAAAAATCTAGTTTGAGCTGGCTCGGCTCACTTGCACCCCTAGTTTGTATGGATTAGTTTTGTTGTTTGGTGGATTTTATTTTCATCTAATTTTTGTTTTTTTGTTGATATTTTATTCGTCAATAATGTTATTTGACCTTTTTTTTTTCTTATAAGTTGATGCTTTGTTTTCGTGCACACTCACAAGCAAGATTTCACATGGTTGTTTCTTTGTTTATCATTCTTTTTCTTTTTTTTTTCACAGATGGAAATATCCCTAATAATCAAGAATACTGATGGCAAAACAGTCAGCACATCAATTAAAATTACAGACAATGAGAAGGTAAGTTGGATAAACTATATCAATCTTAAAAAATATCTTTGGCATTTGACAAAATAATCTTATTTTTCTGATTTTATTTTCTTTGATCTTCATCAAATATAGATGCAGATTTTTGTGAAGACCTTTCAAGGGAATAAGTTTGCTCTCCAGGTGGAGCCTTCAGAAACCATATGCAATATAAAGACCATGCATGATCAAGGACAAACAAGGTTTTCCTACAGATCAGTAGAGGCTAATCTATGCTGGAAGGGAGTTGCAAGATGATCGCACTCTATCGTATTACAAAATCCAGAAGAACTACACCCTTTACCTAGTACTCCGACAGCAAGGTTGATGCTGACATCAGAGAACTAATGTCCTGGAGAAAGATAGCTATTTATTTTGATTATGAAATGTTTATTTGAATTTGGTTTATTAGTGAGAATGGCGTGTTTGGGCCACAGAACTTGGTTGATGTGTGATGTTTCATCGTGTTTGGGTCACATAACTAATTATTTCTATCTTGGTTGATGTGTGATGTTGTTTTGTGTGATTGGATATGATTGATTATGTGATCATTTTCTATGATTTGTGATGGACATATTAGATTACCTTAGAGTTAAGGGTGATCTAGATGTTATTTCAATTTAACAATAAATTTCCTGAAATTGGAGTTTTGATTGTCCCAAGTTTAATTCTGCAAATTTTCAATTTAGATTTGCATCGAGTTTTGTGCCCAATAACGACAATTTTTTGGTGACATATCAGTTAATCCCATTTTTGGATGTCAAAGCTTACATAAACAAAAGTGTCGGAGCTTTGGAAAAATTGTCGATGTGAATTACAATTTTAGACAAATTACGAGGCTCGACTGCTCCATGAGCGTCAACGTCGACCTCTCCTCAAGGTTGTTAACCAAGTAAAATGTCATTGGTCATGATTTCAACATTTACTGAAGTTGGCGGGCAGATCGGATAAAAAATATCACAAAATTGAGCTCCAAAACTCTTTTGGTTGCTCTAACCAAGTAAAATATCATAAATTACTTTGTGGATAATAAAATTATAAAGTTTCACATTTTCTCATTTTGCAATTCCTAAAACAAAAGTAAAATAATTAAAAAATATTAAAAAAAATAAAAATAGAGGAGAGGGCTTGGGGGTGATTGAATGCGGTGATGGGCGATGACAAGCTACATGAGTTAGGGTGAGGGATGAATGAGAGAGAGAGAAGGGGATATTGTTTGGTGTGGAGGGGAAGAAGAACATGTGGACTAAGGTTAGCCATGAGGGGAGCCGAGGTTAGCCATGAGGGGAGCCGAGGAGGAGTCTGTTTGATTTACCTGATCGATTGCCATTGAGCCACGGTAAAGAGCTTGAGGACCGTCACATCCTTGTAGACTAAAACATATAGAAAGGGTCTATGCTCCACCTCATTCTCCGCCTCAGTGGTGGGTTGTAAGTGTTCCACTCATGCTCATGGTCCATAAGCTTGTGGTCAAGGTATCTCATAGCGTAGATTAATTTTTTTTTTAAAAAGGAATGTTATAATACACCATGACCACATGAGAGCTTAACGACGATCACTGAGAAATCAAATAAATAAAAATTTCTTAGTTGAAACCAATTCTAAGAATCGTTCTCCTCATCCTTATCATTGCCACGTTAGTTAGATCCCGTTATGAGATGGTGGAGATGAATTTTGAGGAAGATGATAAAGATAATTGGGAGGAAAAAATATTCTCCTTAATTTTGTATTATAAATTTTGTATAATATTTATAGATATAGATTGATAAATAAAAAGGAATATGAATTAACACTCATAATGAATATAAATTTAAGACTAAATAAAAATGAAATCAAAATGAAAGGGAATTAACACCCAAGATAAATGTCAATTTAATGCGTATATTAAATTAAAAAAATGAAAAGGAATGTTAATTAAAACCCCTCATGAATTAATTTAGTGCATAGATTAATTGTAAAAAATGAAATGGAAAGTGAAATAATATCCGTAATAAATATCCATTTAACACAATGAACAAAATAAATAACCAATAATAAAAAATTGATTTATTTTATATTTTCACTATGCCCCGTCAAATTGGAACTTTTATTTGGTCCGGTGCAAGGACCTAAAGAAAGGTTCGGTTTTGCCTATAAAAGTGCAAATACAGAGTTTTTTGAAAAAATACCGAGTTTTTCAAAAAACTCGGTATTTGCATTTTTTGACTTATTTTTGCCTAAAACCGAACCTTCCTCTACATCCAGTGAAAGGACCTAATAATTGCTCGTCAAATTGGTGTCAAGATGAAGTCATATTAGATGATATTGGTAAGACCATCGATAAGCTCACCCTCAGATGAAATAAGATATTACCCCAAAAATAAAAGATAGTATACGCAAATAATAGTGAGGGCCTCAAGTGGTGGTCCGGCGGAAGTCCGGCGGTGGTTAAGGAGGAGCTTCTTCCTTCTCTTCCTTCTCTTCTTCCTTGGATCGGTCCTCTTTCAGGAGGAATGAGGGGTTTATTTATAGATATCTGGAGTGTCATGACCCGTAAATATGTGAGAGATCAAGGGTAAATGGAGAGTGATTGGATGGACGACCGATATTGAATCCCTTGATCATACACCGTTTGTCAGACATTTGAAGGTCTTAATGATGTCGGAATTTGGCGATCTTGGGCACGTTGGATTTGTCTCGTCGAGCCGCTCAATTCTACTATAAGAATGTCATGTGTAAGAACTGTTTGGTAACCCAAATTGTGGTTCGAACCTTCCAAAAGCGCTTCGGGTCCTTGATGTGTACACATTTGGGCTCGGATTGAGTTGAATTTGGTGTCGTTGGGTTCGTATTTCTGATACGCTTAGTTTGACTGTAAGTTTGTTGAAATCAGAGATCAGGTGATCCTGGATTTAATTTTTGAAGTTTTCGGCTTGATTTTGCCTCGAGATTTGTTCCCGATCAAGATAGTTTTTTTTATGACATATCAAGAATTATTTTGGATTTATTAAAAAACTCGTTACTAGATAAAAATATATGAACTCGCTTGATTCCAAATAAAATAAAAATTCAAAACATACATTTTTTTTTTTTCATCTTTGAAAAGATATAAGATGAATTCCAGAATTAAAAATATTTCTCAATTACTGATAAGATAAAATTAAAAAAAGTGTATTGTTCCAATAAATTGAAGAATGCTTTGTTTGTGCTATTCCCTCAAATAAGCACTATTTAGGCCATCTCTAATCGTGCATGTTACACGCGTATGCCGTCCATCGCCTGCAATTTCGCAATGTGAACAGAAAATTTGGTCATTTAGTTTAGGTTCTTTATTGTTAATTTTTGAAAATTAATAATTTATAAACGCATTGTTTTTAAAAAAATTATTATATTTTTAATTTAATTAAATTATTTAAATTAGGTTATTCATTTAACAAAATGTGATAGCATAATTAATAAGATATAACATTAATATATAAATTAAGATAAAATCCACAGATTTTTTTTTTTGTTAAAAAAAATACAAATCGGCCTAATTCAAAATTTTGATAAATATAAAGATATGATTAAAAATAAATATAAAAATATGAGAGAATATACACATAAATTTTTTTTGGTAAGAAATAGAGTTCTGTTGGAGATGAGTTACTGTATTTTGTAGTAAAATTTCTTAGTAGTTGTAATCATATGATTTTTTGCTCTTTATGTATTTTGTAACTACTAGTTTAAATGCACATAAACAATGTGCACGTTAATAGAACTTTAAAAAATAATACAAATTTAATAAAATTAAAAATTTATGAAAAATAATTATTACTAATCACAATACTAATATTTAGCAGCGATTTTTTTTGGCAAAGCCAACAAAAATTTATCCTTAACCCTCGTTTGAACTACAACAATAGAATAGAACAAAAGAGGAGAATTATAGAAGCATCTTTACATACTACCCCAAAAAAATCTTTACAGATAATAATCTACTCAAGGCTTCATTGCTCTAAAGCAATATGTTTATGTTGATGGGAGGTTAGTTAAATAACTCAAAAAGTATAATCTAAACTGTGCTCCGACCTCTCCTTTAGGGACCAGAACAACCTGCATTCCAGGACCAATATGTAATAATGAATGGCTAGAAGGCTAATGTTTTAAGTGTCAACCATATTCATGTTTAGCCTGGAAGTTGAGATGTGGTGGATGCACATTGAAGCTATTCATACTAAAAGCTTTAGTTCTTCAAGGTCAGTTTCTCTCTCGCCCCAGGTTAGGGTTTGGGCGGCGTTTTCTCCCGAGGAGCCTCCTTCCCCCCGCACGGCGGGGGGTTTTCCGTTTCTCTGGTTCAGAAAAGCTTCTCTAACCCTTTTCTCTGGTTTCTATCTATATCTTGTGTGGTTTTCCTTTCGTTTCTTCTGGCTTTGTCGGCATGGCTCCGTCAAAGTTGAAAGATCCCGGTTTTTTTTTGGGGGATCTCTCACTCTAAGTCTTTTCTTCAAGCTCTTGCTGGATCTTCATCATCTTTTCCGGATTTGAAGCCGTCTAACTTTCGTGGTCTTCCTGCTCTGTGGGTTTCCGATGAAGAAATTAGGGCTTTAGCGGAACCTTTTCGGTTTTCTTTAGTTGGTTTTTTCCCTTCGAAACGACCCTCTCTCGATGCGATTCGGAAATTTTTTTTAATTTGAAGTTGATTGGAGAGGTGTCTGCTACTGTTCTTGATTATACCCACATTTTGATTAAGTTGGCAAATGATTTAGATTATTGTAGAATTTTTTGCCACCGTTCTTACATTGTTGTTAACTATTTTATGAAACTTACGAAATGGTCACCGACGTTGGATATCGGTGTCGAGTCGCCGATCATCCCGATCTGGATCTCATTTCCTAACCTTCGTCCCCATTTCTTTGCTCCGAGAATCCTGTTTGGCCTGGGGGAGTTATTCGGCAAACCCCTGAAAATTGACGAAGCTACATCGGTTGGCTCTCGTCCTTCGAATGCTCGAGTTTTAGTTGAATTAGATATTACTAAAACTTACCCTAAGCAAGTGTGGTTGGGCTCAGATTCGTTAGGGTATGTTCAAGATGTGGTTCTAGATGAGTTTCCTCAATTTTGTGGTGTTTGTAAAAGTTTAGGTCATCTTTCTGGTAAGTGTAAATCGGTGGCTTTAACCGGTTTTCCTACTGTTGATGTTCATGTAGAAAACTCTGCTCCTTTAGGTGGTGTGAATGGTGATAAGAGTGTTAAGGAAACTGTGGTTAATGTTTCTAAAGAAGATTCTGGTGTGAATGGCGATAAGAGTGTTAAGGAAACTGTGGTTAATGTTACTGAAGAAGATTCTGAGGCTGTGGAGGTGATTTTGCCCTCTATCGAACATGTGGGAGGTTCTCCCGTTGTTGAAATTTCCACTGGTAATTTGGTTGATTCAATGTGTGTGCATAATTGTAATAGTGTTACTGTTGCTGCGGATGATTTTTTATTATCACCTAATGCATTACCTTTTGTTCCCGTTGTGCTGGATGGGTGCGTTCAACAGGAAGTTATTTTGGATTCCTCGATTATTTCGTTGGTGCCCGGGGATGATCATGTTGCTGTGAATGTTGAAATTTCTGCTGGTTTGCCTGTTCAGGGTGCGGTGAATACTAATGGGAATGCTATGTTGCTTGGAAATGAGGAATGTGATGCTGATGGTTTTGTGTCTGTTGCTGTGGATCAGGGTGGGATTGAGGATGTGTGTCCGTCTATGGGTAATATGGATGGTATACCGATTCTCAACACTTTTGTTGAGATTCCAGATATTCAGGTTGATACTCAAGTGATGACTGACTGTGTGGGTAAGTCTGCGGGCAAGGAGATTAGGAATCAGAATAATTGGTTAACTGATTCGTCTGAGGAGGAAGTTTATTCTGAATCGTATGACTCGGATAATGATTTTACCCTGGATCGCTCTTCCATTGCCACTCGGGGGAAATTCTGGGGAAGAGGTCGTCGTAGAAGATGATTTGGCATGTCTTTTTGCTGTTCTTCATGCTATTATCCGCTGGAATTTTTTGGTTTGAATTTTCGATATGCTACTACGCGAGGCTAAAGGCAATGATGTGGTTGGAGCTCGCATCCCGGTCGTTTTTGCTAGTGGCAACCATGGGTGTTGATTTGCTTGCTGGATGGTCCGTGCGGGACGTCTTGGACGCTGGAAGCTTCAACTGTGATCTGAGCCCGCTTTTAGCTTATATTACACTTGTTTTTTGGTTTTTTTCTTCTGCTTGGTAGGATTTTGTATCAAAAAAAAAAAGGATCATGATGGATCAGGCAATCTGTTGAAGTTGTTGGCATTGGGAAATGTCTTTCGCCTAATAAAGAAAAAAATATTGATTGCATTTGTTATTTAAACTATAAGTATTGTGTGAGGCATGACAGATGCCACCTGACAAAGAATTCAGAGTGAGCAACTTAGAGATGTAACAAAAAAAATGTAAACATGTTAGAAGATTTGTGGGTGATTAAATAGATAAGTTAACAGATAAGACTATAGAATTTGGAAGCATGGGAGGCAATGAAAGAAAAATTTAGCACGTAAAGAAGCATCAAATATAAATTGCATATAAAGTTGCACCTAAAATTCAATGTTTTAGATATGAAGGTATTTGGGATAATTTTTTCACAACTTCAATCTACAAACTACCACAATACTATTTTGCTACAACTTTTTTGTCTTTTTTAAAAAAAATTATGATCAGAACAATATTTTCACATTTAGATGTACAATTGTGATAGCATTTAAAAAGCTACTATTCAATTTTTTCAAGAGAGAAAAATACTATAATTGTTATATTAATTTTCAAAAAATCAGCTTTCCAGTAATAATGCCACATTACTTGTCTAATTTATTGATTTAATGATAGAAAAATATAATGTGACATGATGAATCATACCCATATCACCAGAATTTTCAAGATGAATCAATTACTCGTCTATTTATTATGAGCTAGAACATCAATACCCCATAAGCAAACACATTAGTCTTCTCATTCACGAAGAATTATTACATCCTCTGACCTGACGTAGAGCTACGTTCGGCCGCCAATAACATGTCGCCACGTGCTCTTACTCTTTACCGCGCGGTCCGACGACTTAACCCATAGCGGAACCCGGGAATGCTTTGTTCGCGATTTTCTCGGTATTGATCGGTATTTGCTCGGTATTGCTTTGCAAAAACGAGAAATACCGCTCTGTGAGGACCAAAACCATGCAAATACCGAGTTGCACCGAGTTTTTCTACAACTCGGTACAACTTGGCATTTGCTCAGGATTTGCTCGGTATTGCTAGAGATTTGCTCGGTATTGCTAGGTATTTGCTCGGTATTGCTAGAAAAAACTCAGTACAACTCAGTATTTGCTCAGGATTTGCTCGGTATTGCTAGGGATTTGCTCGGTATTTCTAGGTATTTGCTCGGTATTGCTAGAAAAAACTCAGTACAACTCGGTACAACTCAGTATTTGCTCAGGATTTGCTCGGTATTGCTAGAAAAAACTAGGTACAACTCGATATTTGCTCGGTATTGCTAGGTATTTGAAATATATCCAAAAGGTGATGGGATGTTGTTCGGCTCGTCAAGGATTTAAAAAAACGCACGTGCGAGAACCCAAAAAATAGTTGGTCGGGTCGGCGTCTTTTCTTCATGCTACGTGGCGCTAATACATTGGTGGCCGAACGTAGAGGAACGTACGTTCACCGGACCGAATAAAAACCCCTCATTCACAACTATGTGCATGAAATATTGGGGTACCATGTATCTGAAATATAGAAGATGATCACTTGAATAACTTGAGAGAAACAGAAACTAATTTACCACATAATTTCACAAGAACTAATCCCACCCAAATGTACCTTAAATCAAAAATATGAAGACATGCTTCATTCGATATTTTCTCCAACTGCACCCTTAAAGCCAACAAATCCTTTCACTATGAAGAAAGCGTCCCTAAAATATTTTGAAAATTACATCACCTATTTTTTAAACTTTTAAGTCTTGTACCATTTACTATTAACACAACTCTTTTCCAGCCTTACAATTATGATAGATTGCTAAATTTAAATCAAAGCATCAAAAAGATTCATAAATTATCATGCACTGGGTGAATAGAAATGCATTATGAAAGCAAAATATGACCTATATTTGTGGTAGTCTAAACTAAGTTGATTCCTTGTATAAATCAATTGTTAATAAATTAATTTATCTCGATAGAAAAATGATTTAAATTAAAAATACATATTTAACTTTATTATTAAATGACTTGAACTCAATTTAGTTAGGACTCTAGAATGATATCTAGATTTTGTCTAAATAAATTGGTTCCATGTATCACATTTAGCTTGATCTTATTTAAAAAATAGTTGAGATAACCTATAGGTTATTTGGATAGTTCAAGATTCTTATAAGGTAGGCGTATGAGACGTTGATTTTCATCATTAAGTGGACTATCAATGATGATAATGAGCAACCTATCATAGCCATATATAAGCCAAAGAAATAAGATATTTCAGAGGCATGCATACAAGTATATATAACAGGTAGATGATTACAACCAATTATAAAGATTTGAACCACTTGAATCACTACAGGAAAATCACTCATTTACGGCGGCCTTTTCCTGCGGAATTTGAACCTTTCCGGCGGTTTTGTAGTTACCGGCGGTTAAGTTTCCGCCGGAAAAAACGGCGTAGGAAAATAATTTCCGGCGGTAAATTATTCCGGCGACTTTCCGGCGGTTATAAACCGCCGGTCAAAATTATAAAAAAAAAACATTTACCGCGACCTGACCGCCACCTCGCACCCGCACCACCGCGCTCCCGTGGCGCCGCACCACCGCACCACCGCGCGCTCCGGTGCGAACCGCCTCCCGCGCGAACCGACCCCGCGCTCCGGCCTCCCGGGCAAACCGACCCCGCGCTCCCGCGCGAACTGCCTCCCGCGCTCCGGCCAGCGTCCCGCGCGAACCGCCTCCCACGCAATTGCGTCCGCGCACAGTGAGGCTCGAACAGCGGTTGGTTGGGAGAAATTTCCAGCAACAAACCGAATTGCTGAAGATGTAAATAAAAAATTTTTGTCTATATTTTTTATTTAAACTATATTCAGTACGAAAATCAATTAATTTTTAATTATTAAAAAATGAAACTAATTACTTTAAAATAAAAAATAATATTTAATATAAAATAAAATTTAGCTAACTAATTAATTTTAAAATGAAAATTAATTAAATTATTAATATAAGTTTTAATAATTTTTTATTAAATCATTTAAATAGTAAAAAAATTATTCATTTTTATTAAATTTTTAAAAACCGCCGGAAAAGTAAAAAAGCCGCCGGAAATTCCGCCGGAAATTTCCTTGGAAAAAAATCGTCGGAAAATTCCGCCGGAAATCAGTGGTTTTCCTGTAGTGAATGTGGTGGAAATTAGAATCAATTTGAATTTACTGTGTAAGATATTATATTATAATGTAAAAAATTTCTATAATTTTATCCTAATCTACCTGAAACTTCATATTTTCTCAACATTGAATTTTTAGAACTTCAAAAGAGATATTGATAAAAAAGATCACACCATGAGCACTTACAAAGCCCACAAAAGTACAAAACAATTTGCAACATTTTTTAGCAAAACACATCATACGCTATTATGAAAAACCGGATAAACTATCACTTTATTGTATTTAAAAAACTACCTATTCGCAATAGCTGCATGAAAAATCTCCAAGCAAGCTCAATTGATTAATATAGCGTTTCTTTCATGTCGTTAGATCAATAAAATACCCACTTGTTAACCTTCGGGCCGAAGCTAATGAGCAAGTAGAGCATGAGGATCCACAACATTAAATTTTTAATCCATCCATTTAATTATTTGCTCAATATTATCAACACATCTAAATAAAAAACATTTACAGCCAACAAAGCATAAAAAAATGGTATAATAACATAAAACAAATTTAAAAAATAAATCATAATTAAAGAAATATTTTATCAAATTTAACAATTTATTTATTAATTGAAAAACATGAATATATGTCACTGTTCAGAACTTTAAAATTATATTTTTGATTATTAAAAAAATGAAATAATTTGTTTTAAACAAATATCTTATTATTCTTTTACTAATTCGCTTTCAGCCTTATCTTGAGCTTATGGTTTCTATAACATTTTGATAATATTAACCCGTCTATTTTAGTTAACAAATAAGATATTTCATCACAACTTATCTTTATCAATCTTGAACACTATTGTGGATGGAGTTGCCATTTATTACAACAAATATATACTTCAAATGATAGCACAGGACCAAAACGCTTAGATCCATCTTCTTCTTAAAGCTCAATCGAACAATTTAACTTTCAATGATGAGCTTTTTCCATAAAATTTTGTAAAAACAGTCTCTAAAAGGAAAACTTATATTAAACAGAAAGTAGACTCACAAACATAACCTTCATGAGATCTTCAATTGAATTGTTTGTCACCTTAATTGATCCTCCATTTCTGTTCAAACTCAATTTAAGAAGAAGATTCATTGCTCTTTGTCACTGATAGTAGTCTTTGGCATCTAGTTTGATGGTGCCTGGCTAGGCAGAATGGCTTGAGCCCATTTGGTTCCTCGGATCAGCTATGCGACAACCCTATCTACTCTTATGCACAACAGATAAATATTAATGATGAGAAGAAGAATGGGGGTTGAGGAGGAGCCTCAATGCCTCATCTTTTGCGTGAAGAAGCCAATCAGAAGTTGAAGAGAAAATGTTACGATAGTTGAAGAGATCACAAATGCATGTAGGAGACTAAGAGGCAAAGAAGATGGGAGGATTCATTGTTATAACCTACAGTTTATTACATTAAATGAAAATCATAAATTTTATACTTTAAATGGCAATAAAGGCATGCCCACCTAGATTGAAATTGAAATGGTGCCACCTTTAGTGCTTTAATTAAATTTTAGATTAATTTGGATTAAACTAGTTATTTTGAAATTAATAAAATAATTAATATAATAATAGGAATTAAATACTAAAGTATAGATTAGTAATATATAAATATATTTAAATTTGTTAATTATTTATAATATAATGAACTGACAATATAATATTTGAAGAAATAAAATGAAAGGTCAAGATTTGATATGGGTGGAAACTCAAGCTGCTTATATAATTGTAGTATAGGTTTAGGATGCATCTTATGAAGACTATACATTGCTGCAGATTCTGAAGTGTTTTGCAAGTATACGGGTGAACCCAAGAATTTTGGTTAACATAGAAGAAATACCTGCAAAAGTGTTTTGGAAGAGGAGAAGGAACACAAGATATTTTTACATGGAAAACCCTGGAAAGGGGAAAACCCATGGGGCTTAGCCCAATCTGAAAGGATTCCACTAGTGTTTGGGGAGATTCCAATGGGCTGACTCGTCCTTGAGGGTGATCAGATTACAAATGTCAATCGTTTGATTGAAATCTTGTGATAAATGGGGATGAAGTTATAGCATCACTTGGTGGACCGGTAGAAGTTCAGTGCTACTTGAAAATTTGGGTGTCAGTTGGTAGCATGGCATTGGTTTGGCAGAACTTCAGCGTTGGGTGGTGGTCCGGCGGAAGTCCTGCATCAGATGGTGGTTCGACGAGACTTTGGGCGTCAAGTGATGGTCTGGCAGAACTCTGGGTTTACTCCGGCTGTCAAGTGGCGGTCTTGTATAACTCCGGGTCTCAGATTGTGGTCCGGCAGAACTTTGGGCCTCAGGTGGTCCGACATAGGCAAGGGCCTCAAGTGGTGGTCTAACAGAGGCGAGGGCCTTAAGTGGTGGTCCAGCGGAGGTGAGGGCCTCAAGTGCTGGTCCGATGGAGCTCAGGGCCTCAAGTGGTGGTCCGGGGAGGTGAGGGCCTCAAGTGGTGGTTCGGCGGAGGTGAGAGCCTCAAGTGGTGGTATGGCGGAGCAAAGACATCAGGCGGTGGTCTGGCGGAACTCAGGCTGTGGTCGAGGAGAAACAAGGAGGCAAAAGCAATCTCCGATCTCTCTCTTGAATCCTTTGGCTTGGGTCCCTTTTCAAGAGAAAGGAGGGGGTCTATTGATAGATTTTTGGAGTGGCATGACCCGTAAATAGGTGAGATATCAATGGTAAATGAGGAGTAGTTGGATGGACGGCTGATGTTGAATCCCTTGATCAAGGGTCATTTGATGGACATTTGAATGTCTTAGTGATGTCAGAATTTGGTGATCTTGGCCTTGTTGGATTTGTCTCGTCAAGCCGCTCGATTTGACTCTAAGCATATTATGTTTGGAAACCGTTTGGTAATTAGAATTGTAGTTCATACCTTCCAACAGCGCTTCTAACCCTTGATTTGGACCCATTTGGGCTCGGATTGGGTTAGATTTGGTGTCGTTGGGCTCGTGTTTTTGAGACATACAGTTTGACTGTGTGTGTGTGTGTGTGTGTGTGTATATATATATATATATATATATATATATATATATATATATATATATATATAATCAGTTCTCATAAAGGTAATTAAAATAGAAATTAATATGAATATTAAAATTCTTATAAAGAAAGCTTAAGGAATCTTATATAGCTATTGTTTATACCCTAAACTTCTAAAAAATAAAATATTATTGCCATTAGTTGATAGCATGCAAGATATGAAGTGACATAGGATCTAAAACTATTTTTTTGTAAACTAGCCAGCAATATAAAATTTTGTTAATATTTTATATGGAATATAACATATAGTGTGGCTTGTAAATAAAAAATTTATTTGATTTCGATATTTGGTTTTTTATTATGATTCAGTTGTTTGGGCTCCATAGTAATCAACAATATAATAAGACTCTAGAGGATCCAACAATCATAATTGTTAATTCTGATAAGTGATTCACTTGCTTTGGTCATTCGAAGTTTGTGTTTTATTTAGGCTTATTGAAGTTGATATGATTGACTAATATCTTAATTTGATTTGACAATAACTAATTCGATGAGCCTAAAATGAATCGAGCTCGAACAGTTGTATTCCAAATGAGATCGTGCTCGAACACAACCAAGAAAAAAAAAATTGAATATTTTTTAGCCGAGCTTGAACAGGATATTTGCAAATGAGCCGAGCTCGAACATGATAAACCCCGTTAATGAAAGCTATAGGAAATTAATTGTAGTAGTTTGGGAGAGAAGCTTGGAGTCTGGTGTAGACTGTTATTTGAATTGTAGTAGCACGAACAAAATGAGCATCAATTTCAATATGCTTCGTTCGGGCATGGAAAACAAGATTGTGCGCAAGAGCCATAGCGGATATACTGTCACAAAACAACATTGTTGGTTGACTTACATTGATTTGAAATTCCTTCAGAAGTCGTCGGAGCCAAATAATATTTGTGGCCGCAGTGGCAAGAGCACGATACTCAGCCTCAGTTGAGGATTGTGCTACTGTTTTCTGCTTCGGAACTTACTAAGAGATCAAAGTAGTGCCTAAGAATGCACATGATCCTGTAGTCGACTTACGATCATTCGGATCTCCTGCCCAGTCCGAGTCGGAGTAGGCAGATAGTTGAAGTGAACCAGAAAGAATAGGTAAGCCGAATCGAATTGTACCTTTAATATATCTAAGAAGATATTTGAGAAGTTTAAAATCAACGTCGAGCGGCTGATGCATATGCTGACATAAGTGGTTCACTGTGAAAGCAATGTTAGGTCTCGTAATTGTTAAATATCGTAAGGATCCCACCATATGACGAAACAACTGGGCTTGATCAGACGAGAGATCAACAGCCGAAGCAATAGGTGATTTGGCTGGAGCAGGAGATGTAAGTGGTTTGCAATCGATCATGTCTGCCCGATTCAAAATTTCAAAATCATACTTTGATTGTGAAATGTGTAGTCCATCTGGAATGTGTTCAACCTGTATACCGAGAAAGTAGGAGATCGGTCCCATATTTTTCATGTAACATAGAAGGATCCAACGAACTATGTTTGAAACCATTGGAAAGCAAATATGTTGAAAATGTCTCAAACCATTTTCGTGGAGACTGCTTTAATCCATAAATAGATTTCTGCAAAAGACATACATAGTCGGGATAGAGATGATCCTTAAAAAGCCTGGGGGTTGAGACATATAGACAGTATCACTCAGTGAACCATGTAAGAATGCATTTGATACATCAAGCTGTAGTACATTCCATTTAAAATTGACGGTAAGTGTCAAAAGATTTCGGATGGTAGGTAACTTAGTAACGGGGCTAAATGTATCTCCATAATCGATACCATAATGTTGATGGCACCCTTGAGCAACAAGACGATCTCGATGGTGTGCCACAGATCCATCCGAATTGAATTTGGTCTTATAAATCCACTTTGAACCAAGAACATTTTGAAGCGGATGCGGCGAAACTAACCGCCAAGTTCCTTGTTTGTGTAAGGCTGCAAATTATGAGGACATTGCACGGCGCCAAAGAACATTTTTAACAGCTTGTGTATAACAAGTTGGATCAGGTGATGTAATAGAAGTATTCATACTGATAATATGACGAGGCTTGAGAGTACCAGTGCGCAAATGGGTAAGCATTGGATGGTTACTTTGAAGAGGCTGAAGATTTGGAGAAGGAATTATACTGGAGGTATGTAAAATTGACGCATCTGTAGGAGAAATTGAAGGTGGGGCTGCCGGTTGTGCTATATGAGATACAACAGTTATTGGTGAGGCAGGTGCCAGAGTGGAGGAAGTTTGTTGAGTTGACAGAAATGTAGTTGGAACAAGTAACAGAGAAGATGTATAAATTGAAGATGTGGGAGGCGGAGGAGTGGATTTAGCTGTTGAGTAAGGGAAAATAGTCTCAAGAAACTTCACATGTCTTGAAATAAAAAACTTGCCAGAATCTATATGAAAGCATATATAACCTTTGGTATTGGGAGGATATCCAAGGGAAACACATGGAAGAGATTTGGGGTGAAATTTAGTTTGAAATTGAGAAGGAAGAAACGGGTAGCATAGACACCCAAATGTTTTGAAACTGTGATAATCCGAATGTGTTTTATACAGAAGTTCGAATGGAGAAATAGATTTCCGAGAAAGGGATGGCAAGCAATTAATAAGAGTAATTGCAGTTTGGACAGCATGTACCCAAAAATGTGTAGGTAAGTTTGCTTCAAAGAGCAAAGCTCGAGCTGTTTCAGTAATATGCCTGTGTTTTCTTTCGGTAAGCCCATTTTGCTCAGGTGTATGTGGGCAAGTTTATTGATGAATAATGCCAGATTATTTTAAAAATGATTGAAATTGGGTAGAATTATATTCTCCACCACCATCAGAGCGTTAACATTTTATTTTAGCATCAAATTGATTTTAGCATTGTTAGCAGTGAACTTATTAACATAGAGAAGATTACAATTGAGATTAGGAACAAGATGAAGGGAATTAAGATGGAGCTTACGAGTAGGAGTAGGTAACAAGCCTTTACCAATATGATTAATCGGTAGAAGATTACCATTTCTGACCATAACTTGTTGATTGCCATTGTAAGTTTGAGGTTGATGAAGTTGAGCTGAATCACTGGTTAGATGCGACGACGCACCAGTATCAAGTAGCCAATCAGATGTCACAGGTGTACTATCAGATGCACACTCCTGAACTTGAGGTTGAAACAAAAAATCACCCTGATACCAGCACTTAAATGCAGAGTGACCAAGCTTTCGACATATTTGGCATTCCATCGGTGTAGAAGACACATTTTGTGACCTGGAAGGCGAAGCCTGACCGCGTCCAGAACGAGGAGAAAACCGCCCACGAGAGGAGCGACCACGCCCTCGACCGCGTTGAGCATACAACGCTGAAATGGAATCTGGCGAGGAGGAAATTGTTAGATCACGAACTGAGTTTGCAGCAAGATTCAGTTCCTCACTGCATAGAAGAGAATAAAAATCATCTAAACTTATGGGGTTTAGATTAGATCAAATGAACGTTTTGAACGCCTGGTACGTAGGAGGTAATCCATTAATCGAATACATAATGATATCGTCTGTAGGTAACGGAGACCCAGAAGAACCAATGGCATTAACTTTGCTCTTGATCTCTGATAACTACTGCATAACAGATATTGTAATGAAAATTTCGATTTGGTATGATTGAGTAATATCTTAATTTTATTTGAACATAATATATTTGCATGTTATATTCGAGATTCTATTTGAATTTTACATATCAAATTATGTGTATTTGCAATTGCATCTACCATAATTATTTATCAATTGATTCAATGTTTCATTCTAAGTTGTCATTTGAAATTCATATATATTTTGAATTTATTGTAGAAATTATTGATTAAAATCTAAAAAATACATATACTACTATTATAAAAGGCATTTGAGTGTCTTTCCAAATACAATTTTAAGTTTTTAACATTTCATTTTGTTTATCAAAATAAATCCAAACCATATAGTTTAGTAATACAATTAATTCTTTTTTAACTCTATTTATTTAATTAAATGCATGATATATGTGTTTTATTTCATTCACATTAATTGCTTTTAAATCATAGCCAATTGTTGGAAATGTCAAGAACTTAAAGGTATTAATTTATTAGGAGCATTATTATTTTTACTGACCATCAATGTTTTATTGAAATTATATATGATTAAATATCAAAATATATATATTCAAATTAGGCCTATACGACGCTTTCTTTGACATACTGCAGCAGTTTAAACACCTATGAAATTAGTTGTAGCGGTTTCTAAACCGCTAAAAATTTGTTGTATTTGCGTTTGTTGAAAAGGATTTTAGTCATTTTACAGTGGTTTAGGAATGACTACTATAAGAAAGTTTTAGCAACGCTTTTAGAAACGGTAAAACTGATTAAAAATATATATAATACAAAAAATATATATTTTATTTTATTTTGGAATCATATCCTAGTCGCACCTCGCACGGACTCACTGCCGAGGAGCAGCTGAAGCCCCAACACCTGCAGGTGTAGATGAAGGTCATGGACGACGCTCCTCCGAAGCTCGCATTGTTGCACCCTACAATTAACATTCAGAATTATTTGTTGTGTTAGTAACCGGAAGTAAGGAAAATAGGTTCAGAATTCAAAATTTTTTGAAGGAAAAACTACAAAGTTGATAAGAGAAAGAAATCAATATATTGTTTCAAGATCGATAAGTAGACGTATATACTCTTTGGAGAGAAAAACTATTTAAAAAAATGACATCGTTAATTAATAAGTTATCATCAAAGTTAAATAATTTAAAATAAAATTGTCAAAATATCTTACAATTTTTTTAGTTAACTCCAATATCTCAAGTATATATTAAAAAATTAACTACAAAGTTGCTACACTTATTATTCATCAAATGAACAAGATTTGTTATAAGCTAAGAATGATAACATATTAATATATATAGGATCATAGCTTATTTTAAAAAATTTCATAAAATAAGCATGCAAGTCATGATAAAATTAGTATAGTCACATTATTTATGAAGTAAAAAATATTTTCATACTTTTGCAACTTGAAAAAAACATCAAAAGTATGAAAAAATGAATATTTGATTTTGTTATGAGGTTTTTTATTATGATTGAGTTGTTTGTGCTCCATAGTAAATAACAACATAATTATTAATTTTGATAAGTGATTGACCAACTTTTTTCATTCGAAGTTTGTGTTTGGATTGCATATAAATTGATTTGAAATGAATTATAATGGAAACACAATGCAACCCAAATAATAAAAAAAAAAATCAGGTAAATTTCATTTGAGCTGAATTTGAATTATTTGGATTTAATTTGAACTAAAAAAGTTTAATTTGTGCTGAAAATATTTTCTTTCTTTTTTTTTGAAAAATTTGTTGTGTAAAGAGAGTGTTTTTTAATTTTGAATTATAAAAGGAAAAAATTTATTTAATTATTTTTGTTTTGTTTCTTCTTTCTCTGTTTTATTATTATTATTATTATATATTTTATCGATATTATTATTATTTAATGTATTTATTTTATACATATTTTATTATTATGCATCTTAATCTTACTTTTTCTAACTTTACAAAATTTTTATACTTTTAATTTTATATTCTATATTTCAATTTTATGGATTTCATTTATTATGACTATCTGTTTATATTTTTTATGAAAATTCATTTAATTTTTTTTTTACTTTTATTTTTAGATTTATTAAAATTCTTTAATATTATTTCTTCTTGATGCATGTCAAACAGTATACGATTCGAATGCAAATGAGCTAGCTGCTCACTTTCTTTAATCTGGTCTAAAATAACCTAATCCCTCGCTTCAGTAGAAAATGTTTTTTTTTTTTAATTATTTAAAAGAATATATAATACGCATATCTCATAATTTCTTAAAAAATAATTCTTATAATAGTGATAGATTTATTTCTACACATAGCTGAAAGGATGTTAAGGGCATCTTCAACCGAGAACTCTATTTTTCACGGCAAAGTAACGCAAAACTCCAAAATGCAGTGCGGCTGCTCCAACCGAACGCCATTTTAGGTGTTTTTGGGAAGGTAACGATCGTTCTCCTTTCGCGCGTTTTTCCGGTTGAGAGCCAAAAATAGCGTGGGTGAACAGTGAGACGCCAATATTGGCGTCGCACTGTTCACCGTCGCACTGTTCACCTGCATGTAGATGACGGAAAATTTGGCGTTCGGTTGGAGCGACCGAACGACGCCATACGCTCGTTTGGCGTTCGGTTGGAGATGACCTAAGGATTGCATACTAGTGTGCTGTAATTTCCAATGAAAATTATTATGGATATATATATATATATATATATATATATATATATATATATATATATATATTTTTTTTTTTTTTTTTTTTTTTTGAAAGCTATAAAATTATTTTAAAAATTAATACTGAAATAAAATCATGACAATTATCTTAAAGAAAAATTATGAGAAATTTTTGTCAAATAATTTTCTTACAATTTTGTTTTCAAATTACTGTCACATTTTAAAAATTAATGAACAAATTTTGATCATCTCAAAATGAAACTTTTATTCCCAACCAAATATGGTTTTGTTACGTCAAATCTAGATAAAATTTGGTAAATAAAATTGACTTCGTATATTTGATTAAATTTTAAAACTTCTAACTTTTTCTTTCAAAATTAAATTTAATATAACTAAATCTTAGTTTATTTTTATTTTTTTAAGGTAAATTGAAGGCTTAGCTTATTCTATAAAAAGAACAAGGATTACAAAAAAGAACCAAAGAAGAACTTCGTCGACAAAAAGAGGCTAAGGAAAAATGGAAAAAAAAAACAAATAAATATAACTCAGAAAAAATAGAAAATCAAAACAGATAGAAATCTTGTCTGGTCGGAACTCAGAACGAGCATGTACGATTATAGAAGAAATCAAAACCTCCTTGGATTGCCCAGTTAATTTCACATAAAGTTAATATATTAAATTAGCATGCAAAATTTTGTTTTAGATTTATATATTAGGGAGATTAGTTTCAGAATTTTTTAAATAAAATATTTAATTCTTTCTTAATTTCTGTTTACTTTTTTTAATCACACTTAACATGTTTAAACTTAGTTAAATTAATTAAATAATTGATAACTAAAAAATATATTTCTTATAATTGAAAGCATATATAATAAACTTTAATTTATTGGCCACATACTTAGTTATTATTGGCGACATACTTAGTTATTAAAATGATCCAAACTTTAATCCGAAGGGAAGTCACGGTCAGATAGAAAAAATGAATTATGGTCCTTCACTTTACATCACATTCCTATTTTTAAATCCTACATGAATTGAGAGGGCAACCCTCCCTAGAAGTAGAGCTGAAATATAAAGGTTATCTATCTAACTTACTTGTACTTACTGGATCTGTCATACGTCCATCGGTCCATATGACAAAAAAAAATATGGAGTACTTTCAATTCATTTTTTCTATTGTCATTTTAATGAATTGACTAATAACTCACTTTAATTATAATATTTATTTAATTATTAATGGTGCTGACCGGGATGCTACTGCAGGCTTTCCTTAAAAGAATGATTTTGACATTGCAAGGGAAACTAAAGAACCGGGATGCTACTGCACTACTGCAGGCAAAAAAAGCCCAGATGAAAACTGACTCTCCACCAAATTTTTGTCTTAGCATCATTAATAATTAAATAAATATTATAATTAAAGTGAGTTATTAGTCCATTCATTAAAATGACAGATAGAAAAAATGAATTGAAAGTACTCTACCAAATTAATTTTTATCTAATGGACATATGACACATGAGTAAGGACAAATAAGTCAGATAAGTAACTTTTACTTTTTTGACGGATTGAGTTGAATTTGGTGTTGTTGGGTTCATATTTTTTAGACTTTCAGTTCGGCTGAAAGTTTGCTGAAATCGGAATTCATATGGTACCAAATTTAATTTTTGAAGCTTCAAACATGATTTTGTCTCGAGATTCGTGCCTGATCAAGATAATTTTTTGATGATTTTATATAATTTAATAATATTTAAATTAATGTCATATTTGATATTAAATTTATTTTATGATATATATATATATATATATATATATATATATATATATATATATATATATATATATATATATATATATATATATATATATATATATATATATATATATATATATATATATATATATATATGACGAGGAACCGTCCACTGCCACCCTGACTTAGCCAGGGTGCTTGTGCTGTAATTTCCAATGAAAATTATTATGTTAGTATAATAAATTTCAATAATAAAACGGGTGTAAGGGCTCCTCTTATATAGTCATTATTAATGTGCTCTATCTGGAATGTTGTCCATGACTAATTAACTCACTTTAATGGCTATGGCCGCAAGCTTTTACTGTGAAAACTTGTGTAAGGGCTCCTCTTGTTTGTCACTTCTTTTTTTCTTCTTGCAATAAAAAAAATTATTTCTTTTTATTTATTATTGCTAGGGTTTGTGTCCATGTTAGCAGCACCTCTCCCATTCCTGATGAGATTTACTACACTATTGACGGGAAAGTTTTTCCCCTTACAGTGCTTTACGACTGGAAACCTACCCACTATTCATTATGTAATTCAATAATGCATATACCCAATGCCTGCCCTAAAAACCCAAATTCGCAACCTCCTCAAGCTGAGCCTCCCAAAACCCGTGGCAGAAGCTCTAGCCGCAAGCCGCGTAACCTCCCGCCAAGACTCAATATACCCAAACCTCCACAGCCTCCTCTCTCCCAAGCACCTGTGACACCCTTGGATAATTTTTTCCCTCCCGCCACCAATCCTATCACCACCCAAATTGTGGTTCCTAACCTCAACTCCCCTTCCACAGAATCTCCCTCACAATCCCCAATTTCATCCCAACACAACACCATGGACAACATTATTGCAGCTCCTCCAAAATATCCTACTATCTCAACCACTAATAAATTTGTTATTTTAACGGATCAGAATGATCCCACCACGAGCCAGACCTTTGACTATATTATCCCTCCTTCTCCTGCTTTTGAGCTATTGAAGGTTGGAGGTGCAGGTAATGCTGTCAGTTCAAGCCTTGCAAATGAAAAACAGACATCTGCTAATACTACTTGTACTAAACCCACAAGATCTAAAACAACCAAAAAGGCTACCACCCCAACCTCCAAATCCCAATGATCAACCCCCCTCATATGGCAGCCTAGAATACTCGTGGGTTCAACAACCCGAATAAAGTTTTATGCTATAAAAATCTCGCCAAAAAATTCAATCTTGACCTGTTTTTCATTTTTGGAACTAGAACATCCACCACCAATTCCACAAACAGTTGGTTCCTTTCCACCCACTCCATTTTCCCCCAAGAAGGTTCTTATGATAATTTTGCCTGCTCCTCTTCGGGCAGGATTTGGATTAAATGGAACTCACTTAAGGTGAGTTTCAGACCTCTTTTTACTTCTAGCGAGCTGATTCACGTTATTGACTTCAAGCCTCAACGAGAATTTCTGTACGTATTTTTGTGGTTTATGCCTCTAACTCTATGGACGAAAGGAGACTGTTTTAGAATGAGATTTCTGAATTTGCTACTTCTATTTCTTCACCTTGGATTATTTTAGGTGATTTCAATTAATGCTGTAGAGTTCCTCATGATAAAGCTGAAGGCTCCCTACTTCCCAACAATAAACTTTTTTATTTCCAAAATTTTATTTTTAATATTGGTGCTCATGAGCTTTCTTCGGTGGGACATTATTTTACTTGGTTCAATCAAAGAAATGAAAACCCAATTCACATCAAATTGGACTGGATGTTGGTCAATGATGCCTGGCTGGAAACTTACCCAAATTCCTTTTATATTGTGGATGGCCCTCATATCTCTGACCACTCACCCATCATTTTGCAGTATGATATAAATACCCATCAGAAACATAGGTTTAAATTCAAAAATTATTGGGTCTTTAAAATAATTTTTTGGAAAGATTGGGCCTCCCTAGGTTCAACACGTCATCCTCATAGGCCATATTATTCGAACTCTACCCGCAGGTGGGGAGGTATCTTATAACAAGGAAAGAAGGATGCAACAATATGCATGCAATCCCAGACGATTCTGATAATTCCCTAAATTGTTAAGTTTCTACATTGCTTAATTTTTAAAATTTTATGTCATTAGTTATGAGTAGAAAAAAATTTATCCTAAAGAGCCTAGCGAAAATCAGACCACACACATGCAAGAAAGAAATCTAGAAAAAACAAGCAAGTTCTACTGCGCAATCAATATAAACACATCAATATAAATAAAACCAAGCAGAGTAGAAGAAAAGTCCAAAGTCCACGGTAAGTGCCGTATAAGTACAACCCATGGTATGCAAAAAAGTAAAGTGGCCTGGCACCACTGTCAACAACCCGGATTTCTAAGCCTAACGCAAATGAATTTGAGTGGAATATTGGGTCTTCAGCTCTTCAGCCTTCTCTTCTCAGTTTTTTTCCTCCTTGGACTCCTTGGATCTTTCCTCCTTGGACTCCTTGTATCTCTCCTCCTTAGACTCCTTGGATCTCTCCTTCTTGGACTCTGTGGATTTGTCGTGACTTGAATATCCAAACAAAGAGACAATTCCCTCCCTTATGAAGGTATTGTCTTTTCTCTTTGGATATATAAAAGCCATCCAAACTCAATCTTTCAAGTGGAAGAAGACTCTCCCCTTTAAGGATGTCTTCTTCTTTTGGAATTCGAGTTGGATAAGGATATCCCAACTCAAAGCACATTTTCACAACTCTCACTAATATTATAAATATTTATATTAATAGAAAGCAGTAAATTCTAGACTTTCCTGCTAGATTATCCTAATAAAAAAAAATCTCAAGTAGTTATAATCCGAAGCAGTTTATATAAAAATAAAAGCACACACCACAACCATACACTTGGCCATGCTCTTAATTATTTATGAGGGCTAAGCGATCTTTGGAGCACCTATAGAAGTTATTATTATGATTTTAAGTTAGCCCTCGTTTATTTAAGGGGGGCTGAGCAAACACCTGCACAAAACATCATTAGCTTTAAATCATGATAATTGTCTCCCTTTTTGTTTAGCGCTGCATGAGCATGACCAACTACAGCAAACATCATTAGCTTAAATATATCGAGCCTAACCTATGGTAAGTCTAATGCACAATCAATCCACAGAGAAAAGGAAGTAGAGTGTAATACAAATATAAAATAAACACTCACATCAATCAAAACAATCAGCACCCGTGTCATATGCAAGAATGATCACAACACAAAAAAAAACACAAAAATTTTTCCAAAGCTCTGACACTTTTGTTTCTATAAGCTTTGACATTCGAAAATGTGATTAGCAGATATGTCGCCAAAAAATTGTCGTGATTGGCAAAAATACTCGATGCAAATCTAAATTGAAAATTTGCAGAATTAAACTTGGGAACATCAAAACTACAATTTCAGAAAATTTATTATCAAATTGAAATAACAGCTAGATTGCCCTTAACTTAGTGGTAATATAATATGTCCATCGCAAATCATAGAAAATGATCACATAATCAATCATATCCAATCACACAAAACAACATCACACATCAATCAAGATGGAAATAATTATCACATTTTAGGAAAATACAAGGAAAATAATAATGTCCTAACCTACAACTGGAGTTCTAAGTGTGTGATAGATTATGCAATTGTCAAACTATTAGGTAAAATTGAAATGGCAAACATCAAGCCAAGTTCAAAAGGGGCATTTTAGGATTGTGGGGCACACAAGTAAACTAATATTCTCAGGGATCTTTGAGCACATGGATTAAATATTATATTAGTTAGATCGATCCTAAAAAAATTGTAATATAAGATTCATAAGAGGATCATATCAAATGCTTTTTATTCTAGAAAATATCTAAAAATAATCATGATTAAATATTTAATTAAGTAAAAAAAGAACTAAAAGTCGCACAATTTGTATCATAATAATTTTTAGATTTTTTTAGTAATTTGACAGTATAACTACAACTCACACAAATCTTCTGTGACCCACACACTCTATTCTCACTAATAAATCAAATTGAAATAAACATTTCATAATCAAAATAAATAATGTTATCTTTCTCTGACACATTACACTACAGGAAAATCACTAATTTCCGGCGGCTTGCCGGCGGCCACTTTTCCGACAGCTTTTTCCTACGGTCTTTTCCGGCGGCTTTTCCAGTTTTCCAGTGGCTTTTAAAAATTTAAAAAAAAATGAATAAATTTTAAACTATTTAAATGATTTAACAAATAATTATTAAAAGTTATATTAACTATTTAATTAATATTCATTTTAAAATTAATTAGTTAGTTAATTTTAATTTTATATTAAATATTATTTTTTATTTTAAATTAATTAGTTCATTTTAATTTTATATTAAATTTTATTTTTTAATAATTAAACATTTATTTAATTACATTAGAATATAGTTTAAATAAAAATTATTGACTATAACATCACATTTGCACAATTGGTAGATCGGTAGGTAGTCCGAAATTTTTCCCAACTGACCGACCCCTGTTCGATCCTCAAGGCAAACGTGAACGTACGCTGGCGCACGCGCGCGCGGGCGCACACACGCGCAGGGGAGCTCCAGGGCGAGGGCAAGGGCGGCGCCGGCGATGCGGGAGTGATTCGTCGACCGAGCGGGAGCAGAGGCGCCGGCAGCCGGCCAGGAGCAGGAGCGCGGGGGCGTTGGGAGCGGGAGCGTGATCGCGTGAACGGGGTGGCGATCACGGTGAGGTTTTTTTTTTTTAATTTGATTAGCGGTTTAAGACCGCCGGAGAGCCGCCGGAATAATTTGTCGTCGGTAAAAATCGCCGGAATTTATTTTCCTACGCCGTTTTTACCGGCGGTAACTTAACCGCCTGAATACTACAAAACCGTCAGAAAAGGTTCAATTTCCACCGGAAATGGGAGATTTTCCTGTAGTGTTAATTCTTTGATGTCAGCATCAACCTTAAAGTCGGAGTGCTAGGTTAAGGGTGTAGTTCTTCTAGATGTTGTATAATGCCAGAGTGCGACCATCTTGTAGCTCTCTTTCAGCATAGATTAGCATCTACTGATCTCTTGGAAAACATTGTTTGTCCTTGATCATGGTCCTTATATTGCAGATGGTTTCTGAAGGCGCTTGGAGGGTAAACTTATTCCCTTGGAGGATCCTCACAAAAAATTGCATCTATATTTGACGAAGAACATAGAAAAAAAATCAGAAAAATGAGATTATTTTGTTAGATACTAAAGAAATTTTTTTTAAAGATTGATATGATATATTTATCCAACTTACCTTCTCATTATCTATTATTTTAATTGATGTGCTAAGTATTTTTCTATCAGCATTCTTAATTGTTATGGAGATTTCCATATGTGAAAAAAAAAATTTTGAATGATAAATAGAGAAACAATCCTGCGAAATCTTGCACGAAAACAAAGCAGCAGCTTATGAGAAAAAAAGGTCAAATAACAGTATAAAGATGTGTTGGTAATCTCATTCGCTAGTGAGATTGCCTATTCGACTGAAGTTTTGCACGACAATAAGACAGATTATTTTGGTGGGATATCCATTTCCACCTGGGCTGCTTTGCACCTGTACCATCACAGCCCATGCATAATCAGCTGGTCCTAGAAAGGCTTGGCTTATTTCGTTGGATTATATTATATATACTCTTTTTAAGTATGACACTATAATATTTTTGGTGGAACATTTGTCTTATTATACCTTAATTTATAGATATTTGCATGTACTTCGTCAAACGTAGTTTAAACCATGCAAATTATATGCTTTGATCAATATCAGTTTCTTCTGGTTTGCAAATGCAAAGGAGCGGCAATAAATTTTGCAATTAGGACAAGCTTGATCCCCTTTGCAATTTATTATAGTGTGGGCTAATATTGGAGATTCTATGTACATTGTGCAAATAAACTACTAATATAATACCAATTCATTAAAAAATCATTAACAAAAAAAAAAATGCAAGATTGTGTTTTGTCTGAATACGCAAAAAAAAAAAAAAAATGTGTTTTGATAGAACAGTAATTGTGTTTTATGTTAAAACGCATTTTTTTTTTTTTTTTTTTGCATTTTCCATTATTAAAATTTTTATATATAAATGAGTTAGTTTTGAATTTTGATAGATATAAGAAAATTATTTTTTTAATTATTTAAAAGAATATATAATACGCATATCTCATCATTTCTTAAAAAATAATGCTTATAATAGTGATAGATTTATTTTTACACATAGCTGAAAGGATGTTAAGGATTGCATACTAGTGTGCTGTAATTTCCAATGAAAATGAAAAAAAAAAACAAATAAATATAACTCAGAAAAAATAGAAAATCAAAACAGATAGAAATCTTGTCTGGTCAGGACTCAGAACAAGCATGTAAGATTATAGAAGAAATCAAAACCTCCTTTGATTGCCCAGTTAATTTCACATAAAGTTAATATATTAAATTAGCATGCAAAATTTTGTTTTAGATTTATATATTAGGGAGATTAGTTTCAGAATTTTTTAAATAAAATATTTAATTCTTTCTTAATTTCTGTTTACTTTTTTTAATCATACTTAACATGTTTAAACTTAGTTAAATTAATTAAATAATTGATAACTAAAAAATATATTTCTTATAATTGAAAGCATATATAATAAACTTTAATTTATTGGCCACATACTTAGTTATTATTGGCGACATACTTAGTTATTAAAATTATCCAAACTTTAATCCGAAGGGAAGTCACGGTCAGATAGAAAAAATGAATTATGGTCCTTCACTTTACATCACATTCCTATTTTTAAATCCTACATGAATTGAGAGGGCAACCCTCCCTAGAAGTAGAGCTGAAATATAAAGGTTATCTATCTAACTTACTTGTACTATGTTTCTATTACATGAACAAATGAGCTGGGGGCTCTGCTAGGGTTTGCGATTTTTAGGGTTTGCGCCGCCTGCGTTCTCCCCCCCCGCCTCCTTTTGCCTGAGAGGGCTTCTCCCTCCCGATGGCTTCTTCTCCACTTCTCTTACCTCCACTCTCCACCACATCCACGCCTGGCCCTCTCACTGGAGGACTTTCTTACGCCACGAATGTTTCGGCTTCTGCCGTTAAACCAGCTCATTTTCCGGTATCATTCTTCTCTCCCAGTCAAAAACTCTCTTTCAAAGGTGATGATCTATCTGAAGGCAAGTCCATCTGGACTTCAGCGCTTATCGGCTATTCTCTGGGTCCTCGGCCTTATTACGAGCGGTTACTGAAAGCTATGCTTAACCTCTGGAAACTTAAAGGATCTATGAAATTTCTATCGCTTGCGGATGGCTTCTTCTTACTCAATCCTTGGTTCCTTCTTGGCAAGCCGTTCATTGGAGGACCTTGGTTCCTTCTTGGAATTCCCATATCTCCGAAAAGACTTAAAGCCACTCACTTCCAACCACTTCTGAGCAAAATTTTTGCTCTACTTGCTGGTTGGAAAAACAAATTTCTTTCTTTTGCAGGAAGGGTTCAATTTCTCAAATTCAACATCACTAATTCTATAGCTTATTGGATCAGAGGGTCTATCATACCCAAAAGTTGTTGTGACATAATCAAAAAACTTTGTTCTAAGTTTTTATTTCACAACAATTTGGTGGAGAGGAAGCTGCATCTTATTCCTTGGTCTAAAGTTATCATTCCAAAAATTGCTGGGGGCCTTGGCATTCCTTCCATTGAAGCTCTTTACTTTGGAGTTTTCTGTTCTATTCTTGGCAGGTTTTACAACAACCCAAATCTTCTTAGCTGCTGGTATAAAGCTAAGCATATCTCTCCTATGAAACAACCTTCTATTTCGGCTGTAATTTCCAATGAAAAAATATATATATATTGAAAGCTATAAAATTATTTAAAAAATTAATACTGAAATAAAATCATGACAATTATCTTAAAGCAAAATTATGAGAAATTTATGTCAAATAATTTTCTTACAATTTTGTTTAGTTTTTTTTTTTTTTTTTACCCAAAAAAAAGAAATTTTGTTCAACTCTAAAATCAATAAAACAGAGGAGCAGATAGCAGAACTTTCTTAAAAAGCCGCTCAGTTGTGGCTTTCACCAGTTTTATCAAAGAAATAAATCTTTTTCTGCTTTTGTAATGTAAATTCTGAGCATCTCAAAATGAAACTTTTATTCCCAGCGAAATATGGTTTTGTTACATCAAATCTAGATAAAAATTGGTAAATAAAATTGACTTCGTATATATGATTAAATTTTAAAACTTGTAACTTTTGCTTTCAAAATTTAATTTAATATAACTAAATCTTAGTTTAATTTCAATAGACCTAAATCCTTAGTTAATTTTACAAGAGGAGCCCTACACGTTTTCGCAGAAAAAAGCTTGCGGTCCATAGTCATTATTTTCGCCTGGCAATAAAAAAATAGAAAAAAATTTATTTCTTTGATAAAACTAGTGAAAGCCAGAACTGAGCTGCTTTTTAAAAAAGTTCCGCTATCTCCTCGTCTGTTTTATTTATTTTAGAGCTGAACAAATCATCTCGCCCAGAAAACTTCTGACGCAAAAGAGTTGGAGATTACTCCATAGCTCGTTCCGGCGCCGGTAAGCTCTTTTAAACCGTCTATCCATGCTTTTTTCCCGCACACAAACCTTCTCTCTGCCCGTGCCTTCCCTTCGCACGCAAGCTCGTGAAACCGAACTCCCTCTTCCCTGCCGCAGAGCTCCCGATCTTCCTCTCTCGGTTTGCAAGCCTTAACGCACGACACCACTAGCCTCCGATCAAACCCCAGCGGCAAGTCTCCGACCCCTTGCTTCACTTGCTGACATTCCTTCGCACCGAGCAACCGACTTCACCAAGCCCTGCATTGGACTCAACCATCCAACTCAAGACCTCCGACCCAAGGCCTGTATCCGACGCCATCTCCAACTACACCCGCCGACCCTTCCCTCTGCTCTCCTCCAAGTCGAAGCCCTACCTACCATATGTAAGCCCCCTCCTATATGAGCAAATACAACCTAACATTGCCTCACAAGCACTGAACTTGCTCTTCCATCTGCCGCATATTTCCTCCTATTGCCGATAATATAGCCCCAAGTCCTACCACCTCACTATTTTCTTTACTTACCTTCAAATCATTCAATAAAACTACTTCAACCTTTCTTTTAGCCAGCTGCTTCAACACTCAGGGGTGTTTAAAACAAATATTTGTTCCTTTCAGATTGCACATTTCCAGAAATTCTTCAACCTATCTACAACTACTCTTCAGAATCAAAATTAAGAGGTTTGCATTTTTCTGTTTTCTTATTCGCTATTTTTTATTCCTAGTTTTTCAGAATAGAAATCTATCTGTGATTCGTGGTATATGATATCTCTTTTTGTGTATTGCAAAGGTGTTTTAAATTTCATAACTAGTGAAGGCATTTTATCAATTAAATAAAAAACAATTAACAAAACATTTTTTATAAAATTTTGGAACATTCAGTGAGAACATAACGGCATGACCAACTTCTACTAAGTTTTTTTTTTTTTTCTTTTTTTTAGATCTTTCGTTTTGTTAGGAAGTATCATGACAAGTTCATGGATCAAATGACTCATTCCAAGAGGAATGTTCCAATTTATCGTTTACAATACTAGTTTTGATGTCAATCCTTAATATAACAATTTTAGTTTGAAATTAGTTTTCAATTAAATTAAAGAAGAACTTTCATTTTTTTGCTAAGCCTTAAATTTTTTCTCTCTTATGTAAACCTAACATAATTTTGTATGGTCATTAATAATAGTTACAAATCATTTTTTTTTTTGCCAGATAATGTTTCAACTTTTGAAGTTCCCAAGCATGACTAGGAAACAAATAAAATAATTGGGGAGAAGTTGGAAAATCATGAAATTTATTTATTACTTCTCAACACAAAAACTATAGTATTACTTTGTATTAGGGGTGTAAATGAGTCGAGTATTTGTCTTATCAAGTATGGCTCATTTAATCCTTAAAGGGCTCGAGCTCGAGTTCGAGCTCGATTAGTGGGCTCGAGATCGACTCGTTTAGAAAATATCAAGCTCGAGCTCGACTCGAAAGCTCTAGCTCGTTTGAAAAGCTCGAGCTCAAGATGGAGCTCGTTTGATATTATAAAAAAATAAGTTGTCAAATATTTTAAAAAAATATATATATATATATATATATATATATATATATATATATATATATAGGTCGGCAAAAAATTATCTTAAACGAGTGCGAATCTCGATGCAAAATCAAGTTGGAAACTTCAAAAATTAATTCGGAGACCATCCGGACTCCGATTTCAGCAAACTTATAGTCGAACTGAGCGTCTCGGAAATACAAACCCAACGACACCAAATTCGACTCAATCCGAGCCCAAATGGATCCAAATCAAGGACTCGAAGAGCTGTTGGGAGGTTCAAACCACAAATTGGATTACCAAACGGTTTCCAAATATAACAATCTTATACTCGCATCGAGCGGCTCGACGAGACGAATCCAACGAGCCCAAGAATGCTGAATTCCGACATCATTAAGCTCTTCAAATGTCTAAGGAACGGTGTATGATCAAGGGATTCAGCATCGGCCGTTCATCCGACCACTCCCCATTCACCCTTGATCTCTCACCTATTTACGGGCCATGCCACTCCAGAAATCTATAAATATATATCCCTCTCCTCTTGAAAAGGGGACCGAAGCCTAAGGAAAAAAGAGAGAGATCGGAGATCGCTCTTACTTCCTTTCTTCCTCGACCACCACCTGAGTTTCGTCGGACCACCACCTGTAAAACCCTCCAAAGCTGTTCTTTTAGTGCTGTTAGTCCCGGACAAACTAAAGAAATTGTGAAGAAATATGTCATTTTCATATGTACGAACCTGGAAGGGTCGGGACGAACTGAACCCGAGAGTTTCATCCATGGACGAAATAAATTGAAATTAATTTCGTCTAGACGATTTGAGTCAAGAGAAGATTGTCCCGGGACATCGTCCGGGACGATCCTGCTTAATAAATATCTGAATAGTGCCGATTTTGAAGAGAGAGAAAGTCCATGAGAGAGAAAACTGTGGAAAGAGGAAGAAAAGTGGATTTTTGAGCGACTTCGACTCGTTTTCGTCTGTCGCCGTAGTTGGAAAAGCTGATCGACTCGAGGTAAGGCACATTCCGCCTTTTTCAATTTTCAGAAACGTGGATTTTGACGACTTTTTTGTTTCGGATTTTGTTTCCGTTAGCGAATTTCTGGTATTATTTTCTTCTGACAAAGGTTTTACCGCGTAACTTTTGGTATATTTTTGAGATGATAATTGTGCACATTTTGAGTATTTTCTGCAAGATTTTTACAGGATATTTTGAATTCTGCGGTGTTTTAATTGAATTGCGAATTATCAGGATGTTGAAAAATGTTATGTCAGTACAATGAAAGTCTTATAATATTGTTGTGGATATTCTGTGATAATTTGATAAATTTTTGAATGTGTAAATTCCGTATACTGTCGTTATGCCGCTGATTTTTCGTACGAATTCCGATTTTGCCTGAATTGATACATTGAATGAATTGAGTATTTGTATGCTTTCAGAAGGGAGTTATAAGGGGCCGTAATCCTATGTGATTCCGTTGTCTGGGTCCGGGAAATCTGAAATGAGCTCTAAAATCTAAAAATAAGTTATGTTCCGAAAATTCTGAATATCTGTTCTCTGGTGCTATAAGCACAACGGGAGACATAAGGGGCCAGAATCCGTTGAGATTCTATCAGGGTCAGGGAATCTGATGTTTGATATCTGATAATTTGTTCTGTGATTTATTTGGTCTGTTTTATGAAATTATCCGATATATGATTTTTTATTTATGTACGATTCTTTCTGCTCTGTGATTTGATAGCTTTATAATATCTGTTCTGAACTCTGATTTGAAATGACTTCAGTTTTCTGTATCCGTAAGCTAATTTCTGATTGATCAAGTATCTGTTCTATCTATTCTACGATTTATGTACGGCTATTTTCTGATGTATTTTCTGATGTGAATTTCTGATGATTTTGATTGGTGAGTGATGTCTTGCTGAGCTGTTAGCTCATCTTTGTTTTATGTGTGGTTTTCAGGTTCTGGGAAAGGGAATGAGGTCTTGGACTAGAAGTTCTGTGTCTGTATGAGATTAGGTATTTTGTACTTTTGATTTTGTACAGTCATGACTTTTCTATTTCTGTTATGTTCTTTCTGTCTGTAGTCATGCACTGTATCTGTATATAATTGTTTTGATGAAAGAAAAGATAGATGAACTGTTCTGTATTTGGATGTTTATAGGATCTCTGTGTTTTTCTGTCTATTTAATATTTGGAAGAAAGTCTGAAGCAAATTCCAAAACTAGATCATGAATTTTCAATAGTTCTGTCGCGACCCGATGCGAACGGGATCAGTCCCGGTCGGGTTGGGTCATGACACCACCGTTGCTCCGTTGGACCACCACTTGAGCCCCTCACCTCCAGTGGACCACCGCCTGGCACCGTTGTTCCGCCGGACCACCACTTGCGGCCCTCACCTCCGCCGGACCACCACTTGGGCCCTCACCTCCGCCGGACCACCGCATGACACTGTTGTTCCACAGGACCTCCACTTGAAGCCCTCACCTCCGCTGGACCACCGCCTGACGTCGTTGCTCCGCCGGACCACCACTTGAGGCCCTCACCTCCACCGGACCACCGTCTGAAGTCGTCGCTCCGCCGGACCACCGCTTGACGCCGTTGCTCCGCCGGACCACCACTTAAAGCCCTGTGCTCTACCAGGCCACCACGTGAGACCCGGACTTCCACCGGACGACCACCTGATGCCCATACTTCTTCCGGGCCACCACTTGACGCCGAGAGTTATCCTGAAACACCGCCCTCCTACTACGGTCTTTCAGACCCCTATCTCCTGCCGACTACATTCCTTCTGACCTCTGTAGCCTACTATGATCCTTCCGACTCACACAAATGTTCTGTGACCCACACACTCTATTCTCACTAATAAATCAAATTGAAATAAACATTTCATAACCAAAATAAATAGTGTTATCTTTCTCCGACACATAAATTCTTTGATGTCAGCATCAACCTTAAAGTCGGAGTGCTAGGTTAAGGGTGTAGTTCTTCTAGATGTTGTATAATGCCAGAGTGCGACCATCTTGTAGCTCTCTTTCGGCATAGATTAGCATCTACTGATATATAGGAAAACAATGTTTGTCCTTGATCAAGGTCCTTATATTGCAGATGGTTTCTGAAGGCGCTTGGAGGGTAAACTTATTCCCTTGGAGGATCCTCACAAAAAATTGCATCTATATTTGACGAAGAACATAGAAAAAAAATCAGAAAAATGAGATTATTTTGTTAGATACTAAAGAAAATTTTTTTAAAGATTGATATGATATATTTATCCAACTTACCTTCTCATTATCTATTATTTTAATTGATGTGCTAACTATTTTTCTATCAGCATTCTTAATTGTTATGGAGATTTCCATATGTTAAAAAAAAAATTGAATGATAAATAGAGAAACAATCCTGCGAAATCTTGCACGAAAACAAAGCAGCAGCTTAAGAGAAAAAAAAAGGTCAAATAACATTATAAAGATGTGTTTGTAATCTCATTCGCTAGTGAGATTGCCAATTCGACTGAAGTTTTACACGACAATGAGACAAATTATTTTGGGGGGATATCCATTTCCACCTGGGCTGCTTTGCACCTGTCGCAAGCCGAGCTTATCGAGCTTCGAGCTCGAGCTCGAGCCTATAATTGAGCTCGTATGATAAACGAGATCGAGCTCAACCCGACTCGACTCGAAAGCTTATCAAGCTACTCGATATGTATGTATGTATATATATATATATATATTATAATATTTGATAGCTTATTGTTTTTTTATAATATCAAACGAGCTCGATCTCGAGCTTGATATTTTTAAAACGAGTCGATCTCGAGCCCACTAATCGAGCTCGAGCTCATCAAGGATTAAACGAGCCAGGCTTGATAAGGCAAATACTTGACTCGACACGACTTTTACACGCCTAATACAAGTAGTACCATAGTTTTTGTGTTGAGAAGTAATAATAAATTTCATGATTTTCCAACTGCTCCCCAATTATTTTATTTGTTTCGGGAGCATATGAACTCCGATTTCAGCGAGCTTATAGTCAAACTGAGCGTCTCGGAAATACGAACCCAACGACACCAAGATCAACCCAATCCGAGCCCAAATGAGTCCGAATCAAGGGTTCAAAGCGCTATTGGAAGATTCAAACCACAATTTGAGTTACCAAACGGTCTCCGATTTTGACGAGCTTATACTCAAATCGAACGTCTCGACGAGACGAATCCAACGAGCTCAAGATCATCAAATTCCGACATAATTAAGGCCTTCAAATGTCCAACGAACGGTACATGATCAAAGGATTCGATATCGGCCGTCCATTCAGACCACCCCCAATTTGCCCTTGATCTCACGCCTATTTACGGGCTATGCCACTCCAGAAAAACTATAAATAGAGCCCTCATTCTACACCAAGGGGACTCAAGTGAAGATAGAGAAGAAGAAGAGGAGAAAGGGGAAAAGGAGATTCCTCACCTCCTCGACCACCGCCGGAGCTCTTCCTGCCGCCTGAAGATGCTGGAACTCTGCTGGATTTTCAGAAAGCGCCGGGAATTTGCACAACTTCCACGTGATGCTTAAATTCTTCTCATTTAACGATAGAGTTCCCTCCTGACGCCGAAACTCCGCCCAAGGGAGGCCGGATTTCTCCTCTGCCACCAACAGACGTCGGACCTCTACCCGACGTCGGACCTTCACTCTTCGCCAAGTCTCTACCCGATGCCAGACTTCTACTGGTTATCGGACTTCACTGGACATCTATGCGAAGATGCATTTCTTTTCATTGCTGGACTTCTACCTGATGCTGTCCTACTGATCTTCGTTGTCAGACTACAGTCCTTCCGACCCCCGTCGCCAGCCGACTACAGTCCTCCTGACTTACGTCGCCCGCCGACTACAGTCTTTCCGACATCCGTCGCTCGTCGACTACGGTCCTCCTGACTTACGTCGCCCGCCGACTACAGTCTTTCCGACATCCGTCGCTCGTTGACTACGGTCCTCCTGACTTATGTCGCCCGCCGACTACAGTCCTCCGTCGCCAGCTGACTACGGTCCTCCTGACCTACGTCGCCCGCCGACTGCAGTCCTTCTAACAAAGTGAACATGTCAATAGTGATCCTTTGTATTTACATCATGTAATGTACTCCATAAGATGTACATCAAGCTAAGGCCTTCCACCAAGGAAGGGCCTCATTTGTAATCGACTGCAATACTAGTGGATTCATTCAAGCTGGGCTAGGCCCCGTGGTTTTCCCCCCTTTTCAGGGGTTTTCCACGTAAAAATCTTGGTGTCTTATAAATGCTAGACCCTCTCTCACTTATCTGATTGCGTGCCGGATTTTCATACAATGCTAAGCCGATAAACTTTATATTTCTCTACCACCGCGAATACTCCTAGACGCAACAGTTTGGCGCCGTCTGTGGGAACGTGGTTCCCGAATGGGGGGCATCTTTTACTCCAATCTCAAAAGATCACTCATAACATCAATATCATAAGAAGCAGATGCGGACTGGGAGGCAACTTTGACTCAAACCATGGTCAAATAGATCCTCCAATACCTTCAACACCAAGTTGATATTTCAGGAATATCCAAGCAAATGCAAGGATACTTCAAATCAATTGCAAGCTTCATACAGTCTATTGTTGGACTTCTACTCCTCGGGTAAGGTCTTAACCTCGACCTCAAAAAGGCAGTAACGGTCTAAAATTAGACCATTCTTCACCTATGATTCGGGATAAACGCGGCATTCGCCCCCTCCCAATTAAGGTAAAATCAATCCCAGAGGGATCCGATTCGACCTCTTCCACACAGGTTAACGTCGTCGAGCAAAGGCTCCGACATACAACCTCGGAAAGGTCTTACATCCTTGGTGGATTCTCTCGGCCTCTTCCACACAGGTTAACGTCGTCGAGCAAAGGCTCCGACATACAACCTCGGAAAGGTCCTACATCCTTGGTGGATTCTCTCGGCCTCTTCCACACAGGTTAACGTCGTCGAGCAAAGGCTCCGACATACAACCTCGGAAAGGTCCTACATCCTTGGTGGATTCTCCCGACCTCTTCCACACAGGTTAACGTCGTCGAGTAGGGCTCCGGCATACAACCTTGGAAAGGTCTCACATCCTTGGTGGATTCTCTCGACCTTTTCCACACAGGTTAATGTCATCGAACAAATGTTCTAACATACAACCTCGGATAGGTCTTATATCCTTGGTTAACGTCGCCAGAATGCCGTCAAGGGACTTTCATTTAACTTCTCCACAAAGTTAAATTTCTACACGATGTTGAATTTCCTCTTGTCGCTGAATTTTTGCCTTGCAGGACTTTCGTCGGAATCCTTCTCGTCGACGAATTCTCGCAGGTCTTCTACCCGACGTTGAACTTCTACCTGACGTCGAACTTCTGCTCGTCAGCGGACTCCTACTCGTCGTCGGACTTCTGCTCGTTAGCGGACTCCTACCCGACGTCGTACTTCTCCCTGTCGTCGGATTTCTGCCCGTCAGCGGACTTCTACCCGACGTCGGATTTCTGCTCGTCAGCGGACTTCTACTCGTCGTCAGACTTCTGCTCGTCGACGAATCTTCATCGGTCTTCTACCCGGCGTTGAACTTCTACCCGACGTCGGACTTCTGCTCGTCAGCGGACTCCTACTCGTCGTTGGACTTCTGCTCGTTAGCGGACTCCTACCCGACGTCGTACTTCTCCCTGTCGTCGGATTTCTGCCCGTCAGCGGACTTCTACCCGACGTCGGACTTCTGCTCGTCAGTGGACTTCTACTCATCGTCTGACTTCTGCTCGTCGACGAATCTTTGTCGGTCTTCTACCCGACGTTGAACTTCTACCCGACGTCGGACTTCTGCTCGTCAGTGGACTTCTACTCGTCGCCAGACTCCTGCTCGTCGACGAATTCTCGTCGGTCTTCTACCCGACGTTAAACTTCTACCCGACATCGGACTTCTGCTCGTCAGCGGACTCCTTCTCGTCGTCGGCTTCTGCTCGTCAGCGGACTCCTACTCGTCGTCGGACTTCTGCTCGTCAGCGGACTTCTACTCGTCGCCAGACTTCTGCTCGTCAGCAGAGCGGACTTCTACCCGACATCGGACTTCTCCTCGTCAGTCGACTTCTGCTCGTCGTCGGACTTCTGCTCGTCGACGAACTTTCGTCGATCTTTTACTCGACGTTGAACTTCTTCTTGTCGTCGGACTTCTCCTCGTCGGCAGACTCCTACTCGCCATCGGTTTCTCGCTTGAATGCTATTTGCAACGCATTCTCGAACTCTCCCCTTTGGCTCCACACTCGATCGTTGACTACTAACGGGCTTCAACTCGATCGTCCATCGCCAGCAAACCTCCGCTCATATGGAAAAGAGATCCCGTAAGCTTCTACGCGCGAGGAGGGGCGCTAATTCGAGCAGGGGAAGTTTCCCGCTCGCAAAATAGCGGAAGCCTCAACCGCCAGTAAGCCGGAGGGAGAAGAAGAAATCCCGTAGGCTTCTGCGCGAGGAGGGGCGCTAAGTCGAGCAGGAAAGAATTCCAACTCGCAAATAGCGGAAGCCTCAACCGCCAGTAAGCCGAAGGGGGAGGAAGAAATCCCGTAGGTTTCTGCACGCGAGGAGGGGCGCTATTCGAGTAGGAAAAAATTCCAACTCGCAAATAACGGAAGCCTCGACCGTCAGTAAACCGGAGGGGGAGGAAGAAATCCCGTAGGTTTCTGCACGCGAAGAGGGGCGCTATTCGAGTAGGAAAAAATTCCAACTCGCAAAAAGCGGAAGCCTCAGCCGCCAGAGAACCGGAGGGAAAAAGAAAGAGGAGTTGCAAGTTTCCTAAGGGCCTAGGAGGCCTATTTTATAGGTTTTGGAGAGAATAGGGGGGAGTTATTACCATTTTCGGATTTCCCTATTTTTTCTAAATTTTTTTGAAAATTTTTAGAATTTTTTGGAATTTTTTTTTAAATTTTTTGGACCCAAAAATAGCAAAAAAATGCTATTTTTCTCGAAATGGGGCCCACTATGTCGGTGCAGCCATCGGCCACACCCCTTGGGCGCGGCCAGCGGAGCAATCCGCGGCTCCTGCGCTTGGATTGCGGCCAGCCACGCTCGGCTGGCAGAGCAGGCGGCGGGTTCAGCCGGGTTAGCCCGGGTGCGGGTGCGGAGCACCGCGTGGTCCAGCCACACCGCGCGGGTCCAGCCGCGCGCGGTCAAACCGCGCGGTTCCGCAGGAGCCGCCGCCGGCGAGCGGCGGCAGCGGCGGCCGGCCGGCCAGCCGGCCGGTTTTGCCGCCTACACGTGTCCGGGCCCGATTTTCGGCCCGGACGGTCCGATTCCAACGTTTTTGGGGTCCCCGGACACGTTTTTCGATGTTCCGGACTCGATTACGACACTTTCAGAACTCAACGGGGCCTCTATGGTGAAGTTCGAGAAATATGTTAATTTTTGGAACGTATTTTTTGGTGTTTAGACCAATGCAAATTGTCGACACATGTATTTTCGGACTCCTGGGGCTTCGAAGTCCGAAAATAGGGGGGCAACTGATACGTCATCTCAAAATTATCTTGATCGGGCACGAATCTCGAGGCGAAAGATAGTTGGAAACTTCAAAAATTAATTTTGGGAGCATATGAACTCCGATTTTAGCGAGCTTATAGTCAAACTGAGCGTCTCGGAAATACGAACCCAACGACACCAAGATCAACCCAATCCGAGCCCAAATGAGTCCGAATCAAGGGTTCAAAGCGCTATTGGAAGGTTCAAACCACAATTTGAGTTACCAAACGGTCTCTTATTTTGACGAGCTTATACTCGAATCGAACGGCTCAACGAGACGAATCCAACGAGCCTAAGTTCATCAAATTCCGACATAATTAAAGCCTTCAAATGTCCAACGAACGGTGCATGATCAAAGGATTTGATATCGGCCGTCCATTCAGACCACTCCCAATTCGCCCTTGATCTCACGCCTATTTACGGGCTATGTCACTCCAGAAAAACTATAAATAGAGCCCTCATTCTACACCAAGGGGACTCAAGTGAAGAGAGAGAAGAAGAAGAAGAGGAGAAAGGGGAAAAGGAGATTCCTTACCTCCTCGACCACCGCCGGAGCTCTTCCTGCCGCCTGAAGATGCTGGAACTCTGCTGGATTTTCAGAAAGCGCCGGGAATTTGCACAACTTCCACGTGATGCTAAAATTCTTCTCATTTAACGATAGAGTCCCCTCCTGACGCCGAAACTCCGCCCAAGGGAGGCCGGATTTCTTCTCTGCCACCAACAGACGTCGGACCTCTACCCGACGTCGGACCTTCACTCTTCGCCAAGTCTCTACCCGATGCCAGACTTCTACCGGTTATCGGACTTCACTGGACATCTATGCGAAGATGCATTTCTTTTCATTGCTGGACTTCTACCTGACGCTGTCCTACTGATCTTCGTTGTCAAACTACAGTCCTTCCGACCCCCGTCGCCAGCCGACTACGGTCCTCCTGACTTACGTCGCCCGCCGACTATAATCTTTCCGACATCCGTCGCCCGTCGACTACGGTCCTCCTGACTTACGTCGCCCGCCGACTACAGTCTTTCCGACATCCGTCGCCCGTTGACTACGGTCCTCCTGACTTATGTCGCCCGCCGACTACAGTCCTCCGTCGCCAGCTGACTACGGTCCTCCTGACCTACGTCGCCCGCCGACTGCAGTCCTTCTAACAAAGTGAACATGTCAATAGTGATCCTTTGTATTTACATCATGTAATGTACTCCATAAGATGTACATCAAGCTAAGGCCTTCCACCAAGGAAGGGCCTCATTTGTAATCGACTGCAATACTAGTGGATTCATTCAAGCTGGGCTAGGCCCCGTGGTTTTTCCCCCTTTTCAGGGGTTTTCCACGTAAAAATCTTGGTGTCTTATAAATGCTAGACCCTCTCTCACTTATCTGATTGCGTGCCGGATTTTCGTACAATGCTAAGCCGATGAACTTTATATTTCTCTACCGCCGCGAATACTCCTGGACGCAACAGTTATATTAAGGATTGGCATCAAAACTAGTATTGTAAACGATAAATTGGAACACTCCTCTTGGAATGAGTCATTGATCCATGAACTTGTTATGATACTTCCTAACAAAACGAAAGATCTAAAAAAAAGAAAAAAAAAAAAACTTAGTAGAAGTTGGTCATGCCGTTATGTTCTCACTGAATGTTCCAAAATTTTATAAAAAATGTTTTGTTAATTGGTTTTTATTTAATTGATAAAATGCCTTCACTAGTTATGAAATTTAAACCACCTTTGCAATACACAAAAAGAGAGATCATATTCCACGAATCACAGATAGATTTCTATTCTGAATAGCTAGAAATAAAAAATAGCGAATAAGAAAACAGAAAAATGTAAACCTCTTAATTTTGATTCTGAAGAGTAGTTGTAGATAGGTTGAAGAATTTCTGGAGAATTGCAACCTGAAAGTAACAAATATTTGTTTTAAACACCCATGAGTGCTGAAGCAATTGGCTAAAAGGAAGGTTGAAGTAGTTTTATTGAAAGATTTGAAGGTAAGTAAAGAAAATGGTGAGGTGGTAGGACTTGGGGCAATATTATCGGCAATAGGAGGAAATATGAGGCAGATGGAAGAGCAAGTTCAGTGCTTGTGAGGCAATGTTAGGTTGTATTTGCTCAAATAAGAGGGGGCTTACATATGGTAGGTAGGGCTTCGACTTGGAGGAGAGCAGAGGGAAGGGTCGGCGGGTGTAGTTGGAGATGGCGACTCGCCAAATTGACATATGGCACATCACAATTTTGCATGCTAATTTAATATATTACTTTTTGTGAAATTAACTAAGGATTTAGGTCTATTAAAGTTAAACTAAGATTTAGTTATATTAAATTAAATTTTGAAAGCAAAAGTTACAAGTTTTAAAATTTTATCATATATACAAAGTCAATTTTATTTACCAATTTTTATCTAGATTTGATGTAACAAAACCATATTTCGTTGGGAATAAAAGTTTCATTTTGAGATGCTCAAAATTTACATTAGAAAAGCAGAAAAATATTTATTTCATTGATAAAACTGGTGAAAGCCAGAACTGAGTGGCTCTTTAAGAAAGTTCCGCTATCTGCTCCTCTGTTTTAGCTGAACAAAATTTCTCATCTCGCCCAGAAATCTTCTCATGAAAGAGTTGGAGATTCGTCCACAGCATGTTCTGGCGCCTCTCCGACCGGGTATGCTCTTTTTATTCCTTTATCCATCCTTTTCCCGCACACAAACCTTCCCTTTGCGCGTGACTTCCATTCGCACGCAAGCTCGTGAAATCGAACTCCCTCTTCCCTGTCGCAGAGCTCCCGACCTTCCTCTCTCGGTTTGCAAGCTTTAACCAATGACACCACTAGCCTCCAATCAAACCCCAACCGCAAATTAAATCTCTGACCCCCTTGCTTCACTTGATGTCATTCCTTCGCACCTAGCAGCCGACTTCACCAAGCCCTGCATTCGGCTCAACCATCCAACTTCAGACCTCCGACCCAATGCCTGTATTCGACGCCATCTCGCTCGCCATCTCCAACTACACCCGCCGACCCGTCCCCCTGCTCTCCTCCAAGTTGAAGCCCTGCCTAGTGCCTAGCTACCATATGTGAGCCCTGCCTAGCATGCAAAATTTTGTTTTAAATTCTTTCTTAATTTCTGTAAAATATTTTGCATGCTAATTTAAAAAATATTTTAAATGCAAAATTCTGAAACTAATTTACCTAAACAAAATTTTGCATGCTAATTTAATATATTAACTTTATGTGAAATTAACTGGGCAATCAAAGGAAGTTTTGATTTCTTCTATAATCTTACATGCTTGTTCTGAGTCCTGACCAGACAAGATTTCTATCTGTTTTGATTTTCTATTTTTTCTGAGTTATATTTATTTGGTTTTTTTTTTTTTCCATTTTCATTGGAAATTACAGCACACTAGTATGCAATCCTTAACATCCTTTCAGCTATGTGTAAAAATAAATCTATCACTATTATAAGAATTATTTTTTAAGAAATTATGAGATATGCGTATTATATATTCTTTTAAATAATTAAAAAAATAATTTTCTTATATCTATCAAAATTCAAAACTAACTCATTTATATATAAAAATTTTAATAATGGAAAATGCAAAAAAAAAAAAAAAATTGCGTTTTAACATAAAACACAATTACTGTTCTATCAAAACACTTTTTTTTTTTTTTTTTTTTGCGTATTCAGACAAAACACAATCTTGCATTTTTTTTTTTTTTTGTTAATGATTTTTTAACGCAATTTGTTTATCATTCTTTTTTTTTTTCACAGATGGAAATCTCCCTAACAATTAAGAATGCTGATGGCAAAACAGTCGGCACATCAATTAAAATTACAGACAATGAGAAGGTAAGTTGGATAAATTATATCAATCTTAAAAAATTTCTTTGGCATTTGACAAAATAATCTTATTTTTCTGATTTTATTTTCTTTGATCTTCATCAAATATAGATGCAGATTTTTGTGAAGACCTTTCAAGGGAATAAGTTTGCTCTCCAGGTGGAGCCTTCAGAAACCATATGCAATATAAAGACCATGCATGATCAAGGACAAACAAGGTTTTCCTACAGATTAGTAGAGGCTAATCTATGCTGGAAGGGAGTTGCAAGATGATCACACTCTGGCATATTACAACATCAAGAAGAACTACACCCTTCACCTAGTACTCCGACAGCAAGGTAATTTGTCAACCGCTCTGTAATTTATATAAGATGAGAAAAACATCTTGCAAGAAACCACTGTGTCAGTGTCTATATTAATTAAAAAACTCTTTTTTGTTTTAAATTTTGCGTAAATACATTTTATATAATTTCATTAACATAAACAAGTACGTAATTAAATTTATTTCTTAATTATTTTTTAAATTATTTTAAATCACATATAGAATACATCAAATAATGATTTGCATTTTTTCGCAAGCCCGCTTTATTCCCTTGCTATAATATTTTATACCATGACCAAATGCGAGCTTAACGACGATGAGAAATTAAATATATAAAAATTCCTTAGTTGAAACCAACTCTTCATTTTTTCGCAAGATGGTGGAGATGAAGTTTGAGGAAGATGAGAAAGATAATTGGGAGGGAAAACTATTCTTCTTAATTTTGTATTATAAATTTTGTATAATATTTATAGATATAGATTGATAAATAAAAAGGAATGTGAATTAACACTCATAATGAATATAAATTTAATAAATAGACTATATAAAAAAGAAATCAAAATGAAAGGAAATTAATACCCATGATAAATGTCAATTTAATGCGTAGATTAAAAAAAAAAAAAAAAGGAATGTTAATTAAGACCACCAATGAATCAATTTAAAACATAGATTAAATGTTAAAAATAAAAAGGAAAGTGAAATAATATCCGTAATAAATATCCATTTAACAAAAAGAACTAAAAGAAACCAATAATAACAAATAATAATTGACTTATTTTATATTTTCAATATACTGTCAGATTTGGTGCCAAGATGGAATCATATTAGATTATATCAATCCTGACACATAGGTAAGAGCTATGAGATAAAATTCACAAATAATAGTTTTGCTCCTTTTCTCGAACAATTTTTTTAGCTTAATTTTTAGAGTTATTTTGGATTTATTAAAAAAACTCATTACTTTGATCTTTTATTTTTTTTTCATATATATATGAACTCGCTTGATTCCAAGTAAATATAAACTTTTTTTTTTCCAAAAAAAAAAAAAAGTTTTTTCTTCTTGGAAAAGATATAAGATGAATTCTAAAATTAAAAATATTTTTAATTACTGATAAGATTAAAAAAAGTGTACTATTCCAATAAATTGAAGAATGCTTTGTTTGTGTTATTCCCTCAAACAAGCGCTACTTAGACTATCTCTAATCATCTTATGTGTGTATATCGTCCATAGGGCTGCAAGTGAACCAAACGTTCGACAAGCTACTTGTTGTTTGGTTCGATTAAAGCTCGTTTGTGATCGTTTAATAAACTAAACAAACAAACTTGAACAATATTTTAAATACTCGATTCTTAAATAAATAAACTTGAACATTAATGCGTTCAGCTCATTTATGTTCGCAAACAACATCATTTGAAGTTCGTGAACAAGCTCGACATTAAGCTCGATAAAAGCTCGATTCGTGTTTGATTTTGAACTCGTGAATAAGATCGATAAAAATAATTAATATTTGACTATAAAATTAATAAATATAAATAATCATTGCCTTTGTTACATAGACAATTGCTTTTATTATAAATATGTTTGTTCATAGATATGTTCATGAACGTGTTTGTTTGATAGTTAAAAAATTCGTTAAATATGTTCGCGAACAAGCTCGATAAGCACTAAACGAACGAACATGAACTGAACATGAACCGAACATGAACACTCATAAATTTAAATGAACCAAACATGAACACAAACAATAAAGCTCGAACAAACATGAACCAAACTTGAACAAGCTGATCTTAAATGAACACAAACATGAACACTCACATACTCGGCTCGGCTCGGTTCGTTTGCAGCCCTAATCGTCCATCGGCAGCTCCAATTGCAAAACACTCTGGCAATTTCGCAAGTTGAACATAAAATTTGCTTATTAAATGTAGGTTCTTTATATTAATTTAAAAAAATAATAATAATTTATATATACATTATTTTTAAAATGTTATTATATTTTTTAATGTAAAGAATTTATTTAAATTAGGATATTCATTTAAAAAAAAATGTAAATGTCACCGGACTCCTTCTAGACCACCGCCGGATGTCCGCCAAGCCACCAGCTAACGTTGGACTTCTGCTCCGGCATCGACTAACGTCGAACTTCAGCCGGCCACTGATTGATGCCAGATTCCCCACGACCATCGATTGACGTTAGACATCCACATGACAACTGACTGTCACTGGACTTTTGCCCGACCACATAACGTCGTCGAATTTCCATCCGACCTCCGCTCTTCACCAGATTTTTGCCCGACCACATAAAGTCGTCGAATTTCCGTCCGACCTTCACTATTCACCAGATTTCAATCTGATGGTTGATTGTTGTAATATGGTCGTCATTAATAGAAAGGATTAATCATTTGTAATATGTTCAAACATTAGTTGAATCTTTATAATTGGGCGTGACCCCGTGGTTTTTTCTTTTTCTATAATTTTCTACGTAAAAAATCTTGTGCTTCTAAATTCCCTATTTATGTGCTGGATATACATGCAATGATGAGATGAAAAATGTTAACTCTAATGCCGTGTATATTCTAGCCCACAGCAACTATAATAATTATTTATATTTAACTTTATGTAATATATTATATATGTATGAATTATATATATATATATATATATATATATAAAATCTTAAAATTATGAAGTTTTTAAGATTAGATTGTCATCATTATTATATTTTTTTTATTAATTTAATAATAATATTATTAATTATGTCATCCGATTCGACTCCAATTCGACCTGTCGAACTGTGAACATCTGCTTCTTCCGGTTCATTGTCCGGTCCAATTTTCACAACCATTTTTTTTGGGCGTGGGAAGTTGGACGACTAATAGGATGCGCAAACTTGTGTTACTATAACACATCATCTTCACTCCATATTAAAGAGAAATTTAAAAATAAAAAATTATGAAACAATTTAATTAAAAATATGCTTTATTGTGTAAGTGCTTGTTTAATGGGCAACTTGTTATAGTATCAACTAGCTAAGCTCCTAAATTTTTTTAATCATATTTACTTTAAAATTTTACCCCTTTGTTATATTGATGGAGCATGTGAACGATAGTAGGATAGCATCCCTTGCACCCGTTTCTTTTTATTAAAAACACCGCAGTCAGGAGTAGGAGAAGGCCTCGCTTTTCACCCTCCGTGCCCCGTTGTTCTTCACTCCGCTGAGACTCATTTTTGGTTCGTGCTGCGAAATCAAAACCGCCTCTTTTCCTTATTCTTTACTTCTTTGTTTGCGGGACTTGCTTTGATTTCACTGGTGCAATTTTCAAGGCTCGCTTTATACGCCATTGTTGGATTCGCGTCGCTCTCACCCGCCGAGAATATTTCTCTTGGATAATTGGATTCATTTATTTGTACGGTGACAACTCCTGCCATATCTTTCTTTTGGCGCAATTGAATTTGTTGCCAATTTGCTGTTTTTATTAGGGCTTCGATCGGAGTGTTAGGCGCGACCTCAGGCGATGGTCCGTACGACTTCTAGATCGCCTTCAAGCTGGCGGAGGCGCTCTCCCTCCCCGGTCAGTCATAGGTACAGCAGCAGCTGGAGAAGAAGACGTGATCGGAGCAGATCTCCTTATTCATATAGGTGGATGAGCTTGTTAACTCCAAATCCTTAGATTGGTCCTGATATCGTTTCTGTTATCTTGGTTTTTACACTTAACTCGTCATGGTAAACAATTACTTTGTTATGGCTTGTGCTTAACATTCCTTGAGATAAGCTGATCACATCCATGAGGGCGATTATTTCATACAAATTGTGGGAGGTATTGATCAAGAACTGTAATTTGGGTGGTAGTTGGAAGCCCACTTTGTTTTACGCTTGTTGATTGATTGCTCAATCACCATCGATCATGGAATCAGGTAAAAGTAGGCACAATTTAATATAGACAATGGTTTCATGATATAGCTGTTTTTGGTCATTTTGTAGTTTTGTGAGTAACGGATATTAATCACAATTTTATTCCACTACCAGGCTAGGAATTCTACGTTGCTAAACATATTTCAATGTCAGGTTACTGTGCAATTTGTTCAATCATAGCAAAAGAAAAGAATCTAAGTTCCTAAATAACATATATAAGCTAGTTTTGGAGGTCTAAGAATAGCAGTTTTTGGGTGCACAATAGAACATATCATGTTGGTCTTTTTCATGAACTATTACTCTCGGAGCCTAGAGCTATCTGCAATGAGGATCTACCCCTTCTTTTGACGAAGGCATTGCATTAGTGATAGGTTATCCAAACTAGGCATTCTACTTTCCATACAAATGGTCTGGTTTTTTTTGTAGAAAAGCCACCTAAACCTTTGACTTTGTCCAGCATTAAGGATGTTGTTGATCCGTGATGTGGAAGAAGGCTTATATCTAGGGAGAAAATATATTATCCTGACCTTTTTTTTTTTTAACTTTTGTGTTGTGCAACTTCTGCTTATGGAAGCATTTACTTCCATTACAATGTTAATGTTAATTTGTCTGTTAAAGGATAAAGAAATGTCGTTAAGTAATCTATTATGATAGCAATTTGTCTATGACCTTGATGTGATTTCAGAATAGTGGTGACAGTGGAATTTGTATGTTTTATTGTTTTTCTTTCTCTTATATCAGCAGGTTTGATAAGGATACAAATTTTAAAGACTACAAAGAAATGTTAATTCGCTAATTTGCCTTGCATTCTTCATATTTGATTGAGAATAGAAATGCTGGTGGATTACTGATTCTGAACATGACTTGTTTGTTGTTGATACTACTGCTGGTGAGATTTTCCCGTTACCTGAAAGTTTATAAAGTTCCGTCGATGAACAAGAACTTCTGCCAAAGGATAAGCATCAATGCTACTTCTAGTAAGCCTGGCCTTTTGCCAATGTCTATCTCCTCTTGTGTAGAATTGTACATTTGTTATTTCCTCTTCTTATGAACCTGCCATGTTTTGGTTTTATTAGTGTTCTTGTGTCTACATAATTATCTTTTGTACCTAATTAATGCTACGTTCACCAATGATGAGCTTCCCTTGTATTTTCTTTATTATGGTAATTATGCACTGAGATTTGATAGAAGACTTACTATTGATGAATTCACCGAGTTCTTTATACTAATGACCCACTTTCTTTTTAATTTGCTATCTCAATGTATGCAGGACTTTTATATTTTGATTTTATGCTATAACTTTCCATTTAATCGCCATTCATATAATTGCAAGGTTAATGATGTGTTCATCAAGTTCTGCAGAGTTCTTTTACTTCTCTTAAAGATTTCATTTAATTTTCTTGGTTGGACTTTCGGGAGTTTCTTTATCATTTAATTTCCTTAGTTGGACTTTCGAGGGTTTCTTTATTTAATGGTTATGCATGCAAAGTTAGTCTTAACAGTTTTGATGCAACTATACAAATTATATCAAGATGTTATTGGCAAATGCTACTAAGTTATATCATTTATCTATATTTTACATGAGTTCTTTTATTATTCACTTGTTTAATTTGTTTTAAATAGGCGAAGAACTCCATCTCCGTCCCCCAGGTGGCACAAAAGCCGTTCTCCAACTCCTAGGCGGAGAAAAAGCCGTTCACCATCTCCTAGAAGACACAAAAAACAAAGAAGTAGGACCACCACACGGTCTCCTTCTAGCAAGTCTCAGAGTCCAGTTGTGCTGTCAGTAGATCACAATAGTTCCTTTGAGAAACTAAGAAAAGAAGACGAAGAAAAGAGAAGGTATCTTATTTTCCACTTAAACTATAATTTTTTTTTTCCAATGAGGGCCTTATGCATTTTATAAAAATAATATTTCACTCCCCCTCAATTTTGATTATACACTATTTAGTTCTCCTGCCAAGTTGGGCAATGGCATGAAGTGCTTTCCTTTTGCCACACACATCATAGTTTTGTTAATAATGTAGGTTTTTAAGTAGCCAAAGCCAGGTTCACTTCTTATTACGTGTGGTCCCTTCCTATTGTTAGAAGTTTTGTAATTTTATAAATCTTCAACCATAATGATAATATTTAGACAAAGCTGATGAAAGTGGTTGTTGGTATATTCTGTATAAATTGGATTCATTCTTTCTTTTTTATGACCATTAAAAATCATCCAACAACAGAACAATTCAACTGTGGCAAATGACCAACCATTTGAGGAGCATAAAGGATCCATAAATTATTGCTCAGTACTAGTACTAGCTTTGAATTATGTGGATATCTTGACAGTTGGAAAGATGGACCATTTACTTGATGGCTTCTGGGATAACAAGTCCTTTGTATTTGAGAATTGACAAAAAATCTATTTCAAATTAATGTTTTAACCAATTAACCCATTTTTTAAAATGTCATTGGATAGGAAACGCTTGTAGGCACAAGAATTTCCCTTATTGAATTTGAATTTCAGCCCTTGCAAAAACAGATTAGAAAAGAATTTGGGAGAAATAATCAGAAATAAACTTTTTAATTGATAAAAAATGAAAGAAAATGAAAAAGATACAATGGATCCTGAATTGGAGAGGATGATCTGTCTATCCTAATCTCTAGCAGGCGGCTAGAGCCTAAGCAAACTAGGGGTGTCAATATTTGACACTTCCTGAAAACCTGACTCGAATCCGACCCGAAAATTCTTGGTTATGGTCAACTTGGACTTGAAACGGGTTGGGTTCGAGTTCATCAAATCGACCAGTTTAAAGAACCTGATCGGGTTCAGGTTGACCCAACAACTTGAAATTGACTCGTTTTATACCCGAAAACTCGAGATTGACCTATTTTTATCCGAAAATCACAAATCGACCCATTTTTTGACCCAAAAACTAGCAATATTTGGTCCGTCCCGAGTCATTTGGGTTGTCCTAGACTTGAAGCGGGTTGGGTTCGAGTCCGAAAAATCGACCCGTTTGTCGAGTCGGGTTTCGGTTGACCCGAATAATGCCGGGTCAGTTTTGGGTTCGACCCGAACCCGACCCGTGACCCGAAATTGACACCCTTAAAGCAAACCCTAGAAACTTTCTAAAATTCAACAAATATCTAGATAACCCTAATCACATAGTTCTATATATATATATATATATATCCTAATCCTAAACAATCTCATCTATTTAAAGCATGCAAATATGATCTCAATTACTAAACAACCCCTTCCTAAATCAAATCATGCCTAAAAGAACCCTTCCTCTTCAAGCAATGGGTACCACAAGGGGGTCGATGGCTGGCTTGGCCGTCTAGAGTAAACTTAGTTGACCCTCCTTGGGCCAGTTCCGATTAACAATACACTCATCCCAAAAACTCACCTTGTCCTCATGGTGGAAATACTCTCCTTCCTCAACTTTCTTATTATCACAAACGATGAGAATCTGAAGAGTTTGATCCTTACATCTGTGACCCGGTGTATACCTCTCCTCACATCTGAAACAAAGCCCCCTCGCCCTCTTCTCATGTAACTCCATTTTTGTGAGCTTCTTAAAGTTGTCTCTTGGTCTTCCACTTACATTCTTCTCCTTTGGCGTCTCCTGAAGATTACCCGGTGTCGGATCCTTGGGTGACAAAAAGGTGGTGGTCTTCCTGCACGAGCCTCCGAAGTTGCTGCCTTCTGTCCCTCTCTCTAGTTGCCTCTGATCCTCCACCAACTGAGCTAACTTCATAGTCTCTCCCAAATCACGAGGCCTCATCACTCTAATTGTCGCTCGAATTTTTGGTTTGAGCTCTTTCATAAAGTTCCCTTCCAGCAGAGTCTTCGGGAGTCGGTCTAGTCAACTAGCTAGGTGCTCAAACTGCTCATAGTATTCCACCACGGTCCCCTCCTTCGTCAGGGCAAAGAATTGCTCATAGAAGTCTCCTCCTCACCTAGTTCGAAAACGTTCCAACAAATAGTTCTTAAACTCCCTCTATGTCCGTATGGGTCGCCTCGTATCCCTCATCTGGTACCATGTCAATGCTTTCCCTTCCAAGCACATCCTGGCTGCTGTTAGTCTTTCATTCTCTGTCCACCTATTGACGGTAAAGTATCTCTCCACACTGTAGATCCACTCATGTGCATCATCTCCCTCAAAAATAAGCATCTTCAGTTTACTTACCCTCAGATATCCTCCGTCACCCTTGCTTCCTCCATAGTTTCCCATTCCCTAAGGAAGTGGTTCCCCTCAATTGTGCCAATCATCCATTCTTTTATCGCACCCAAACCTTTCATCACAACCCTACATTCTCCCTTCAAATTCAGCACCCCTTCGATCAAATTCAACCCCTCTCCTTTCAAATTCGACACATCTTCGATCATAATCAAGCCCTCGCCTTTCAAATTTAACACCCCTCCACTCATGCCCAACCCTCTCACGCCACTCCACGTACCCTCTACCCGACTCCTCCCTAGGAATAGACCCTAGGGGAGGCATTTTTTCTGCTCCCTCCAAAATCTCCACCTCCTGATCTTCCCTTCGTTTGATTGGCTTAGAATTTTCCCCACTTTCATAAATGTCGGCGGCTTTCCTCCCCTTTGATGAAGATGTTTTAGTTTGACCCATGAGCAATTTCTTCAACATCTCCTATATGAAGAAAAAATTCGAGTAAATCTTCTCATGTATGACTGAGATTTCACTTTTTAAATCTGAAACTTGAGTTTAGAGATCTGAAATTTCAGATTTCATTTGTCCGATCTCCCCTTCCAATACTTTAACATTTCTTCATATCATAGGTTCACAGATCTTTGTTTGACTCAAAAATCCTGATTTTCACCCCTAAAACAGCAAAAACAATGATTCGAAGGGGAAATTTGCTACAGGAATCAGTCCAAACAGCCCCAAATATGCCCCAGACACCGGTCTGAAATTAATTTGATAGGAAACGCTTGTAGGCACAAGAAATTCCCTTGTTGAATTTGAATTTCAGTTCTTGCAAAAACATATTAGAGAAGAATTCGGAGAAATAATCATAAATAAATATTTTTATTGATAAAAGATGAAAGAAAACGAACTAGATATAATGAATCCTCAATTGAAGAGGAGGATCCGTCTCTCCTAATCTCTAGCCAGCGGCCAATGCCCAAGCAACCCCCCTAGGAACTCTCTAAAATAAAGCAAATATCCAGATAACCCTAAACAATCTCATCCATTTAAAATATACAAATATGATCATAATTACTAAACAGCCCCTCCCTAAATCAAATCATGCCTAGAACAACCCTTCCTCTTCAAAGGGCCCCACAAGATCAGCCGCCCCCTCTTTAATCCAATCATACCTAAATTCCCCCCTTCCTCTTCAAGCAATGGGCCCCACAAGGGGGCTAGCGACCGGCTTGGCTGTCTAGAGTATACCAGCCCTAGGATTGGTTCAACTGGCCCTCCTTGGGCTGGTTTCGGTCTAACATCATTATAGTATGTTAAAAACCTTGATTATCTTATACTATGTGTAAAATGGTAGAATCTAAGAGGATTTGTACTGTTGGCTAAGGGGCCTGTATCAATAAATTTTGATTAGTTATGCATTTGTTTTTCTTATCTTAGTTTGTTGGTGTAAGGCCTATTGAAATCAAGATATTGAAGAGATTTTAATGGTTTTTACATCTAGAAGGTATGGTAGAAGAAACTCCAATAATGTGAACTGGAACGAAAGGAGTTTAAGGAAATATTTCATGGCAATTTGTATAAAAAGGAGATATCTCTTAAGTTATAGGACACATTTACATATAACAACATGCAAATGATTGCTTTTAAATGTATCTCCTATTTATTCTGCCAACCATGTTCCCATCCCTGTTATGCACCGCTACCAAATTTCCGCTTCATTTCACCAACCACACCCCCAATAGATATATCTATCTATACATTACACGCACACATGAACTTTATTGAGTTTCTTTGAAACCAAGTCAATTTAGTGTAAATTATAGTCTCATGAAAGTTGCATGATTGTGGGCCTGGTTTATTTAGTTTATACTTTATACATGTCTTTGGTTTGGTTTTTACTCTTCGATTTTCTATGTTTATCAAAAGCCATGCTATGTGGACTGATTGACCTTTTGTTTGTTAATATGCGACTTGTTAAAAATAGATGAGTCACCAGCAATGCTTGTAAAGCTTGATGCTTGACTAAAATAGATATACATTGTAGTTGCCATATTAATGCATATAAATTGTGGTGTATTTTTTATTAAGCCAATAGAAAATGCAGTGAACACAACAAATTTGGGGGCAAACCATTGGGTAAGTTTTAGAACTTCGAAAGGTGAATGTTTGGAAATTTTTTAAAAATAGTGTAAAAGGTTTTATACTTAATACATTTAAAAAATATCATCATTATTATTAAGAAATATATCTAATTTTTTGGACAAGCTTATGAATCATTTATTCACTCTTTTTTGCAAAGACTTGCTCTTTGTGATCAATCTGTGTTATCCAAAATATTTTTGAACAACTTAATTCGATGTTTGGCCCTATTTGCTTGCATGGTAATAACAACGAGAAATGTGCATTCTAGTAACGCACAAAAAAATGCAAATGGGCTGTCTTGTTAGAAGTATTATGGGTGTAAACTAAAAGGATTACAAGAGTGGATTTTCTGTTGGTGGTTAGTGTTGAGGTAAAATGAGTGTAAATTTAAATTTTAAGATATTTAGAACATCTCAAAATCCCCATTTTCTTTGCATTTCAAAAGCAGCCGAATTGGCCTAATTTTATTTTCACTCATACTCTAACTTCGCTAACACTGCCATTGCTAGGTCCCAAGTCCTGGATGAGAAAAGTGGAGGGTTGCGTTAGGTAGTCGACAGCTAGCGTAAAACTTGTCGAACAATAATGACATGAATCCTTTAAGAAATTGTGTTAATGCTAGGGCGTCCCCTGGAAGCGATGCGTTGTATGGCCTGAATACAGTGACAAGTGTGCAAGGGCCGCTGCACCGGCGCCCGGGTGCAGTGTTAAATATGCAAGGGTTCCCACATCAAGGACGGATGTGGGCAGAAGCTAGTCCATGAAACTAAAATTAGGATAGGAACTTGGAATATAGGTTCCCTTACAGGAAAATTAATGGAATTAATAGATATTATGATTCATAGGAAGTTAAATATTTTGTGCATTCAGGAAACTAAATAGGTTGGTGAGAAGGCTAAGGAAATTGATAGTTTAGGATTTAAACTTTGGTATTCGGGTAGGAGTCGTACTAGAAATGGTGTAGGTGTTATTATAGATAAGAGTTTAAAGGATAATGTTATAAAAATTAATAGGATTGGAGATAGAATTATAGCTTTAAAGATTGTTGTTGATGATAAGATTGTTAATATTATAAGTGCTTATGCTCCTCAAGTAGGTTTGGATATGAGTTCTAAATTAAATTTTTGGAATGACTTAGAAGAATTAATACAAAAGATACCTCTTAAAGAAAGAGTTTTTATTGGAGGAGATTTAAATGGACATGTTGGTAGAGAGGTAGATGATTTTAAAAGCATTCATGGTGGCCATGGATTTGGAACGACGAATGAATGTGGCAAGACCATATTTGATTTTTGTTTAGCTTATGATTTTTCAATTGCTAATATATTATTTAAGAAAAGAAATGAGCATCTCATCACTTATAAAGATGGATATAGTACAACACAGATTGACTATTTTCTTATTAGAAAACTAAATCGTTTAGATTGCAAAGATTGTAAAGTTATTCCGAGTGAAAATTTATGTACCCAACATCGATTATTAGTTTTGGAGTTTAAGATAAAGGGTCATAAAATAAAAAATAAAGTAAAACGATTTTCTAGGATTAGATGGAGGCATTTAAAGAATATTAACAAAAATATTTTTGGAAATAAGATTTTAGATCTTAAGATTTTGTCTGTGCATGAGGATGCTAATATTATGTGAGAAAAAGTGGCTAGTGATATAAAGAATATTGCAAAAGATATCCTTGGAGTATCAAAGGGAAAAGCTCCCAATAGTAAAAAAAGTTGGTGGTGGAATCCAAATGTGCAAGAAAAGATTAAAAATAAGAAGCCTTGTTAGAAAAATTGGTTTAATTTTAAAAATTCTGATAATTGAGAAATATATAAAGTGGCTCGTAAGGATGCTAAGAAAGCAATATGCGATGCTAAGAGGGAGAAAGATATATGTATAAGTTAGCCAAACAAAGAGATAGGAGTAGTAAGGATTTAGTTCAAGTAAAGTGTATTAAAGACGAAGATCAAACTTTTCTTAGAAGATGATATTCAACAAAGATGGATGAGATATTTTGCTAAACTTTTTAATGAAGATTGTGAAAATATGATTGACTATAATGACCTTAGCATCCTAAATGAAAATAAAGATATTTGTTTTTATCGACGTATTAGTAAAACTGAAGTTAGAGAGACTTTAAAGAAAATAAAGGGTGGAAAAGCTGTTGGACCTGATGATATTCTAATAGAGGTGTGGAAATGCTTAGGAGATGAAGGAATTTCATGGCTTACTAAACTTTTTAATACTATTTTGAAGACTAAAAAGATGCCAGATGAGTGGAGAATGAGCCTGTTAATTCCTATTTTTAAGAATAAAGGTGATGCATAAGATTGTGCGAATTATAGAGGTATTAAGTTAATGTGTTATACTTTAAAACTTTGGGAGCGAGTTATGGAGCATAGGTTGCGGCGTGATACTAATGTTTCTCAAAATCAATTTGGATTCATGCCGGGTAGGTCGACTATGGAAGCCATACATTTATTAAGAGGTTTGATGGAGAAATATAGAGAAAATAAGGAGGATCTGCATATGATATTTATTGATTTAGAAAAAGCATATGATAAAGTTCCAAGAGAAGTGCTATGGAGAGTTCTTGAAAAGAAAGGAGTCAATAATGCTTATATTCAAATCATTAAAGATATGTATGCAGGAGCTATTACTTGTGTTCAAACACAAGGTGGATTGACCAAGTATTTTCCTATTTCGTTTGTGTTACATCAAGGATCAGCCTTAAGCCTATATCTTTTTGCTTTAGTCATGGATGTTCTCACTAGACATTTGCAAGAGGATGTACCTTGGTGTATGCTTTTTGCTGATGATATTCTTCTTGTTGATACGACTAGAGAGGGAGTTGAAGGTAAACTTGAATTATGGAGGTTAACCTTAGAGTCTAAAGGTTTTCGCTTGAGTAGATCTAAAACGGAATATATGGAGTGTAATTTTAGTAGTAATAGACCTAGTGAGGGGATTGTGACTTTGGGCGATCAAGTCATTAATAAGAGTACACGTTTTAGATATCTTGGATCTATTGTTCAGAGTGATGGTGAAATAGATGGGGATATTATCAGCAGAATTCAAGTTGGATGGTTGAAGTGGAGGAATGCATCGGGCTTGTTATGTGATAGAAATGTACCCCTCAAACTTAAGGGAAAATTCTATAAGATGGTAGTGAGGCCTGCAATGCTTTATGGTGCCGAATGTTGGCCATTAAAAGAGAAGCATAATATTAAGTTAAGTGTGGCAGAGATGAGGATGCTCAGGTGGATGAGTGGCTTTACCCTTAGAGATAGGATACGAAATGAGCATATATGTGAAAAGGTTGGAGTAGCTCCAGTAGAAGATAAGATTAGAGAGAGTCGCCTTAGATGGTTTGGTCACATAAAACGGCGGCCTTCTGATGACCCGGTTAGGAGAGTAGAGGTATTAGATTTGACTTATGTTAAGAAAGGTAGGGGCAGACCTAAAAAGACTTGGTTAGAAAATATTAGGAATGACCTTTCTTTATTAGATTTAAACGAGAATTTGACTTTTAATAGGACACAATGGAGAAAGGATTCATGTAGCCGACCCCACATAGTGGGATAAAGGCTTGATGTTGTTGTTGTTGTTGTTGTCATACTCTAACTTCGCTCAAGTTCCAACTTCATCTTTGGTGAGCTTCACCTTGATATCCATGATTGTGGGTCACCCGGGCTCATCACCTTGATATCTATGATTGTGGGCCGCCCGGTCTCTTGCTCCACCATTTGCTCCAGCTCCGCCTCATGCTTCCGCTTCTACACCACTTCCTGCTTCTGCTTATTCGCTTTTGCTGCATGTTCATTTTTTTTATTAGCCTTTATCTCCAGTATTCTGATTAGCAGAGGATTTAGTCTCAAGTTTTGGCATAATCCGCTCAAGAGCAGAGGTTACTTGGTTGCTATGGTAAGAAAAAAGTAGGTGAATGGCTGCAGCTGGAATGAAAATGGAAGCATTCCGGGATTTAAAGTGATATAGAAGAGTGTGACTGGAAAACTAGATACTTATTTGAACAAAAGGGGGGTGGGAAATGGGAGTTTGGTGAAATATACTAAGAGGATGAAAAAGAAAGTAGGATTGCATTTTACGTTATCTTTGATGCAACCAAACAACTGAAATAAATAATATGCATTATCATAGCAATTGTATTTCTGTTAAATTGCATTCTTAAAGTGTAATTTAAATGCATGTAACCAAATAGCCACAAAATGCAAGGAATCCCTTAGGCAATAATGGCTTTATGTGGAAGACCTGAATAAGTATTGCTCTCTTTCAGTGTTTAATTAATCCAGATTAGTAGCGATTAATATAGATTTGGATGAATTAATTATAAATTTGTATTTATGATTAATTGTTATGTTTTGGGATTTTCTCATATTAACCATTTAAGGGATCCCGTCCATAAATTCTCAAAGCCCCGAGGCATACACAGGCTTTTGAGGGGTTTTGGAAATAGTAGTCGTCTTTCCCATGGCTTGTCTTGGTAGTGGTTCTGCTTAACCAAATGAGCACGTTATTTGACGTAGTCATGTCTAGTTGGAGTCCTAGATGAAGCATCAAATGCCATGGAACAACCATTAAAGTTAAATTTCTGGATAACCCAAGTCAAGCGATATGGATATTGTCAAGGATACCCTAACCCTAGAGCAAACCTCTCTATTTAAAGCATACAAATAGCAAGGCAAATTACTAAACAGCCCACACTGACATTAATTGCTTCCCTAACCGCCCCCTCCTAAAAAAATTTCAAATGGTGCCCCCCAAGAGGGGCGAGCTGGAGTAGAGGCGAACTCTTAGTCCATCTGGAGTAAAGAGGAGTAAAGAAGAGTTGACCCTTTGCCTAAGGCTGGCTGGACCGGTCTAACATTTTGTCTAGCTCTTCCCATATTAGTTACGACAACAAGATCTTCCCTTAAAATCATTTCAAAGGTTCCTTGATGAACAGGGAGATACTTCATTTTGATTCTCCATAAGCCGAAATTGTTTTCACCGGTAAATTTAATTTCAAATTTTTGCATCGGCATGATCTTGAACCGTATCAAGAATTCCTTCTGCCGCCCGAATCTAATTGTAAGAACCATATCCAAGCTACAAACTTGCATCCCTGCCTTCATTCACACAAATGAACTCGCGAGTCAAAATAGGGCCCTTCGTCTTCGCCCCTTCTCCCACAACTCCAGCGTTCGTGCCCTACGCCCTGCTTGCGTGACACCACCGAACCCCTTCCTCGGGCCTAAACTTCTGTCCACTTCCATGCATGTAACAGCTTTCTCACTATCCCAGACCCACGCGTTCGCGCTTTTTGCACTTGTGTCTGACTCTGAGACTACACAACCAAACCTCTCTTGCAGTGTTTGTCCTCAACTTCCGAACCCGACTCTGCTTGTCGCTTTGACCTGTGCGGAACCAAGCTCCTGCGATCACTTCCGTAGCTCCAACCCCAACATCACCCCGTGATCCGCCCCATGCGTTCCCGCTCACGCGATCCACACCAGCTCCGCATGTGGCCCTTATGCGAACTCCCGTTACCTATGTGTTTGACCCAGGTACTCCGTCAGCCTGATCCCCGAAGCCTGCACAGTCGTCCGTCCCAGCTCCTCTCTTTCTTTGGACAAGAGCCTTGCTCCACTTCCACCTAGATCTGATACTACTTGTTGGATCTTGAATGAGGAAGAAGCTCTTCTTGATCTTTGTCTTGAATGAATGAGAGAGAGAGAGAGAGAGAGAGAGAGAGAGAGAGAGAGAGAGAGAGAGAGAGAGAGAGAGAGAGAGAGAGGGAAGAGCACAGTTATTGGAAAGAAAAAGAACTAAATTTTTATTCATTGGCTTATCCTTTTAGTATAAATTATAGTATTTATATATAGACATTAATGGTAACACAAAAAGCTACACAAGAAACTAAGCTAAAGAAAGTACAACTAAATCAAGATCAATCACAACACGAGGCTATTGGGATCAAGATGGGTGTCCTTGCAAAGGCATCTAAGTTTGCGGCGAGCAAAAATTGTGGGATCAGGTGATAGCAAGAGGGATGAGATTGTGGTTGTCAGGAGTGGTTGTAATGTGATTGGCAGTGGAATATTAATGTGGGCATGAAGATGGTAGTGTGAGCAAAAACGGAATGTGTAGCATGATCATGATTTGCAGGTGTTTGTGCAAATTTAATAGTGGGGTGTGTTGTGATGTGTTTGTCCGGATTCAACAACGGGCTTGATAGTGGGGTGTCAGATGTGTGATTGCATTACACGATAGCAGGCTGTACATGGGATCGACAATTGGGAGTGAGGCATAGGGCTCGTGGGATCATGAAGGGTGGTATATATATATATATATATATATATATATATATATATATATATCGTAATCCAACATATATCCTTGCCTCTTGTAATTATTATTATTATTATTTGCTTCTTCTTCTTTTTTTTTTCATTTATTTGTGTTGGTTGGTCGTTGTTGGTGGTTATGACGGATGTTAAATGTTGTTGCACCCTGAATTTAGTATGTGGTCTTGTTTCAAATACATTTTTGTCCAGCGTCCTTTTAAGATTGATATTCCAGTAAATCCGTATAAGTTTCTTTCTTAAGTATCTGGAATTATTTATGTTCAGTTAGTGTTGTTTGCAGTGGTTCATTCAAGTAGCAGGAAGACATTTGAAAACTTTCCTTAAATACCATGCATATATTAGAAGCAGTGCATACCTTTTTGTCTCAACGTAGTTCCATTATTTAGCCTAGATATGTGCCAGGCTACTAGGGTTTTAAAATAAGACATTAATGTGAGAAACAAGCAATGTGTTAACATGCTTGTGTTGTAAATTTTTAAGTAGACATGGAATTTTGTTAATCAAAACCATCATTGATATGGGAATTGATTACATGATTAGTTTTAAACCCAGTGCAAGTTACTTCAACAATCTTTTCCACAGGGTTAATGAAGCTACTGATGTAGTTCTACTCCTAAGGTGCTTCATTTATGCACTGTTCATCAGCTCGATATCTCATTTGTTTGGAGCTGGAATCTTTTTGAGATATGCCTTAAAACATAAGCTTGCACATAGTATTGGTATGCACGGGAAGGAAATGGTCTAGTTGATCAACATATTGAAGAATGTGAAGCTGCTTGCTAACTTTTTCCAATTTTGAGGTCTTGAAAATAATATTCTCGGTTATTGATTTCTCTGATGGTTCATTGAAGCGACACATTCCTTTTTAAGCTTCTTTTGTTTGTTAACAGGCGTCAAAAGGAAGCAGAATTGAAGCTATTAGAAGATGAGACTGCTAGAAGAGTTGAAGAAGCTATTAGAAAAAAGATTGAAGAAACCTTGAACTCTGAGGAGGTGAGGCTGGAAATACAGAAACGGATTGCAGAAGGTAGAAAGAAGCTACTTGAGGAGGTTGAAGTCCAACTTGAGAAAGAGAAGGAGCAAGCTCTTATTGAAGCTATGAAAAAAGCGGTTTGTACTTTTCAACAATTCTTTAAACTGATAACTACTTACATTATCTTATCATTTGACTCTTCACAATATGCTGTTTCTATCAGGACTTCTTTGCTGGGTAGTAATAGTTTGAAACGTTTATTTTATTAATCTCTATGGGAAACTATTACCAGGGATTTCAATCATGATTACAACACAACCTGCTTCCTTAATATTAATTAGCCTTTAGTTTCTTTTTCATTGAGTGATGAGGTCATCGACAGACATTTTAGGCAGGTTTATCGGCGAAGGAATCGTAGATCGACGGCTACGATCGGGAGTTTATATTTTTGATGTTATCATGTTGTTTTATGTTATTTTATTTTGTGTATCTTTTATTTCATGTACGAGTGACGATTTCGCCCTTTTGTAGGCGTAGTGTTTATTGTAGCCCAAGGGGCATATGAGTCTTTTCTTTTCTTTTCATGTTTTGAGACCTCGTATAAAGGGGTCTTTTCTTGATGTATGGAAAAAATGTGGGATTAATAAAATTTTCTGAAATTTCTTTTGTCTTCTTGCTTGAGAGCTTGAGAGAAAAGAGAGAGGAGGCCTTGGTGAGGCTCCGACTGCAATACCCAACAGCCCGCTCCGGTGAGCTCTTGGTTTTTCCTTGTAAGTTCACTGTTTCTTCCTTCCCCACCCTTCCCTCCACACAGCAGCCTCTTCCCCTGCAGCCAGATCCCGAAATCCCCACCCCCTCCCCTGTTTTGGCCGCCAGCTGAGCCATCAGCCGACCCAGGCCAATCCGCGATCTCCCCTCCCAGCATCCGTCCGCTGGGCTTGCCTGCCGCTGGCTTCAGCTCAGGCCGCAGCCTCCCTTGGCCGACCAGCTGTTCCCAGGGAGAATTCCCGCCTCCTTTCCCATGGAATTTTGAAATTTTTGCATTAATTTTTCTTTTAATTCTTTCCTAAAATAACGCCCTAAATTTAGGAAGAGATTTAATTGAAATCTTAGCCGTTTGAATTCAAATTTCAAATCTCCCTAATTAAATAAAATCTGAAGTTAAAATCAGATTTTAATTAATGACATGGGGCCCACAAATTAAGCAAAACTCCCCTCTTTCTTCCCTTGCTTGGCCGGCCCCTCACACTTAGCCGTTTCTCTCTCTTCGCCACCTTATCGTCCACTAATTACCCCCCCTAATTTATCCCCTTAATGGCTGCCCCCTCTTAATTTGATTGAATGAGAACTTAATGATGAAATAACTTCTCTTTTCAAGCCTAGAAAACCTGAAATTCAAATTTTAGATTTTTCTTCTTACTCCTCTCTAGCTCTTGGCCGAACCCCTCCCTTGTTTTCTTCCCGCCTTGCTTCAATGTTGAATGGCGGATCCGGAGCTTGAGTGGGGGTTAGTTTTCCACGCCGACGGGAGCATCGATATCCTACGCTCTCCTTGCTTCGACGTCGGATTTGAAGACGAAGCCACAATCGAAGAGTACTTGGATCGAGTCGTCCCAATCCTCGCAAGTATTTTCGACCGACAACTTCGTGGTTACACTTGGACGATCATTGGACGTCATCCGCCACCACCTTCTCCGGTGAATACCTTTCCAGCAACAAAGTCTTTCGTCGCCTTCATCGTAGTGGTGCTCTTCATCCTCGCATGGTTCTTTCTTCTCCGCTAAAACCCAAGAGTGAACAAGAGAGAGAGAAAGGGTACTCAAGGTGAACTTCTTTATTGTTAATTATGGGATTTTGTTATGAGCATTTAAGTGTTTCCTTTACCTTTGAATGATATGATCGGTTTGGTTAACTCAAAGCACATCTTCACCTAAGCAAGTTAACTACTTTGAATGATTTAACCCTTTACTTTTGTTGGTAATTAAAATTTGTTATGACACGCTTTGAATAATCTTTATTTTAATTTCCGAACGCAATTCCTATATTGATTCACATCATTGAGGCTCTGTTTGGTTTGATGGAATTGAAAGCACAGAAATGAAAGTTGAATTGGTAAAGGAATTAAATTGAAGTCTTGCTCGGTTGAGGAGAAATTGAGCAAAAAAATTTTTTTTTTCTTTCTTGTTTGGTTAATGAGAAATTATATTTTTGTTTCTTACGATAGGGGACTTGAGTCACAATGATGATTCTTTAAATTTTCTTCTCATTTTACGCTAGAGTTGGGTAGAAAATTATAAATGAAAATGTTGCTCACATTTCCTAAACAAATCGGATTTACCTATTCATGAAATTAGAACCAAACACCTAATGTGAAAATTAAAACCGTAGATGGAGACAAGAACTTTATCTTTGAACGAATTTTGTCGTAGATTGATCACAGACAAATGATGATTATCAAAGAAATGGAAGGTGCTGAGAAGAGGAATAGTCGAGTAGCTACTTGCTCCAAAGTTTGTGAATATTTGCTTGAGGGTCTATTGGAAATCTATTTTATAAACTGAGTGTATTTTGGTTTAAAATGAATTTTCAGGTATATTTCCCAAAGAAGAAAGGCATATTTAGCCAATTTCGTAAATTATGAGGCATAGAAAGTTAAAATTTTCTTTAATGAACAAGTAAAAATGCACGATCATTGTTTGCACAAAATTTTAATTAATGGTTTATTATAATTTTTAGATTCTATCAGTGAAACTTAAGTAATTGAATTGAAGTAATATGCATTATGTATAATTATAATAAACCATTAATTAATGGTTTATTATGTAACATTTGCCTAAGTAATGAAGTCCTTATCAAAATAAAATTGGGATTCAATTAATATGCAACATTATGTAAATGTTAATGTAGTTATTTATTTTATTTTTCATTTATAATGTGCCATGTCTCTTTATAAGTAGCTCTTGTCCTTCTAAATCTCTTGTTTTTTTGCCTTTTACATTATTCATAGCTTCATAGATAAGACCTAATCTTAAGAGCATAATCAACAATATATCAAAAAAGTCATCTATCATTACAATCTTTTTTGCTTTATCTTGTTTTGTTTTGTTTTTTCCCCCTAAACTTGTATCCTATGCTTCAGAATCAAACACAACCTCTAATTGTCATTGTAACTTTTTGAATCTTTACAAAGTTAAACACGCTACGATGAATCTTATAATAGCTAGATTGTTAATTTCTTTATCAGTGAATTTTCAATCAATCTTAACACCCAAGAATGATTGTAGATAAACTTGCTAACAACTTTTTTATTGAGAAAAGCATATTCATTGCTTGACAATAGTTCCACCTTCTCAAGCATCAAATCATAACAATTAAGCAACATTTATAGTTCAATGAAGATTCTTCCTTTTCTCTATTAACATCCTCAATGTAGCCTTATTGACACTCACATTATATATAACTAATTGAACAATTATACTCTCACTTATTTTCTCAACAACATCATCAAGCATTTTAAGATCCATGCATTTTTAACAAATGCTTATGCATTAAAATTCCGTAAGGTTTGTTAACCATAAAGCTTGTAATGCCCATTTTCTTGACGTCTGACCAACCATATGATATTATTGTAACTTCTGTTTCAACCCACATCTTTACTTTGTCGAACATCTTTGTCGTTGTTTTTGTCTCCTCATCTTACATTTGAAGCTCATATATTCTAGGAAGATATCTAAACATACTTCTGCTTGTGTTCTTTTATAGTTGTTGAAGGAATTACTTGAGTTATCATTCTCATCTTCGTCTAATTTCACAATGAATTTATCTATTTGTCTCCGAGCTCTTCAATTAGAAGAACGAAAGTAACTTTTTTTAGTGAAACAATCTTGTTGGGAATCACACTAAAAGCTATTCCCAATCATTTCCACCCTTGTTTTTTAGCTACGTCTTTGGAGGTGGTATGATTTGTTTAATAGTTTTTGTATTCTTTTTTGACATCATCTAATACTTTTTCACATGTTCCAACACTCAGATGCATGCAAGCTAATTAATTTTTCAATCTCTTAGTACCCCCAATAATTAGTTTGTCACAAATTCACATTATAAGTTGCCACAAATTTTATATTTCAAGGCAGCATAACCCTCATTTGCACCTTCACCTGGTGCTTACACTTGAGTTCCATAATTCTAAGTTGAATATTTTCTTCTAGTGCCACCTCCCCAATAAAAAAATAATCATAACAAAATAATTAAGAAAAAAAGTACTTGAAGGAGAACTTCAACAAACTTTAAGAAAGAAATATGTCTTTGTGTTATTTTTTTTTAGTTCTCTATATTGCCATTAATTTAACTGCTTATGCGTCAATAAAATCCCAATAGCCTCTTCAGTGAGTGTCCACAAGACAAGTACTAATGATTCATATTGGCTAGATTCATATATCATTTATACAATCTTTGTCATGCTAATGTTATCCTCATAACTTCTAAAGTTTTCTCACTTATTCTGACATCTTAAATTTGAAAACAAATCATTTGTATTTAAAAAACAGCACATGCAAAATCACAAATACCATTGAACAGATGCAAGAAGCACCCACGGTCAACAAATAAGATAGAAAAGGTATGAACTTGACATAATTCTTAATAATATTTAAATATAACTTATTGGTTGTTCCAACACAAACCAAAGATTTATATTATTCAATTTCTGTAAGAAATATATGTAAAAAAAAAAAAATCCAAAACCTGATAAGAATAAATAAAAAACAGTATATAAAAAAAGAAAAATAGCTAAAACTAAATGAAAATAAAAATATCAAACAAAATATAAATTCAAGAAATAATATATCATTTTGTATTTTTATATATATAAAAAAAAAAACTTATTTTGAGATGTATGTCTTAAATGATTTTCTTAAACAGGAGCAAGGAATGCCAAATTCATATGAATGTGTTCTGTTTGGAGGCAAGTTGGCAAGGATATTGAAGTTTATACTTGGAAACTTGATCTTAATCAGTTTAATTTTAGTTTATGCTACTGTTGATTGTTGAACTAATCTAGTTAGGCTCATTTGATTGCTTGAAATTAGAATGCACATTTTGTAAAGCAATTGATTTTCTTAGTTCAGCCATTTGTTTGGACCTAATTAAAAATAAGTTGATTTTCAACTTTTCAAACACTCTCTAGGTTTCGTTTGGGATGGCTGTCTTACTGCTTCTTAAAGCATCTTTTTAGTATAAAAAATTTAATTTTTTACTAAAAAGCCGCTTTAAGAAACAATAAGAAAATCATCCCAAACAAAATCTAAGTCACTCAAAGGCAAGGCTGTCATTTTCACAATGAATCAAAATGAGTGGCAATAAAATCATGATTTATTCATCAACAACAACCAAATGTGCCCTAATAAATTTGTTGCAGTATTTACAATATGGACGTTCTGCCAGGAATGCATGCTTATCTTTTTTCTATATATATTCATTGGTTGGATATGCTACAATTAAGATCAATTATGTTGCCTTTGAAAGCCACAAGCATGATGAGCCATATAATTTATTGTTTTATGATTTAACTCTTAGGTGAAATGAATCTTATTCTTTCATCAACTTGTGGTTTATTGATTCTTATTATTGTTTTGAACTCTTTACTTTTTCCTGTAAAATGTATTTTGTTATTTGATTTAGGAGCAAGAACGGAGAGAGAGAGAGGAGTTGGATAAGATGTTGGAGGAGAATCGAAGGAAGGTAGAAGAAGCTCAGAGAAGGGAAGCTCTGGAACAACAACAGAAAGAGTTAGAGCGTTATCAAGAACTGGAACGGCTCCAGAGACAGAAGGAAGAAGCCATGCAGAGGAAGAAACTGGAAGAAGAAGAGGAGAGGGCAAACCAAATGAAGCTTTTAGGCAAAAATAGAGCTCGGCCTAAGCTTTCATTTGCAATTGGTCTCAAGTAAGAAATTACCCAAACTCTTTTTCGGAAGTACTGGAAAAGAAGATTTTGTAATTCCCGAGAGATTATTCTGTGCGGACACCGGACACAACTTATCGTTTAGAGGCCAATCAGGTTCAGCCACGTCATCCAGTACCGAGCAGTAGCGAGCTCACTACCGAGCAATACCGAATAGGGATGACGTGACACATTTTCATTGGACTCTGGACGGTATTCGGTATCCGCACCTAATAATTTCACATAATTCGCTGCTATTGTTTAGCCTTGCTGTGCATCCTTTTTATTAGTTGTTTATAATGTATATATTAGATGGCCTCCTCTTTTTTCCATATAACATTTCTTCTGGTTTTATTCCCTGCACATTTTGTCAACTGGTTTTTCAGTTTAACTTATTTTTTCCGTTGTTTGTTTGTTGCCTTACACTATAGTTATAAATAGGCTCGATATACTTAGGTTTAATTTGGTTATTCTGTATATTTCTTAAAAGATTGTTTTAAAACTGTTGTAAAAAGAGAAGGGAGATTTCTAAGGGAGAAATAGTAAAAAACTATAAAGTAGCACATACAAACAACAACAACAAAAAATTTCGACGGTTCGAAACTGAAAAGGCAAAATTAAGCTGTCTCAAACGAGGCCTTAAAAGTATTCTTGTTTCCTTACGTTTTAGTGCCTTCTTAGACATGTCTTGGGGAATATGGCTGCAAATGAATTAACATACTTGTGGCCCGATTCTATTAGAATTCATTTATGATTGTCTAATTAGCTAATCAAACATCCTCCAATTTGAATATCTTAGTGTTTTATCCGTTTATATTTGTGAATAATATTATTTAAAGCTCGGTTGTGAATTATCTTGTTAAGAAGTTTGATTAAGATATTAATAATATGTTCATTTAAGGTTTAATTTTAAATTTATTTAACATATGATTATGTGAAAATTTTATTCTATTTTTTTTAACCTCCATTGATAAGCTTGAAAAAACTTGTTTTGTTAGCCTGAGTTGTTCAGTTCATTAATAGGCTTGATAATATTTATTTGGTTAATTAATGAGTTGAGCTCAAATCAAAATACTAATTATCATAGTTTTAAATAAATCAAGAGTAATATCTATTATAAATGCTCAAATTGAGCTAAATATAGTTTTTGAAAATGAGCTTAAGCTCTTCTATGGCTTAATTTGGTTCATTTGAAGCTCTGTTGGGGAATTCTTAATTAGTTTGTTAAGTTTTTTTCCTTAAATGTTTTGGCCAAACTTTCACTCATGGCAGATTAGGTGTCACAACGAAGAAGAAAAATTATTCTGTGCGGATACCGAACGTTGTCCGAAGGTGAATTAGAGCACGTCATGTCACCCTTTTGGTGTGTATCGTGACTGTGTATCAATGACGTTGCTCTCTGTTTCGCCTCTGGATGGTTTGGTATCAACACCAAATAATTTCTCCACAATGAAGGCTGGCATCAGCTTTTTTTAAGCTGTGCATAATCTTAAGAGAAAAGAAATATTTAGTGTTTTGGTAAAGTTATCTTGAATTCTGCTTAGGCTGCTATTGATTCGGCATTTTTGGTCAATCATGTTCGTTATTGTGTGGAAAATTGTGGTTTTTTGTGTTTAGTTGAAAGGTATGGACTTATTTTCTACCCTTTACTAGGAAAAAGAGTGATGCTTTGAATAAAGCCATTGAATATAAGACATCAAATGGAATGTTTGTACCAAGATATGAACATTTTGACAATGATTTACGAATTTCTCCTAAATATTTCTTTCAATCAAATAAATAAAACTCCCTTATTATTTAATAAAAAAGTGATGCTAAGGGCATCTTCAACGGAGAATTCCATTTTTCACGGCAAAATACAACAAAACTTTAAAATGCCATAGTGCTGCTCCAATAGAACTGCATTTTAAGTACTTCTGTGAAGGTAACGATCCTTCTCCCTTTCGCGTGTTTTTTTGGTTGAGGGAGCAAATAGCATAGGTGATTGGCATCACACTGTTCATCCACAAGTAAATGGTGAAAATTTTGGCGTTCGGCTGGAGCGACCGAACGACGCCATACACACATTTGACGTTCGGTTGGAGATGCTCTAAGCAATGTGGCATTTGAACTGTTGAAGTTAAATAGAAAGTATGCATATCACTTTGATCTTTTTGTTGGGAGTTTTAATTATTAGTTAAGAGGTTTTAGGTTTGAGTCTTCTGTGTGTGAATTTGTTTTAATAGACTTAACTGTTTGGAAAAATAAATAAATAGATAGTCATTATTTAAATTTTAAGGCTGCCAAAAAATAAAGTAAGTTAATTAGTTAATAGGACTTTGCATGATAGGTTTGGCTTTGGTCAGAGGTTGTTTTTTAATTAAATTAAGGTTTTATTTGGATAACTTTTTTATTGCTTTGTAAAGATATGATAAAGAAAGCAATTGTAGAAAATAGCTTCTTAGTATAATTTTTTTTTTAAAAACAGTGAAAAAATAATGGCAAAACAAAAATTATGGGTTATCTCTGAAAAATAAAGCTCTAAAAAAGTGTCCCAAATGAAGCTTAAATTAAATCATTTAATAAAAGAAATCAAATTGAATTGAAGGAAATTTTTCAATTTAACAGTTTAGGAATTTGAATATTTATGCATTATTATGATTTTTTATTTAATTTTGGTTCTATTTGGTTCATTTTGAACATTAAAGTTTTTTATTAGAATTTTTTAGAATAGTGAATTAATATACAAATTTACTCGCATCACATATGAAAGCTTACCGAAAACTACTTGGTTGATAGTCAAGTTGTGGGTTGCAAAATGAATTAAATGGTCTAATTTCATCAAATAAGTTTGTTTTAAATTGTTAGCTTATTAAAAAATTCACAGCACATCAGATTTTATTTGAGACAACTTTCTTAATATTTTCTAAAACAGTTTTTCAGTATAAAAAATTTTTAACCTATAAATTTTTTTAATAAAAAATTGCTTTAAAAAATAATAAAAAACATGTCTTAAACAAAACCTAAAATTTGATGTACTATCTTGTGAGCAACATTTTTATATGATAGCATATATTAATTAATAATTCATAGATGTTGATGGAGATTTTGTGATACCTTAGTTAATTAGTGGTAAAACAATTATTATTCATCATGATCTATGCCTTATTATTATATTTCTACTTTTTGATCCAAAAATATTATCTTGACTCTACATAGTAGGATGTTATTCAAAGAGAGCATGACATAACTTTCTTTAATATAAGTAATCCTCATCCTACATCTTTTAGCACTAAAACTATTGGCATTGAATCCTTCAATCACCATTTTCCCATTTCTTTTATATGCCCTTGCTCCCAATTTTTCCTCTCACCTCCAAAGTTTGCCCATTTATGATGCCATACATTGAAAAATATGTATGAGAGAGAAATAATGATATGGAGGATGAAAAAAAAAGCATATAAAGAGAATGTAAGAGAGTGTATGTGATTTGATGAGATCCATCTATGTTTACAATCATACAAAAAAATTCAATTGTTCAAAAATAAATGCATGATAAAAATATTTGCTCATCCAAATATTTTTCTTGCTTATATCTAAGTAGCATTCTTACACCTTTCTCATATTCATTTTTCAAACCTAAGCATACTTCATTCATCAAATATATATGAAAGACAAGTGCCACATTTGTTGGATCATCTTGTCGATTACTAGCCCATATGTTAGTCTTTGGTTTTCTTTTATGAAAGCATCTGATTTCCTATTATCACCTTTGGCAATTTTGTACAATTACTGACTACCAAATATAAGAATCACGTATATGGATTCAATCAAAGGTATTTATCAACCTCAGATCACACCATCATCTACTCTTTAGCCTTCACCTCTACATTAGATTAAAGCTTCATTTGAAATGGCTTTCTTACTGTTTTTAAAGTAACTTTTTTAAGTAAAAATGTTGTACAAGATAGCTGATTTAGAAAGCAATAAGAAGGCCATCTCAAACAAAACCTAAGTGATAAATAACATATTTGTATAAGTTAGATAGAGTTCTAAGGAATGAATGAAAATCACATGAAACAAATCCAATTTGGTGAGAAAATTATCTCTATTTCTCAATGATAACATCATATTGAGTCATTACACGATCAACTACTTGATTGGAGCAAAAAATATATATATATATATATATATATATATATATATATTATCTTGACAATGACACTCTAATGGACAAAAACAATTCGGTGGATGTTTTTGACCTTATTAATGTTTGTGATAAAGAAGATAAATTTATTATATGCTTTGCAAACATCACCCGTCTCTTCCCCTCCCCTTCCACAGCAAAGGGGAATTGACGTTTTGGAGCTTTGCGATGGGGAGTTCCGAAGTAATTAGTTCTTTAAAAAATAATTAAGAAAAATAAATTATCATTTATATAAGTAGAACGGGGTATTAATTTACTTGATTTAATATTGGATCTCTAACATCATTGACATATCACTTTATTCTTTTGATTAATATATATCACTTAGATGTATAATTCAACTTTTAGGGGGATTTATCCCCTAAAAATATCATTTTTATATATTTAATATTTAAATTTTATTATTTATTCATATAATATACCAAAAATTTGAATTAAAAAAAAAAAAAAAATCAAAACTTCTCTTTTGCATACCGTCAGTCCCATTGTTGCATTTCCTAGCAAGATCATGTAACTACTTTCTCACATTTTTTTTCCATTTTATATATGAAATAGTGCCCAAATGAAATGATAGTCAATTTTGGATTAATTTTAAACTAATTGAATGCACCTTTTTTGTATCTTGTCCGGTTGGGTTTAGTCAAGTCAAGTTCATGTTAAAATTTTCTCGCTACTTAATAAATAGGTTGAATTCAGATTATCATCATCCAGATCAATATAAAAATCAACTTAAATTGACGAAAGATTATTATGTGCGGAGTCCAGACGTAGAGATACGTCCGAATTCCCTCGTACACACAGTGTATGTATACAATATTGTACCATCGAAATAATTGTCATATTGTACCATCGAAATAATTTATTAGCCGATTCTCCATTTATAAAACAAATAGATATATAGAATCCAAATTATATTTTTCATTTTTCCGTTAAGATCTGATATCTGAATCATAATTTTTTTAAAAGTAGGAAGCATCCCACTAACCGCCCAGCACTAAAATGTGAGAATTTGGTGAAGTGTTTACTTACTCATCAGCCATTGCCATTTTTTTTCCACAATTTATGTTAAAACGTTTAATTAACCTCTTATAATTAACTTGTCACATATGAGCTTCACTAATTTCTGAAGATTCTTTCATATTTAGTAAGAAAAACTGAAAAAGTAGATATTCGGAAAATATTTATGATCTTTCAGTGTCGTTCATCCTCCAACTGCTTTGCTAAAGAATATATATATTATATAATTATATCCCAATTTTACATTAAATGGGCCTAAAATCAATAGAGAGATAAGCAGGTATAGATTTAGGCTTCGTTTGAGACAGCTTTTTTACTGTTTTAAAAGCAACTTTTTAGTATAATTTTGTTTTAAACTAAAATTTTTGTACTACAATTCTTCTTTAGAAAGCATTAAGAAAGCCATCCCAAACAAAATCTTAAGCTCCGCTTAGGACGGCTTAATGTTTTATAAAGCAGTTTTTTATTATAAAAATTTTAATTAAAAAAAAATGTTCAAAAAAGCTACTTCAGAAAGCAGTAAGAAAGTCGTCCGACGGCTTTTGGGCACTTGTTTTTATTACTTTCAAAAAAAAATTTATGCTCAGAAGTTATTATAGAAATCAACAATAAAACAATCATAAATGAAACATCCATTACATATAAAAAGTAGGCACATTATTACTTACATATAAAACATGCGCATAAGATAATGATGAGTATTAGATTTACATAAATCAGCAGAAATTCATCATATCTGTGTGTTAAGATTGAAACATCAGACCTGTAAATTAAAAACTAAAGACTATATATTACTTGAGCAAAATTCTTTGATAAATGTAATTTAATTTTGGTATGGCGAGAGTGCAACTTTGGAGAAATTAATGAGTCCATACGCCTTCCGGATTCTATATTGTGTACAAAACTGTACACATATTGTGTATAGGTGATGTAGCGCAAGCTGGTTGGAGTCCAAACGGGAGCTACGTCCAAACTCCACAAGTAATAATCAAAATTTGATCATGATTTGATGTGAGAGAGAGAGAGAGGAAAAGAAAAAAATATATCATTCTTGTTCAACTTCATGCAGGTTGAAGTCCCTACCAAGACCAAAAGAAAGAATATGGATAAACAAAGTACTAACTTTCTTCCAAAATCGTCTGCAAGTCTGTATTTTAAGTGTGCCGACATCTAATATGTCATTAATCTAACTAAGCTTGCAAGGGATTATTAACCACCCTTCTGCATTAAATGCCCTTTGTAGTTAGAAACACTGAGCATGACGATGATTGCAGACCAAGGTGTCAAGTGGACATCTTATTGTTGGATTTATGCTTAGCTTATTGAGCCGAAGGACCTTTCATGCCCGGAGGAAAGGGGACCAAAAACTTCTAAGCTTCACACTAGCATTATTTTGTCGAGGAAACTTATTTATTGCGGTACCAAAAGCCACCTAACAATGGGACCTCCCTAAGAAATTTCTGCAGGAGAGTGACTGAGCATAGATGTGCTCTTATGGCCCTTCTACTGCAAAATTGCATGCTCTCAGTGTATATACGCATGTTGATGATATCAAAACAATAGGTTTTGCTTTTCAAGCGATTATTACCCTTCTGCTTTCAACGAGAAATTAGTCTGTTCGGAGACAGTGACTGTATACATTGTGTGTACGCTGATTTGATATATATTGTGTATATATGTATACACAGAGTGTGTTCACTCACATGTCCGAATGACTGTTCCAGTTCGGACTCCGCACAAAATAATTTCTCGCTTTCAACACCGTTGCTCTTTCATGATAGATTACTCTATAATATCTTAATGGATGTTGGTCTTCTGGCTTTGTTAGATTATGATTATAACTTTGAATAAATTTTAAAAGTATTTTGTCATCATTTTCTACAATTTTGATGATGTGCACAGATATACTTATTTTTGTTGAAAAGCAACCATTTTTTTCATTTTCTCATGTGCCCAATCATGTAAATTAAATAAAATTTTAAGAGTATAGGGAACAAAGTATGGATAAACATACATCAAATTACCTTTATATAGATAAGCACAGCCCATAAATAAAGGAGCTTGTATTTAAACCCTAAAATTGCATAACCTTGAGGTATTTTATAATGCTGGAAATGCTTTGCACAATAATATATATGGCAAAGATTTCATTTGAGAAAATTATAGATCACTATTTTTTCCTTCTTTCAATAATTTTTTGTATTAAAAACAGTTTTACAAAGCAGTAGACCTTTGTGACGGCAAATTTGTAAATTAGAATTTATTGTCCTAGAAAGCTAACTTAAAAAGCAATTAGAAAACTGTACCAAGCGAAACCTTAGACTTCGTTTGAGACAGTTTTTTTACTGCTTCTTAAAGAAGTTTTCTAGTACAAAATTTTTACTTTTTACACTAGAAAGCTGCTTTAAGCAACAATAAGAAAGCCGTCCCAAACGAGGCCTTAGGCTTTGTTTGGGACGGCTTTATTTTTGCTTCTTAAAGCAGCTTTTCAGAAAAAAAAAATTTTGTACAAAAAAACTGCTTTAAGAAGCATAAAGAAAGCCGTCCCAAACGAAGCTTTAGTTTCCTGTTTCAGATCTGATGAATCAACTTCATCAGCAAGCTGGGAGTTGTTTCCTGTTTCAGATATGGAGGAAGAGGAATATGAGATGGAAAGCAAGAGTATCATATTATTAACTTTAATGGTCCACTACAAACATTGTTTAATGGTACCTCTCTGATCATGCTTGTGATAGTATTCAGATCCATGATAGATTTGCTGGAATCCAATTCATATGCCAGTTGAAGCTTATCAATATATTGTTGGGGATAATGGGTGGATGCATCAGATTCTATCATATTCATATAATGTTTCATTTGCATTAAACTAAATTAGTATTAGGAATCCAATTTGGTTGATGATTGGTTCAAAAAAGTCAGGTTTAAATGTAAGTCATTCAGGCTTTGTTTGGGACGGCTTTTTTACTGCTTTATGAAACAGACTTTTAGCTAAAATTTTGTGTACTAAAATGTTACTTTATAAAGCATTAAGAAAGCCGCCCCAAATGAAACCTCAATCCTTAAGCTTAGGAATAATGTTCCACCACTATATGACTATTCATTAGAAGAATGTGGCAGAGTTGATTTTTTTTTTTTTGTGGTGGGGGGGGGGTAGGGTATTATGGTCTGTTGATTGGGAGCTTTGATTATCAACCAAGAGGTCTTGGATTCAGTCTTGCATATATGATGTGTGTGAATAATTTGTCTTAATTGGCGTACATATCCCAAAAGATATATATATATATATATATATATATATATATATATATATATATATATATATATATATATATATATATATATATATATATATATATATATATATATATATATATATATATATATATATATATGTAAAGTGAAATATATATTTTGATGTTATTTAACATTATAATATTATTTAAAAATATAAAGATTTATGGTGAGAAATTTAAATATAAAACAATTTTGTTGTATTATATAAACACCCCTTATTATTTATTTATTTTTTATTTGGTAATGTTGAGTGTGAAAATATAAATATGAATAGATGGGATTAGATATATATAGGACTTTATAGCAACTTCCAAAATCTTTATAAATTAAGTTAATTGTTGCCGACATTGCCTATTTGAGTTACTATCTCTGATTTAATGCTCCTAATGTAATACATTAATATTTGATTAGTCGGGACACATGTGGAGTGGGTTTGAATAATAACACACTAAAAAGCATAAAAATATTTGTTTGTATAAACTAGTGGTGTCCCCATTGACTTAGGCTTCGTTTGGGACTGTTTTTTTATTGCTTTCTAAAACGGAGTTTTAATACAAAAATAAAAAAATTTGTACTAAAACTCCATTTTAGAAAGCAATAAAAAAGAAGGCTTCGTTTGGGACGGCTTTTTATTGCTTTTTAAAATGATTTTTTAGAACAAAAGTTAAAAATTTTATACTAAGAAACTGCTTTAAGAAGCAGTAAAAAAGTCGTCCCAAAGGACGACTTTTTTGTTGCTTCTTAAAGCTGCTTTCTAGTTTAAAAATTAAAATTTTTATACTAGAAAGCTTTAAGAAACAATAAAAAAGCCGTCCCAAAGGAAGCCTTAGGCTTTTGAATTATTTATTCTCATACTTGGTAATGATTTTTACTACCCATTAATATCAATTGCTTTTATGTTTTGTGAGAGTCATTGATAATTTTTATGAACCATAAAATTGAGTGAGATATTGTAATAGCTCCAATTCTCAATCAACGAAATATTATTTGTTTTGGACTAACTGCCTCACGATTTTGCCCCTTTGGTGTAAATTCTCAGCAGGTCATCCATCCTATGAGTGCTCTAATACTAGCACGCTTAACTTTGAAGTTTCTAATAAAATTCTAACTATTCCATCAAAAGGAGCATCGATGTTTAAAAATATACTTTCATTCAACTTAAAGATGTTTCATAATCCCCCACTTAAGTAACTGTCATTCTTATCAGTTTTCTTAACCCATAATCACACCAAGTAGATAGTATTCCTAAAGACAGAGTTTCTGTGTTCCGGCTAGTGTATCATTCTTATATCATTTTGTAATAGTCCAAATTCTCAATCATCGAGATATTATCCGTTTTGACCTAATCGTCACATGATTTTTCCCTCTGTGTAACTTTACAGAAGGCCATCAATCCCAGAATTGTTCCAATAATAAAATTTCATTCATTAAACTAAAAGAAATCTAAATATTTAAGAGTTTAATTTCATTCAACTTAAAATAAATTCATAGATACTTCATGAATGAGAAAATAATAATGAAATAAAAATTGTGTGTAAATGAGCAGAATATCAATCTCAAGAGAAATAATAATGACTGCTTACATAGAAAAGAAATCTCATCAACGCATAATTTATACTAATTTCTATGATCTTACAATTATACTAATATTAATTGAACATTGATATTGATGATATATGTGCTTAAAAAAGATAAAGAAATATAATAATATGTGATGATGTAAGCCAAAATAAATCTGTCGAATTGATGAAGCTTGCTAATTAAGTTGATTATCTGATGGAAATCGTAATCTATAAATATGCTAGTTGTATAAATAAAATGTTTCATAGCTGATCGAGTAGTTCGCATTAAGACAGTAAAGGCCAAATGAATATGTAGATTAATTATTTATATAGCTGCTGGTGGAAAAAGATATCAGACTGGACTAAGAGATGATATATTTATGTGCAGTGAATGAAGGTTCTGAGAACTCATATTTAGTATAAGATAGTTGGTGAAGGGATTATATTTATATATAACTGAGCAACAGAGATTAATAAAATACTGTCCATCTATCTGAAAAGTCCTTGTGATCATATATATAAAGTTGATCTGAACTGATTAGAGAGTTTCTATAAACTAATTTGTTTGATGGTCATATAAATTAAAGAGAATAAGTGCATGAAGATATTCTAATTAGAATTTGATTTTAAATTAATTTTGAATATATTGCACCATAAAATTTAATTGATTATTTATGTATTGTACTTATCTTATTATTGCATTTAGCTAAGCATACATTTAAAATTTTTAAAATATGAAGATTTGATTCGAATATTCTAAATTAATATTTATTTTTATACGGAGCTTAATGAGTAATAGTTCTTATAGAGTATCATAAATGTTTACAGGAGATCAAGTATTATTTCTGACAGGTCTCTCCAAATGACTCATTCATATAAGTCTTTATCTTAAGGGGCACTCACCCTAATAGAGATCGCTCTCCCATAGAAGTTATATACAATCAATGGCTCTTGCATGCCTGTAAATATCTCTGACCAGGCTACACAAAACACACAATTATAGAGCTTATTATCACAACTTCACTAACTGAACTTGCCGTTGGCTTACATCCACTTTCACCCATGAGACTCGCCCATCATTCCTTCGAACTAGTATTCATAGAGTTGCCCTATATATCAATTCTCATATACTCGTTCAAAGCACTCGTCACTAGAAGACTTAATTGTGACTACTCGATAAAGGACCACATTAGAGCTAGAAAGCTATAAGTACACCACCCAACTCAATCTATATATCAGTGTTGGTATGTATTTATCACATAATGTATTATTTTTCACAACATTTTATCAGTTCTCTTAACTCTATAAATAAGAGCTTAAGAAGAATATTTTGAATTTCATGATATTTGGACTATTCATAGTTATATTTAGAGCTCTCACTCTCTTTACATACTCATTTTCTCACACAATTCTCCAGCTCTATTGTACTAACACTAGTTAGTAGGGCTGAGTGTTGCCCACGCACAAATTTAGATCCAATAGATATGAAGAACTTTCATGTGAGGGAGAGGCTATCAAGGCATAGGAAGCTTTCTATTGTCTCATGTTATATTGTTGAGTAATATACTAGTATAAAATTAACTATCAAATGATTAGCTCTCACCTATAAACTTAAATTATTTGATCGAAAATTAATTTGATCATTGATGTATCTAACCCAGCTCCACCTATAGATTGCTAAATCACACTTTGTAATAAAGATTGATCAGTAACGTGATTCAAACTTGATATCCGAATCATTAAGACAAATATGAAAATGGGTCAAGATAACAAAAAAAAAAAAGGTCATTATATACTATTGATAGTTTATCCCCATCATTTGATTTGAAATTTAAGTTAAAAATACTCATTATATGATTTGCAACGTTGAGTTAAATATATCCATTATTAAAATGTGGCTAACTCATATACTGATGATCCCAACTTGGGCTGCTTGGGGAAGTTATTCTGTGTGTTCACTGGACCGTTTGGAGGCGAATCAATATGAGCCAGATCATCAGGTACATAACACTGGTACACAAAAAAGTGACGTGGTGCGTCTTGATTCGTCTACAGACGCCATCCGGTGACCGCACAAAATAATTTCCTAGCTACTTGGCATAACAAGAGGCCCTTCAAAAGGTCATGATGATGTTTTCAACAAATATTAGCTTTGAAGTGAGGTTGCAATTGCTTTTGAACTACTAATTTGTATGTATTTATTTTTTATGGATTTTGTTAAGCAACTGTCACCCTAATTAATTTAATGTAAAATAATTGCAACAAATTCATGTTAAGAAAACAAATTAATATTTATACATCTTGCATTGAAGTTTCCCTCCATCTATTTTATGATAACCCAATATGTGATTCTATGAGGCTAATGAGGTCATTAATGGAATAAGCTTACAAAAATTGTTAATTTTATAACCATTAATATTGTGGCATACAAATATTTGTCGAATAAGTTGAAGTTAAATTTTAGATGTAAAAAGAATTTTGATGCCGTTTATACAATAAATTATTAGGTGTAGAGTCTGAACGTAACTCTATTCGAATTCCAATAAAATCAAGTGATTTAAACGCATCATATGTACAATTCTTACACATGATATATAACCACATAATTTATTTTTATTGGAGTCCATAATAATTTCTCCATTTACACAGCCTTATAAGAAAATTCTTAAACGGATTTTCCGGGGGAAAAAAGATTAAGCCGAGAGTTTTACAAGAAATGAACTTTGGAGCAAACCACAGAGACTATTCGAAAATTCTTTTAAACCTTCTACAAGTAATTCATTCTTCAGTCGACGTCCCAAGGATTTGATGGTCGGTTCCCCCAACTCCAACTCCAACCAACTCCAACTCGACAACTCAACGTTCTCGGTGCTTCAATACCAGTTCTATTTGTTCTGTATCTCTTTTTCTCTCTCTCCATGGAAGTACCAGTCGTATCCATCTCGGAGTCTGAATAGTGATTTTGGTAACATCGGCAAAGGATTCTACTCAGGTATTTCTTTTCATCTCGTTTTTGGCCAGTTTCCATCTCATTGTGCTTCGGGCTTTGGTTGTTCGATGAGTTCTATGCACTTATTCTTGCTTTTTCCTGAAATTAATGATCGGATGTAAAAGCATATGTGGATTTTTGATTGGTTAAGGTTCAATTTATAATACCATGGCTTGTAAATCCACTGATGATTTCATGTGAGAAAAGTTATTGCAGATCGGCGGGGGTGGTGGCGGGGGACGGGGAGGAGGATTTGGATAATATGATGGATAAGGTAACTTGCATCATTTTAGGTGACTTAGACATGGAAGAGTCTTTTTTAAATGCGCGGAGATGGTTTTGGAAGGAAGACGGTGAAATTTGATAGTTTAGTAAAATAGGAGCCTTTGCTTGCTTTATTATGCTTTTCTTGAGGGTGAAAATTGTTTTTAATTTTGCAAATATGTTGATGGGCTTGGTATGAATTTAGGGAAAGACGAACCTTACCTGACCAAAAAGTGATTTTTGTGAGAGGACAGCATCATTGGTACTAAGGGCCTGAATAATTTCGCAATCGTTGGTAAATAAGTCTCTTCAGGTAAAATCGTTGGTAAATAAGTCTCTCATATAAGATAATAGAAAAAAAAAAAACATTGTTGTGTTGAAATACTCTATGGTTGGCCCTCACCCACAAGTTTAATCTTTTGGCTTGAAAACAGATTTAACCACTAGTATATTTAACCCAAATTTGTCCCCCCTTTATATCATTCACCAATAAAAAGTATCAGAGCTTGTGATTTTGCTGGGATTCAGTGATTCATGCCACTTATCACTTAAATACCTGTGGTTGTTTCTACAACTTTTAAGCAAACTTTAATGGAAGACAAAGTACATGGCTCTTTGGTTGTTTCTACCGTTTTTAAGCAAATTTAAGAGTTAGGCAAATCCCATGCATCTCTTGGTTCATGATATTCACCATTATCATATTCCAGCTCTGTTGATGTCTTATGATTTCATATGTCCTATCAATATCATCACCTTTATTTGTGATGTTATTTACACAGTGCACTCACTTCATTAAATGCTACTTGCCATTTCCACTCTAATATTTTGAATAAGATACATTTTTTAGTTACTCAGTACTTGCGGAATGCGGATGTATCTGGAAAATGCAAGAATTATACAAATCATGAATATAACAAGTAGTTTGAAAGAAAATTCATTTGTGGTGGAATTCACAAAAATACTTTCAGGAGTAGTATGAGGCTCGAGCTTGTATTGTGAAAGAAGATAAATTGGAATGACATGCAAAGTAATGAATAGATGTATAATCTAAACTAGATTATCCATTGCAAGCTATAAAAATATTTTCTCCCTTTCCACTCCCTATAGTTTTTCTTTTAAATGCAGAAGAAAAAATGCTATCACAATCCTGTTCAAGAATTAATAAAATTTGAATGGTTGGCTTGAAATTATTTTCTTACTATATTTTTTGTACAGAATTGCTCATTTAACTGTGATTTCTGCCTATCTTGTTAACTATTATGCTATTATGTTTTGTGTTTAAAATTATGCCTTTCAACTTTCAGCAATATATGCTTATATTTTCCTAGATCTTCACTTCTCGTCAAAATGCTTAGCTTTTACTCGCACAATTTAACTTTTCTTCTTTTATTTGCTATCTACTCCATTATTTCCTTATTGATTGTAGCACGCTTTGTCCTAGAAAATTCAGATTTATGCGTTTATTTCATTGCAAGACTGAAGCACAGTGTTTTCTTATCTTTTTCTTTTTACCTTAGTTTATGAATAATTTTGTCAGGTCTAGAAAAGCTGGTCAAGACATGAGCCATGAGCAGGATGAAAGGTGATTCATGATTGTGTTCCTACTTTTACTAATACCTCTATAGAGTGATGCATTTTTCCCTGAAGTCAAAAAAATATTATTGGGATGCTTGTTGCACTGTGCATATTTATGAATTTTGTTGGCAGGAACTCTTTTATGTTTGTCTAAGATGCTGGTATCATTTTTCGATTAGGTATGGTGAGCAGGCTTTTCCAAACGGGGACATCTATATTGGATACTTTGATGGTCTACTTCCTCATGGGCATGGAAAATATTCATGGTCAGACGGAGCAACATATGAAGGTGAATGGGAGAATGGAAAGATAGCAGGAAAAGGATGGATCTTTTGGCCATCAGGGTCTATATATGAAGGCGAGTTCTGTGGAGGCTTCCTTCATGGTTGTGGCACCTTTTCCAGTATAGATGGCTCTGTTTATAAAGGATCGTGGAGGTTGAATACACAACATGGTCTAGGAACAAAGAGTTATCCTAATTCAGATATTTATGAGGGTTTGTGGAGAGAAGGACAACAAGAAGGAATTGGCAAGTATACATGGTGTAATGGAAATATGTATGTCGGGAATTGGAAGGCAGGAAGAATGAGTGGCAGAGGAGTTTTGAAGTGGGCAAATGGTGACTTGTTCAATGGCCATTGGTTGGATGGATTGGAACATGGCACAGGTTATTACTACTTTGCAGATGGGTCATGTTATCTTGGTACCTGGAGCAAGGGGCTGAAGGATGGACGGGGAACATGTTATCCTACTGGAAGCAGACTTCCGTTTCAGCAGAAGTGTTACAGGTCTAATCTATGTAATAAGTGGGCAAGATATCTTTGTCCTCCCGCCTTAATGAAACCAGAAAATGACAAAAATGAGTTAACTTCAATAAAAAGTGACTATACTGGCCATAAAATAAGCAGTTTGTTCGGGCATTCTGGAAGAATATCTAACAGACCTACAGCATTTGATCGTTATAGTGATTTTGGAGTTTCTTTTGGAAGCATTCCATTTAGAGACAACTGTGTTAGACTACCCTGTGAATCACTTGAAGATGAAAATAAACTTCACAATGATGTCAATGTTGCTTATGAGAGGGAATATATGCAAGGGGTCTTAAAAATGGAGAGGATAGTAAATCAACAATTGTTGAAACCTGAACGAAATCAAAGGCTCCACGGAATTCAAAAGAAGCCTTTAGGGGTCCGTGGTGAAACGATTTACAAAGGTCACAAGAGTTACTTTCTGATGTTGAACTTACAACTTGGGATTAGGTATGTTGTCACTAAATTTTGGATCTAGAGTTGATGATGGAGTTTCTTTGTAACTCCTTTCATAATGACCTGGATTCTTGTTGCTTGACTAAAGTGAGGTTTTTAATTTTTTTGTCATTTTGATTTATAAACCTTCTAAATTTTCCTAACATTATCCAACTGTAACATGAAATAGATTTTTTGGGATAACAAGCAACTGTCATTTTTTGAATTATTACCCTTTTTTTGTGCGCCTACTTGAATATTGACTGGCAGCTTGGCTTCCAGTGCCAAAAAGGTTTAAAACTTTATGTTAAGCTGGAGCAAAAGACCCAACAAACTTTACATTCATGCTTGGGTGTAAGCTGGTTCCTAGTAAAGCCGAATAAAAAATTCTTCTATGCATTACATGTTTTATCAGGAAGGACTTGAAACAAATTATTGCCTCCATCATTGTATCATAACGCCTTCTATCTTTTTCATAGTTAAATGCTTAAACTGTTGAGAATAATTCATTCGAGTCTTGTTTTAAAGCTGACAGGTATACAGTTGGAAAAATTACACCTGTACCAGTTCGTGAAGTTCGTTCCTCTGATTTTGGACCATGTGCAAGGATAAAAATGTATTTCCCCCGAAAAGGGTCGCAGTTTACACCTCCACACTACTCTATTGATTTCCATTGGAAGGATTACTGTCCAATGGTATTTAGGTACTTACTGTTTATTTATTCTCAATTATGTTAATGTGATCATATTGTTGAAAATAAGCATAGTTTTGGAGAAAGTAATATGCAAATCAATATTCCTTAATATTTAAAATGCTTTGAATTGACTTCTAAATTATACTGCAAATAATTGGGTAAGGACCAAGATTAAGGTTCTGTTTGGGAATTTCTATAAGGCTGTTCCTAGTTAATTATGCCTTGTATAACTCTGATACCAGTCTGCCGGCTTGCTAACAAAATATCTAATACATTTTATTCTTCAAGTGCTAAGAGTAGCTTACATGTATCAAAGCAACATATTATCTTTGTAAACTTGATAATATAGAAATATCTCAAAATAGTTCTTAGACTATTTGTATGGGCTAATTTAGCCCCATAGTATCATAGTGCTTCAATTTATTTCTTTGAACATACAAAATTGATAAAAAATGGTCCCTTATGTTATAATTGTGGTATTAAATTGATCTAAATTTAATTCATCGATTATACAAAACTAATCCTGATTTAGTTCCAAAGGAATAATTTTGGATTAATTTTGTATAGTCGAGAAACTTAATTAGAGCAATGTGGTACTCTGAGACTAAATTGGCCAATATGAATAATAGGAAATTTAAATTGGAGCAACGCGATACTCAAGAATAAATTGGCCAATGTGAATAGTTAGGGGATTATTTTAAAGTTTACCCATTTCATAATGTTGTGGGGTGGAAGTAAACCACGTAGCAAAATAAACAAGAAAAAAATAGAAATGCTGTGGAAAGTAAAGAACATCAAAATTTAACGTGGAAAAACTCAAAACTGAGAAATAACCACGGAGTCACATCACACCAAAAATCCACTATGAAAATTGGGAGAAATTTGTACTGTTCTTTTTTCTCTTTCGCTCTCTCCTTTTCTTCTCTGTTACACCGTTCTTACTAAGGGGAGCCACCCTTAAGAAAAACGAGAAAGAAAAACTGACCAGTCGACCTCGCTGCATTGTCGTGCTAGTTTGGAGTGCCGTGTTGCTCAACGCTCTTCTTAAGTCAGCCTGAAATCGTTGCAGCGCCACATCTTGAGTGCTGTAGCACTCTGCTATCTGTCTTTTCTCCAAGCGAACTATGTAGTGTCAAGGCGCTCGGGCACACAGCACCTGGGAGTCGTATGGAGAAAAAAAAAAACCCGAACCCAAGAAGAGGGAGGATCCCCGCACTCCCCTAGCGAGCACAACAAACTAAGTTGAGGTTCATGGCAATGTAGTACAACCCGATTGATCGACACAATCAAATTCCACATAGATTAACATATATATCTTTTAGTCCTGCCTATTTCCTCAAAAATTGTGCATTTGAAACCTTGTACATTTTAATTGCAAATAAAAAGATTGACAGTCTTTCGTTGTTATAATATTGTTGTTTATGATTTCCCAACTGAAACCAAACTTCACGCTCCTTTTTGTGGAGAAATTTAAGGTTGATCAAGCTTGAGTTAGCTCATTTATGAGCCTAGTATCAACCTGCATTTATTTTCAGAATACTTTCCTGAGCATAATATCAATTTTACCGTTCCTTGAATTACTAAAACTTTCTTCTATTTATTAGTAGACATGTGTAGCAAGAGATGGATGAATTTTTTTTTTTATTGTTCTTTATTTGAATTTTAAAAAACGTGCTTGATCCTTTTTTTTTTATAATTTTAATATTATGATTGTGATATATTGCAGGAATCTACGTGAAATGTTTAAGATAGATGCTGCTGACTATATGGTCTCTGTATGCGGAGGCGATGGTCTAAAGGAGCTTTCTTCACCAGGAAAAAGTGGGAGCATATTTTATCTTTCTCAGGACGAAAGATTTGTCATAAAGACTCTTAGGAAAACTGAACTAAAGGTTTGAATTTCTAGAAATATCTTTTTTATATTGCAAGCTTAGCACCATCTCTGGTCTGTCATTTTATTGTTTTATTTCATCACTAGCTGCTTGTGAACTGTATATATATGCATTTCAATTCGCTTCTCAACCACCTAATTTTCCTCCATCTACTTGAAAACAAGCTGAAAGTTATGATTCTTCAATAAAATTGTAGTCATACTTTCTCTAACCTTCTGTGCCCACGCCCTACTCAATGCTCCAACCCTCAGTCCTCTTTGTTTTTTTCCTTGTAAAGGGATTTTTTTATTACAAGGAAAAAAAAAAAAAAACAAAAGAAAAAAGAATGGTGCTATTTTTAGTTTTTACCATGACTGTTGTTAGATTACCATCACATGGGAAGATCTATGTCAAGGGGGCCCTCCAAAAAAAAAAAAAAAACTATGTCAAGTGCGCCCCATGTATGTGATATAAGTGCTTCCTTGGTCAGTTGTTAGGGCTTATTATTATTAGTATACTTATCATGTCTAACATGCCCTTCCTTTCTTGGATTGTTGTTTTTTAATGCTAGCAATTGTGTATTCTATTGCATCAACTTGCCTTATTTTGAAAATGAATGGCATGGATTTGGATTATAAGAGATTAGCACCAATTTGAATGTGTCCTTAATACATAACAAACTCCTAGATGCGCTTATGAGCGTTTTTTCTTTATAAATTATCAGGAAGACCACAAGAAAATCATTTACCTTGGGAGTTCGAGCTTGTGGTTTATGAAATTGGAATTTGAGGTGCCACTTTGCAACATACATGAAAAATATCCTTTAACAACCCATCATCAAATCTGGTGTAGTTCAAACCATTGAGTGATGTAGGATATTTAAGGGTTTAGATTTTTAATATAGATATAGCATACAATGTAGATTTAAATTTTATAAATCAATGCCATAAACATACAATTGGTAATTGATATAAGATATTGTCCCGGAAGAATTGGAGGACATTATGAGCTTTAATCTCTTTCAACGGTACGACTTCAGCCTATTTAATAAATATATTATTTCTATATGTTGAGACTATGTTGGCAATCCAATGCTTCCATAATATGAAAGCTTGAAGGAAAATTAAAATTGAAATAATTATATTGTTTGGGATACCCACATTTTTGGTGTATTTATTTCTTTTTGTGTTTGGAAGTTTTACATCCAACCCTTGTGTCCCACATTATTCAAATCCTTATATATTGGCATGCACTTAATTCATTGATGATTTTGTGATTTTTCCTAAATTGTTAATTCATCATCAGTGTCTACCCTCTAATCCTAGATGTGTTACACTAATGGTAACACTATAAGTATGTGGTCATCGTTTTATCCTTAGTATTTGCTTTATGATGCTTAAATGGATTTCTTTTGTAGCGTGTCCAATTGCTTCAAAAAAATCTAAAAGATAAATTCCAATTCTCATCGAACTATATTTAGTTTAGCTCCACTTCTCTCGAAAAATCCTAGAAATCTAACTAGACCAAAGCCTTTTTTTGTACTTTTGCATTCATGGCAACTAAAACCCTCTCAAGCTTAATCATGCTTCTTCATGCATTATTATCTATGTTTGGCCTTTCCCTAATTATTTGAGCTGGCTTTATGAATATCCAATCGCTCTTATTGGTTGCTAAATATACATGTTAACTCTATGTTGCACTATTTTTGCACAATCTCTTGCTATCTTTTCTTTGGTCTTTTTTTTCCATTCCTAATCCTTTTACTTTACTTTAACTAGTTTCGTTGGTGCATCTTTGATAGATCGGTCCAGCCGACCCAATTGGCCGGCCCTTGGTCTACAGTAGGCGGAGGCCTGTTGTTTTGCCTAACCAGCCACTGGCCCCCTGAGGGGCCTATTATTTGAAAGGGCAACATTGATTTTTAGATAGCGGCGGGTCTATGTTTGGAAGGGAAAGCCCTAGCCTCAATGTTTAAAATTGCGTATTCGGGTATTGAGGCTTTTTTCATTTGTGAGGCGAGGCGTAAGCCTCACGGCGTTTTGAGGCGTAAGCCTCAAAATCAAAAGATTGCGTAAACATAAAATGATAATTTTTTTATATACTAGTTAGTGAATAATATAAAACATAAAAAAGCATAAGATATGAAGTGAAATCAAAATATCCCAATAATTAGACAACATGAAATATAGTTCAACTCAAAATTCGATCTTTCCCAAATCTCAGTATTCTTTTCATTAACATATAATTCAAAATTTCAAAAATAAATAGCAATGACATATCACATAAGAACTCATATGTCATCAGCACTGTCATCACTAAGGGGTTCTTCATTTGAATCATCATTATGATGAACTGCTCTCTCCCCTTCCTCCTCTCCTATAGAGTCCAATGTCGATCATTTACTTCAAGATTTATGTAAGTTTTAATATAGCGTGAAGTGTAAGCCTCATGCCAGTGAGGCGAGGCGGGCCTCAAACAAGTTGAGGCACTAGCCTCATAAAAAAAAACTCGAGGCGTAAGCATCAAGGCGTTTTTTACTAGAATTGCGCAAAGGCGAGCCTCATATTGCGCAATTTTAAACCATGCTTAGCTTAATTTCAATGGAGGGAGGCTAGGTATCCGATGTACTCCTGGGGAGAAGTTAATGAGTGCTTATTGGAATGTTTCCAAACCATCCATGAAGGAGACCTCCATGAGCAATTCTATGCCCCAACTCAGGAGGGGATTGTCATGGAGTATTGAGAGAAGTTTGAGCTGTTATCAGGGAGATTGAGGGGAATCTCTGAGAAAGGACTGGAGGGGAATTTCATGAATGGGCTTAGGGAGGACATACAAGCAGAGCTGAGGGTACTAAGGTCTATGGGGCTAAGAGAGACAATGGAGCTTGCTAAGAGGGTGGAGGAAAAACTTAGGAGGGAAAAGGGCAGTAGAAGAAGTAACATGGGAGGGGCCTATCGAAGTACCTCTACTATTTTAGCACCCAGGATCCAGACAGTATTGTTCTAGAGAGAAGCTCCTAGGGGGAAGAGCGGTGGAATTCAGCAGGGGGTAACTTTAGGTGACTCATAAAGGCGGAGGTGCAGGATAAGATGACAAAAGGGTTATGTTTCAGATGTGATGAGAAGTACGCACCAAGGGATAGGTGTAAATATCGAACTCTTCAGGTACTCGCCGTTTGTGATGACGAGAAAGCAGAGGAGGGAGGAGAGAGGTGGGAGCTATGTTGCACAGATACGTATACGACGACACGGTTACGACACGATACGGGACACGTCAATTCTTAAAAATACAGAATACGGGTATGGCACAAACACATCATTATAATTATAAATCATACATAAAAATTAAGAAAGCAATCAAAACATAATATTTGAAATTACAAAAAAATGACAACAACATCATTTGTAGTCTTGTAGCTTATAATATCAAAATATAAGCATTAAATGTCTAGTACAACAACAACAGCATAAACATAAATTATCTAGCACATGAAGTTTCAACTATTCAATAGAAGGAATGAAATAATTATCTTCTTCATTGGTTTGTCTTTGAACTTCTATATCATCTTCAATAACAATCATATCTTCTAATATAGGCTCATCAAGTGAAAGATTAGTAATTTTTAATATTTTCATATCATCAAGAGACTCAAATCCATCTCGGAAATGAGAGAATCTTGCTTGCAACCGCGGAAGTAAATACGGCACGTCTGTTTTTTTTTTTTAATTTCTTTTTGTTTTTCAACGGACATGCATATCAGATACGCGTGTCCTTTTGAAATTAAATAGTATTTTAATTGGATACGGCTTTGGCGTATCCGACACATATCGGTGGAGTATCGGAGGCGTATCCGTGTATCGGAGTATCGAATACAGCACGCCTTCATAAATAGTTGTATCGGTGCAACATAGGGTGGGAGTGAGGTATCAGCGGAGGAGGAAAAGCTATATTTGGACATGGTTGAGGTCTCTTTGAACTTAGTTGTGAGATTCACTCCGAATCATACTTTAAAGGTGAAAGGATGTAGTGGTGCTCATAGACAGTGGGGCCACCCACAATTTCATCTCCAACCAGGTCATAAATCAATTGGGGATGAAATTGGTAGACACAGGAAGCTATGGGGTGATGATGGGAATGAAAAAGATGGAGATGGGTAGAGGGTTGTGTAAGGGGGTAGTCTTGAGCATCCAGGGGATCTAGGTGAGTGAGAATTTTCTCCCAATTAGAGCTGGGGAGTACTGATGTTATCCTACGGATGAGATGGCTGTAGACCTTGGGAGATACCAAGGTGAATTGGGGGATGTTGACAATGGAGTTGATGGTGGACAGGAGGAGGAGGAGGATGATTAAAGAGATTGTTTTGATTAAAAAAAATATTTATTTAAGTATATACAGTTTTGGAAAATATTTAATTATCTTTGGGAAAATTAAATTTTAATTTTATAATAGAACTCAGGATTAGGAATGATATATCATCTCAAGAGGGTGAAGATATCATTCACTAATTGGTCCATATTACAAAACTTTAACGTTGTCCTTATTATCGTAGTCAAATTCAAGAGGAATCGTATTTGACCTCGAAAGATCAAAATAAGATTTAATCTAGTATTTGGCTAAGCTAATATGGATTGAAGATCATTAATTTCATAATTAGAATTACAATAATAACTGATATATCTCTCCGAAGAAAGAAAATATCAATCATTATCGACCGTCTAAAGATGACGATAATGATCGTTGTATTTTCCCAAGAATAATTAATTAGAGATTTTGAAATATTTTTGATTTTTGAAAATTAAATCTGGGTTACTAAATCTCCTACGAGCGCAAGCCCTCGTAGTTAATTACATCGTAGAAAATCGGAATTTCCTACGAAAACTCTCGATTAAAATAGCGGTGTAAATTTTATTTAAGATTTTCAAGGATTGATGTCAAAGGAAGAAAATGGTAAGAATTTCAAATGAGATTGGTTCAAAATTGAAGATTTATTTTCGGGGTCAAAGGAAGAGGAGTAGGGAGTGTTTTTAAGATTCTGAATTACTTCAGAAAACACTCCAACTAGTTCTAAGCGTTAGGTTCGTATTTGATTGAAAGCGATATTTAGTTTAAGTGATCAATTTTATTAGAAATTTGGGATTCGATTCCTGAAAATTGAGGTCTTATGGCCCGAGCCAACCTCAGAACCTAAATCTAAACTGGGCACTAACAGTTAACACTCCGAACCTAGCTAGTGCAATGCGAATCTGGTCTTACCCCGGCCTGGATTGGGGAACCAACTAAACCACCTAAACGATTTTAAAATATGAGTCCGGTCTTTTTGTAGAGTGATAGGGATGTTAATTAGAAAAGTATAAAGGAACATGGTCGACATCTAGAGCAGATCCTTAATTGACCCCTTAGACTTATGTTGGGTATTTGATGTCTAAGTAATGCAATTAAATATTAGACTCTTTTAAATTTGTTGCTAATGCGATGCATGCTAATTGACTCGATTGAATGCAAAATTTGTATGTAGCAGTTTAAAAATTTTGGCTTAGAAAATAAGTTTTTCCCTAGAGATTGCATAACATCCCCTTGACAGATCGGCACCCTCATAGGCCAGGTGGTCTGCCAGAACCCGCAGGCGGGGAGATGCCTAACAAGGTTGAGAAAGTATAATATGAATGCATGAAAAACCCTCGGCGAGTCCGAGCTTACTTCTTAGGACCGTTTAGAGTTTCTATCTTATCTTAGAAAATTTTATTTAATTAAAGTAGAAGAATTTTTTGACAGACCCCTAAGAGCCTAAATTCGAATTTCAGACTAAATCAAATGCGGCATACAAATAAAAAGACTAGAAAAGCAGGAGTTCTAATGCGAAATCAATTAAATAAATCAATTAAACATATCAAATTGAAAGTCCATATGGCAAGTGCCACTCATTATTACATCTCAAAAATTACAAGAAATTAAAGTGGCCGGGCACCACTGACTACAACCCGGATTTCTAATCTTAAATCAAATGATTTTGAGATTTGGGATTCCTCTCGTTGTCCAATCCTTCATCTTCTCACGAACATCTTGATTCGTCGGTTCAGGATATCCAAATGGAAAAAAACTCCCCCTTGATCGAGGTGTTTTCTTTCCTCTTTGGATATTTGCAAAGTATCCTAATTTGACTTCCAAATGGAAGAAGACTCTCCCCTTTAGGGATGTCTTCACCTCTTTGGAATTCAAATTGGATATTCATATCCCAATCTCAAATCATTTTAAAGAATTACAACCTTAACTGAATTAAATTTACATTTAGAGAAATAAGAAAATCTAGACTCGATCCTGCAAGGTTATCCTAATAATTAACAGTTGTATATATTCCCAAGCAGTTATAATATGAAAAATTGAAATGCAATTTTTTTTTAGCCACACTTGGCCATGCTCTTTTTATTTAAAAGGGGTCTTAAGCGCGGCAGGTACCTGTGCAAAGAGTATATATATATTTTTTATTAACTGCCCCATTTAATTTCAGCTCCTTGTATGAGCATGGCCACCTGCATAAGATTGCACAAGTATAATTCGCTCCTAACCTAGGGGTAAATCTAACGTACAATCAATCACAAAATGCAGGAGGCAAGTAAATAAACACATCATTTCTACACTAGCAAACATCATGCAGTAAAAACTCGAAAATTCGGCACACAACTGCAGAAAGTAAAACACCGGCCTATCCTAAAACTAGAGTCGGTGATCCTAGCAAACCATCTAAAGTGTGTGAGGTAGGTCGTGTGGTTTTGATGTATCATAATTAGGATTATTAGTTAAAGTTATCTAAAGTTCGATTGGTTGGAAGGTTTAAGGGATTTAAGTTTGAATTCAAATATTAATGGCTTGAGGTTAATTTTAAGATTCATTTAGTTATTTGTTGGATATCACCTTTGTTTCACACCGAGTCCGTGAAGTTTATTTCACCTTCCTTGGGGCTAAGTTAATAGTCTCGTAGGCCTGGGTTACCCAGTGGTACCCGATATAATTAAGTATTTTAGGTTGATTAAGACTTAAGAATTAATGAATTTTTATTAGAAACGTTTGGTTGCTGATTTTCAAAATTGATTAATATAAGTTTGCCATTAATCGATTCGTGGCGTTGTGCCACCAGGCTCGAGGAACCAGCCTCCTTAGGACACTTAGCCCCGCAGCCCGGAGTAGTCCAGCCGATAAACCAAATTAATGTAGTTGAATTAGAGGTTTTAAAAGGTTAGATAATTAATAATTAATCTATTTTTAAGGTTTAACACCCCTTGGAATCCATTCGTGGCGTTGTGCCACCAGGCTCGAGGAACCAGCCTCCTTAGGACACTTAGCCCCGCAGCCCGGAGTAGTCCAGCCAATAAACTTCATCTTTAGGATGGTTATTGTGTTTTAAAAGGTTTGTTGAATGTTTTAAACATTAAGTTAACATTTTCTGGAATTTCAAATTAATTTTGAGTTTTATGAATTTTTGGAATACTTTAATCATTTAATTAAGGGGTTGAAAATTGACTTTTTAATTAAGGTTAAATTCTGGACAGCTAGCATTTTATTAAAATACTAGACCTCACTACGATCAGTTAGACAGTAAGTACGTTGAAATCGGATTTTTCTACATTTTATTACGAAGGTTTGAAGTTTTGAACTAGTTTTGACTTAAAGTTGACCGGTTTGTTGACTTTTTGAATTTGAAAGATTTCTGGAATTTTAATATTTTTGATAAATACTAGGAGTTATTATGAGTTGAATGCAAGTGAGTTTAGGTGATTTTGATTTTTCTTGAATTAGTTATGAAGGTTTGAAGTTTGGGTAATTATTGAATTTCTTGAAATTACTTAATTAAAGGGCCATTTTGTGATTTTTCTCCAAATGAATCCCAAACTCCTTGAAATCAACTCCAAAGGTCAGAAATGACCTAAGGAGAGATTCCCAAGTGTTTGAGAAATTTTTGGAATTTTTAATTATTATTAATTAATTATATTAATTAAATATTCAATTTTGCTTAAAATTAAATTAAAGTTTAATTTGCTGTCAAATAATTTTGGTTTTAATTTTCATTGGTTAAGGGTATGATTCTGGTCAGTTAGAGGGCTTACACATATTTTTTGGGTTTAAAATGGATTTATTATATTTTCTTGAAGTTTTAAGGGCTAATTAAGGGTTTAAGACTTAGAAAATTAATTAAGGACCTTAATGATTTCAAAAATCGGTCAAACCTTTCCTAGTGGTTGTACATGTCACTAAGTTCATATGTCCAAAATTTCAAGTGAAAAAGGAATGTACCCTAATTATTGGAAATATTCTAAATTTTCTAAACAAGTCCTTAATTATTATCCTTAATGACACTAAGTTTGAATAGGTTCAAATCAAATCTTCTTTAACCCTTGAACAAGCATGAATGAAACACATAAGCATCACACTCAAGTCCTTAAATCTAGGAGAACCTAGACTAGGTGGTGTGTGTATAATCTAAACATGCAAGGAATAACATAATTAAGTAAGATTAAAACCTTGATTAGTGAATAGTTGAAGTACAACTATACACCAATCACTCCCCATAATTTCTATTCAAACAAGCTTAATCTAAATTTAAAATTTCAAGGGATCTCTCAAAATTTAAATATTTAAATGCATATAATTTAAAAATAAATTTTGAAATATATATACTTATATATGGAAAACTATACATAAAGATATGGGTTTTAAAAATAAAATAACTTAAAAATATCATTAAACCAATGTTTCAATACTTGAGAGATCCTCTAATTTATATAAAATATTTTGAAATTAGAGATAAAATTTTTTTAGTCAATATTTAATTTAGTATTTAAATATGAATTGAATATTTAATTTACTAAATAGTTTAAATTATTTAAAGAATCTAAAATATTTTAGAATATATTAAAATTTAATTAAATAATTTCATTTTAAAGTGCTTTCCAAGATCTGAAATAATCCCAAAATAAATTATTTTAAAATTATTAATTAATTTGATTTATTTTAATTAATTACTAATTAAAATATCAAATTTTAAATGTTTTAAAATTATCTAAAATATATTAAATATTTTAAAGTAATTTTAATTTTATTTGAAAGGTATCAAAATTCTGAGAATTTTGATATCTTAAAATTATTTTTTAGAGTTATAAATAATTTTTAATTATTTTTTTAAATTTTTTGTGATTAAAGTAGTTTTAAAACTAACCTAAAACTCTTTAATTAACTCAGGCAGAGGAGGCCATGTGGAAGCATGAGGTTGGCTCCAGCAAACCGCGGTGGCGGCGGCCAATGATTGGGCAATCATTGCCAATTAATGAACGGCGGCGACTGGGGTCCACACGCTTTCACTTAAACAGCTCAGCACCCGATATCCGCTGTTCGATCATCCGCGGGATCCATCCGACGGTGAAGATCAATTCCGCGGTTTGATCTCAGCCAAGAGAAATCAAACGGCGGACAATGAATCCCGCGGTCCGAGACCTATGACCGTGATCGAGCCGAACGGGAGTTTGATCAACCAAGCGGGATGCATGGCTCAACAGTTCACGGAATGGCTCGATCTGAACCGTTGATCGAGTGATCAACGGTCCAGGAGCTGTTCGCCTGAGCCAAACCGAGAAAACGCCCTAGAGAGCGTTTTATGGCTCGTTCGCTCGATTCAGACAACGAAATGCTTAGAAATTTTAAATGTAGATTTCATAAATGAACAGAAATTATGGGGAACCAATTTCTTAGCGTAATATTCACTAAATGAAACGCTATTTAACTTAAGTGCCCTAGACTAGGGTTAGGTTTTTTCACCTTGATTTGTGGACGGATTGAACCGTTTAATGGATGGTTGAGCTTGTAGATTGTCCAAGTGTAGATCCCTAGTTGACTCCGAGCTCCGAAATTGCCTGGATCGACCGGAAAAACTCCTTGAATGGATTAAGCTAGGTCTCGCCGGAAGATCGTCGGAGACGGCTTTGATCGCCAGAGTTTGAGTGGGGATGTGTTGGGAGATGCCTGGAGAGCTCAATGGAACAGGGGGCTGGGTTTGAGAGAGCTTGAGTGGAGAGAGAGGCTTAGGGTAGCAATGAGGCTCTCTAGGACGTTTTCCCCCTATTCAAACGTCTCCAGATCAAATCAAGGGCTGGGATTAACATGGGGAGCTCCTGGATGCGTGACATCTGTACAGGGAGTAGGTGGGAGCAGAAGGAGTCAAGGACAAGAGGACAAGCCACATGGAAAGTGAACTTTGTCCTCATATGAGAAAGTGGGTTTGATTTAAACCCTTTGATCTGGATTCAAGGGTCTGGATGAAGTGCAGGGAAGTTCTAGAGGGTCTTCAAATAGCTGGAATAGATCAGATTAAAATGAGATTAAGTTTGAGAGGGGTTTTGACCAAGTTTGACCCTTCTCAATACTTGGTTTGACTGTTTGACCACTACCCATGCCACATGGCAGCTGAGGTGGCATGGAGTGGAGTATTAAAAGCTAGGGTGCTGGCTTTGGAGCCAAAGAGTGAAGCTTGAGTGCTATGGGATTAATCCTTTGAATATTTAGTGGTCTTTTGACCATGTGTTGACTGGTTTGACTAGTCAAAGGATCAAACCAGGTGAGGTGGCATGAATAAACCTTAATGAGCTAGTCTAGAAGGAACTCAAGGCAATCCACTAGAGGTTTGAGGGATCAAACCATGGCCATTCAAGTTTGACCCAAAATTATTGTGTTGACCAAATCAAACTCAAGGTGATTTGGCCTCTCATGAGTTTTGGGTGGGTTTGGAGTATCTTATGGAATAAATTTGAAAGCTCAAAGGGTTAGATTTGACTAAGTGGGTTGAAATGACCTATTTGAACTCTTAAGGGCTGATTAGGTCAATCCTGATTGACTTGGTCAACCAGGTGGGTCCAGGGTGTCAGTCTGGTCTGGACAGGTTTGGTACAACATTTGGAGTATGGTAGAAGTGATTCCATGATTTAAATGGGTCAATTGAGTCAAAAGGGCTTAATGGGCCCTTAATGGGCCCTTAAGTCAAAATTGGTTGACTTGGTCAACCGGCTAGACTCAGGGTTCAAGATCAGGCTCAACAGGTTTGAAATGACTTTTTAAAATCAATGGAAGTGGTTCCATAGCTTAAATAGGTCATTTAGGTCAAAAACACCTATTTGGACCCTTAAAGGGCCATTTGGGTCAACTAGGTTAACTAGGTTGACTTGGTCAACCGGGTTGACCCAGGATATGGAAATGGGTTCAATAGATTTAAAATGACATTTAGAGTTTGTTGGATATGGTTTCAAGGTCTAGGGAGGTCATTTGGTTCAAAACACCTGTTTGGACCCTTAAAGGGCCTTTTGGGTCAAACCTGTTGACTTGGTCAACCAGGTTGACCCAAGGGTCAGGAATGGGTCCGACAGATTTGAAATGACATTTGAAATTTGCTGGAAGTGGTTGCATTCAATTTGGAGTTCATTTGGTTTGAAATCCCTATTTGAGCCCCATAGGGGTATTTTGGTCATTTTGACCCCTGGTCAACTGGGGGTCAAAATGGATCAACCAAAATACAGTTTAATGTTCAACATATTAAGATTAAAGGTCTGGAAGTGACTAGAGGCTTTGGTGAAAGCTCTAAGGTCAGAATCTTCAAAGTGACAGGTCCAGTGGCATAGGCTGTAAATATTTGAAGGTTTTACAGCCTTTGGGTTTCGATTAAGTTTTTGAGGTTAGAGACCTCGGAATGGGCTCAAATTTGGAGGGTTTCCTCCAGAGACATGTCCCATCAGTATGCAACTGACAGACTCTGAATCGGAGGTCATTTGAGTAAGTTTCAAAGTGTTTGAAAATTCAACGGAAAAGGCCTTTAGGACAAAATTTTGGACCTCGGATTTGGCTTGATTGACCTAAGATCTAAGTAGATCCTAAGGTTTGAATAGATCTTAAAATTAGGAATCTAGAAGGATCCTAGAGCCTAAGAAATTCCTAGAACTTGGAGTCTAGAAGAAATTTAGGATCTAGAGTAGCTCCTGAGGTCTAAGCTCTGGAAGAATCCTAGCCTAGATCCTAGGGTCAAGATTCTAGGAGGATCCTAAAATTTAACTTAATTTGAAAATTAAATTAATTTAGGATCAAGAGTAGTCCAAGTGACCTCATACAAAAATGAGGTCAACAGAGATGCAGGACTCTCCGTACCTATAGTATCTCTAAAAACCCTGGTAAGGAACATAGAGGAGGTGGGAGAAGAATTTTTGTTGGTGCTACAGATCTTGGAGGGGATCAAAGGGGAGGAAGGAGGGGGTATCCCTCTTTAAGTACATCCAGTTATACAATAGTTCAAGGAGGTTTTTGACCCACCTCAAGGATTGCCAACACAGTGGGGATAGGAGCATGCCAACACGCTGAAGGAGGGGATATCACCAATCAGCGTCAGGCCGTACTGCTACCCTCAGATCCAAAAGGATGATATTGAGAAGTTGATTCGAGAAATGTTGGAGGCTGGTATCATCAGGCCAAGCATAAGCCATTTTTCTAGCCCAGTTTTATTGGTCAAGAAGAAGGAAGCAGAAGATTTTGCGTGAACTATCAGGCACTGGATAAGAAAATTATGCCAGACAAGTTTCCTATTCCTATGATAGATGAGTTGATAGATGAGTTGTGTGGCACAGCGGTATTCACCAAGGTGAATCTAAAGTTTGGATTACATTAGATCCGAATGAGAGAAGAGGATGTTTCAAAGACAGCTTTTAGAAGACACGAGGGGCATTATGAGTTCTTGTTGATGTTGTTTGGGCTTACCAATGCTCTTGCTACTTTTCAGTCCCTCATGAACAAGGTGTTCCGACCTTATCTTTGGAAGTTTGTTCTGGTCTTCTTTGATGATATCCTTGTATATAGCAAGTCCAGTGAAGAGCATCTGGAGCATCTAAAGGCGGTCTTAGAAGTGTTGCAGGAATATCTACTAAGGGCCAATCTAAAGAAATATTGTTTTTCCCAGGCTAGTGTGGAGTATTTGGGGCACGTATTATCCCAGGAAAGAGTAGCAACTAATTGAGCCAAGATTAAGGCATTGTTGAAATGACCTCTACCCAGGAATTTGAGGGAGTTGAGGAGCTCCTGGGGTTGACGGGGTACTGCAGGAGATTTGTGAGGGGATATAGTACCATTAGGGGTGTAAACGAGTTGAGTCGAGCTCGAGTCAGAGGGTGTTCGAGCTCGACTCGCAAGTCAAATACCCAGCTCAAACTCGAGCTCGACTCGCGATAATATGTCGAGCTTATCGAGCCGCTCGTTTTCGTTCGTCACTTTCCCGCCTGTTCTTTTTTTTTTTTTTGGAAATCTGCCCGTTTCAAACATGTGGAGCAGAAAACTTGGCGTGAGCAATGCCTTTAGCATTTATTAAAAAAGAAAAAAGCAGCTTTTCTTCAGCAGCTTTTTGATTATATATATATATATATTTGAAAAAAGTTTTATTATTTTATAATTCAAAAGCTGCTTTTCATTTATTATCATTTATTGATATTGATGTTTTAAAATATTTTTAATAAGCTGTTGTTGAATATTTGATTTAAAAAAATTAAACAGTAGTTCGAGCTGGCTGACGGGCTCAAGAGCTGAGCTTTGTCAAGCTCGAACTTGAGCTCGTTTACTAAACGAGCTCGAACTCGAGCTCGAGTTCGACTCGTAAGCTCGATAAGCTCGGCTCGCGAGCCCATAAATTAGTTGAGCTCGAGCCAGCTCGCGAGCCGGCTTGGCTCACTTGCACCTCTAAGTACCATAGCTTGGCCTTTGACAAAGCAGCTGAAGAAGGACTTCTTGTGGGGAGAGGCAACTACTCAAGCCTTAAAGAGATTGAAGATGGCCATGACCACCAATCTGTTAGACCGGTCCAAGGAGGACCGGTCCAGCCGGCCCAGCCCCTTGGGCCGGCTTTGTTTGTTTACGCCAGGAGGGCCGGCGGACACAAGAAGAGGGGAGAGAGGTGGGGTCCACTTGAAGTTTGAATTGTTTCTTGGAGCCAAAAGGAGGGGAAGCAAGGGTAATTAGGTCCTTTTGCTTTAGATTTGAATTGTATACATTAAGTAGGGGAGAAAAGGGGGGATTAGGGTTATGAGATTTTTGGTGAAAGTTTTCTTGTTCTTCTTTGGTGGCTAGGGCTCTAGATTGAATTCTAGAGATTGGGAGAGTGCGATCCTCCTCTCGAATAGAGGATCCTTGTATCTTTGCTATTTTCCTTTCATTTTCTAGTAAAATACAAGTTCTTACTTCGTGTTTCTATCGTTTTTCTTGTGTTTTCCCACTGTTTTGGTTGATTTCCTGCTGTGGACAGCAGTTTGCTGTGAGATCTTTGGCTAAAGTGATTAGGAAATACTTGGAATCAAGTATTTCCTATCAAATTGGTATCAGAGCACCGGTTCGGGACCACCGGCGGCTGAAATTCTGAAATTTCAGCAAGATCGTCGTCTCCGGAAAAAGATTTTGTGGATCCGTTAAAAAAAGATGGCCGGGAAGAAGGTGGAAGTTTTAGAAGGCGAGTTTGGTCAACTGAAGACAGATCTGGAGGGGAAATTCATGGAGATCTCTACCAACAATGAGAGGTTGGAAGGGAGGTTCGCGGCGATGGAAGAAATGATGAAGAAATTATTGGAGATGAAGACCCATCCAGACACATCGGAAGTGAGAGAGACCACTGACGTCCATGGCGTAGGAGGAAATCCGAACCCAATCCGGGGAGGAGGAATCCGGAAGTGGAGATTCTTGAAGGTGATGACGACATGCCACCTCTAGAGCCACTCTCTAGAGAGGAGATGAGCATGGGGAATGACCGCCGAGGTGCTGATTTTCAGCGTCGAGGTGCTGATTTTCAGCGTCGAGGTGTGGAGTTTGGAGGCAGGCGGGGGGAATATGAAGGTAGTGCAGATTTTGGAGAGAGGAGAGAAGAATATCAGCGTCGAGGTGTTGAATTTCAGCGTCGAGGTGCTGATTTTGAAAGGGGAAGAGGAGATTATGACGAAGATTTCGGTTACCAACGTCGGAGGGAGGATCGGGACACTTGGGGAGCACCTCCTTTTCGCGGAACGGGAGGTTACGGAGATTTCCGGGGTAACGGGAGGGATCCGAAGGTGAGGAAGTTGAAGATGCCCATCTTTGAGGGTGAAGATGGCCATGGCTGGATATACAAGGTGGAGCGCTACTTCGCTGTCAACGGGTTGACAGATGACGAAAAACTGACGGCAGCAGGTTTGTGTCTGGAAGGGAAGGCGCTGGCATGGTACCAGTGGAGAGACAGAAGAGAGCCTATCAGGACCTGGCGAGAGTTCAAGGATTGTTTATTAGAGCGTTTCCGAGCCGACGGGGGAGGAGACTTCTATGAACAGTTCTTTGCTCTGACTCAGGAGGGGACCGTGGCCGACTACCGGGACAGATTCGAGTACTTGGCTAGCCGTCTGGATCATATCTCCGAATCGGCCCTGGAAGGGAATTTCATGAAAGGGCTCAAACCGGAGATAAGAACAGCTGTCCGGGTGCTGGAGCCAAGGAACTTAGGCAAGGCTATGGAGTTTGCGCAATTGGTGGAAGATCAGAAGAAATCGAAAAGAGGGGCTCGAGGCAACTACTCGGGAGGATCGTACAAGATGACTACCGCTGTACTACCCTCAAAAGGGGTAGCCCCAGGGAACCAGAGGGAGGTGCCCAAGGAGAGATCTGGTGGGGGAGGTATTGGGGGACAGTTCAAGAGGTTGTCTGAGAAGGAGGTACAGGAGAAGAGAGCAAAGGGGCTATGCTTCCGATGTGACGAGAAGTATATGCCAGGGCATAAGTGCAGAGACAGAACTCTTCAGGTTCTCCTCGTTTGTGATAACGAGGAAGACGAGGAGGAAGATGGGAGCAAGTCTGAAGTGGAGGAGGAAGAGAAGATGCATCTGGATGTGGCAGAAGTCTCTCTCAACTCTGTAGTGGGATTCACTCCGAGTCACACTATGAAGGTGAAGGGAGAGATAGCTGACCGTGGGGTCGTGGTGCTGATTGATAGTGGGGCAACCCACAATTTCATTTCCACCCAACTTGTGGAGCTATTGGGGATGAAGTTAGTGGATACGGGAGGCTATGGAGTGATGATGGGCACGGGAAAGGTGGAAATGGGAAGAGGAGTTTGTAAAGGAGTGGTTCTAAAAATTCAAGGTATACAAGTGAAGGAAGACTTCCTTCCCCTGGAACTGGGGAGTACGGATGTCATCCTAGGGATGAAGTGGTTACAAACTTTGGGGGAAACCAAAATCAATTGGGGCACACTACGAATGGAGTTGGAAAAAGGGGGAAAGAAAAAGGTGATCCAAGGGGATGCCGGGCTGACCAAAGCAGGGGTTTCTCTGAAATCCCTAATCAAAACAATTCAGGAAGAAGGGGGAGGATACTTGGTGGAATTACACAGCTTAGAGGGAGCGGGTGGGGAGGAAGGGGGAGACATACCCCTCTCAGTGCAGCCTTTGATCCAGGATTTCGAGGAGGTTTTTCAACCCCCTCTAGGGTTACCACCATCCAGGGAGCAGGAGCACGCCATCACATTAAGGGAGGGAGTGTCGCCGGTCAGCGTGCGGCCTTATCGATACCCTCAGTTTCAAAAGGATGAAATAGAAAGGTTGATCAGAGAAATGCTGGAAGCAGGGATCATCAAGCCCAGCATCAGCCCGTTCTCTAGTCCTGTTCTATTGGTGAAGAAGAAGGATGGCAGCTAACGATTTTGTGTAGACTATCGTGCACTCAACAAGGAAACGGTACCTGATAAGTTTCCCATACCAGTGATTGACGAATTGTTGGATGAATTGAGTGGAACGGTGATTTTCAGCAAGATCGACCTGAAATCTGGATATCATCAGATCCGAATGAAGAAAGAAGATGTGCCCAAGACCGCTTTCAGAACTCATGAGGGTCACTATGAGTTCATGGTGATGCCATTTGGCCTCACCAATGCCCCAGCCACTTTCCAGGCACTCATGAATACGATCTTCAAATCATATCTGAGGCGATTTGTTTTGGTATTCTTCGATGACATCTTAGTATATAGTAGAACAGAGGAAGAACACTGGGGGCATTTGAAGAAAGTGTTAGAGGTTCTCCAGGAGCACCAGCTGAGAGCTAACTTGAAGAAGTGCTGCTTCGCCCAAACCAGTGTGGAGTACCTGGGTCATGTGGTATCCAAGGAAGGGGTAGCAGCAGATCAGTCCAAGATTGAAGCCATGCTTAAGTGGCCTTTGCCCAAAAATCTAAGGGAGCTGAGGGGGTTCCTAGGGCTTACAGGATATTATAGAAGATTTGTGAAAGGATACAGCACTATAGCCTGGCCACTCACTGAGCAGTTGAAGAAAGATGGATTTTTATGGGGAGAGGCAGCTACTACGGCATTCGAGCAGTTGAAGAAAGCTATGACCACAGTCCCGGTCTTAGCTTTATCGGATTTTACTCAGGTCTTTATTGTGGAGACAGATGCATCAGGATACGGGCCGGGAGCAGTGCTGATGCAGAGCCACTAGCCCATTGCTTATTTCAGCCAAGTGTTGACTGCCAGAGCCCGTCTGAAATCTGTATATGAGAGGGAATTGATGGCAATTGTTTTGGCCATCCAAAAGTGGCGTCCCTACCTACTTGGAAGGCATTTCATCGTCCGGACTGATCAAAGGAGCCTGAAATATTTGTTGGAGCAATGCATGGTGACCGAGGAGCATCAGAGGTGGCTATCAAAACTGCTCGGGTATGATTTTGAAATTCAGTACAGGCCTGGGGTAGAAAATAAGGCAGCAGACGCCTTGTCCAGGTGCATGGGCGAGTTGCAGACAGTAGCTGTATCAATCCCAATGATGCTAGATTGGGAAGCCATAAAGAAGGAGAGTGCTAAAGATGGGGAATTAAGCAAGATCAGAGCTGAATTAGTGCAAGAAGAAGGGAGCCATCCAGGGTACTCACTGGAGGGGGAGAGATTGTTGTATCAAGAGAGATTTGTGTTGCCCAGAACGTCAGTACACATTCCACAATTGCTCCAGGAGTTCCATGGAACTGCAGTGGGAGGTCATTCAGGAGTGCTAAAGACCTATAGGAGGCTAGCAGCTGAGCTTTACTGGAAAGGTATGCACAGAGATGTGGAAGAGATGGTATCCAGGTGCGAGATCTGCCAAAGAAATAAGTATATGGCCATGTCACCAGGGGGATTACTGCAGCCTTTGGCATTACCAGGACGAGTCTGGGAGGAGATATCTATGGACTTCATTGATGGGCTACCCCGTTCTGAGGGATTCACGGTGATTCTAGTAGTAGTGGATAGATTGAGCAAATATGCTCATTTTATTCCTCTCCGCCATCCATACACCGCAGTGATTGTAGCATCAGTATTCATCAGGGAAATAGTCAGACTACACGGAGTACCAGAAGCGATAGTATCAGACAGAGATAAAGTATTCCTCAGCCATTTCTGGAAGGAGTTGTTCAGACTGCAAGGGACAGTACTAAAGAGAAGCACGGCGTACCACCCACAGACGGATGGACAAACAGAAGTAGTCAACAGAAGTTTGGAAACGTATCTGAGGTGCTTCGTATCAGAAACACCCAAGCTATGGGCAAAATGGATATCATGGGCCGAGTACTGGTACAACACCTCTTATCATTCAGCCTCCCAGATGACTCCATTTAAGGTGTTGTACGGAAGGGACCCGCCCCACTTGGTGCATTTTGGGAGTAGCAGTACACCCGTGTCGTCCGTCGAGGAGTATTTGGAGGAGAGGGATAAGACACTTGAAGAGTTAAAGAGACATCTGCTGAGGGCTCAACAGATTATGAAGAAACAGGCTGATGGACATCGGAGGGATATTCAGTTTGAGGTGGGTGAGAAGGTATTTTTGAAACTCCGCCCATATCGACAGAAAACGATCGCCAACCGGAGAAATGAGAAACTTGCTCCAAGGTACTTCGGTCCTTACGAAGTGTTAGAAAAAATTGGAGCAGTGGCCTATCGTCTGCAGCTACCACCGACGTCGACAATACACCCCGTTTTCCATGTATCCCAGTTGAGGAGCGCCATCGGGAATCATGCTACCAGTACGGAGCTGCCAGGAACATTAACGGAAGAGATGGAGATGATACTGGAACCTTTGGAGCTCATGGAGGTTCGTCAGAAAAATGATGGAGCAACTGAAGTCTTGATCAAATGGAAGAATCTCCCTGACTACGAGGCCACGTGGGAGCCTTACGAGCGGATGCAGCAACAGTTTCCTGACTTCCACCTTGAGGACAAGGTGGTTCTTTGGGAGGGCGGTAATGTTAGACCGGTCCAAGGAGGACCGGTCAAGCCGGACCAGCCCCTTGGGCCGGCTTTGTTTGTTTACGCCAGGAGGGCCGGCGGACACAAGAAGAGGGGAGAGAGGTGGGGTCCACTTGAAGTTTGAATTGTTTCTTGGAGCCAAAAGGAGGGGAAGCAAGGGTAATTAGGTCCTTTTGCTTTAGATTTGAATTGTATACATTAAGTAGGGGAGAAAAGGGGGGATTAGGGTTATGAGATTTTTGGTGAAAGTTTTCTTGTTCTTCTTTGGTGGCTAGGGCTCTAGATTGAATTCTAGAGATTGGGAGAGTGCGATCCTCCTCTCGAATAGAGGATCCTTGTATCTTTGCTATTTTCCTTTCATCTTCTAGTAAAATACAAGTTCTTACTTCGTGTTTCTATCGTTTTTCTTGTGTTTTCCCACTGTTTTGGTTGATTTCCTGCTGTGGACAGCAGTTTGCTGTGAGATCTTTGGCTAAAGTGATTAGGAAATACTTGGAATCAAGTATTTCCTATCACAATCCTGTTCTAGCACTACCCGATTTTAGTCAGGTATTCGTGGTGGAGACTAATGCCTCCTCAGAGTATGGGTTGGGGGCAATACTCATGCAAAATCATAGACCCATAGCCTACTTCAGCCATGTGTTGTAAGCTAGAGCTAGATTGAAGTCAGTCTATGAGTGAAAATTGATGGCCATTGTATTGACTATTCAGAAGTGATGGCCGTACTTGCAAGGTCGGCACTTCATTATCAGAACTGACCAGCGGAGTCTGAAGTACATTGAGTAGAGGATAGTGATCGAGGAACAATAGAGATGGTTGTCAAAGTTGTTGAGCTATGATTTTGAGATCCATTATAAGCTAGGGTTGGAAAATAAGGCAGCTGACACCTTGTCCAGGCACATGGGGGAACTCCAAGAGTTGGCCCTTTCGATACCACTGATGTTGGATTGGGGAGCCATTAAGAAAAAAAGTGCGTAGGACTAGTGGATAAGAAGAATCAAGGAGGATCTGCTGAAGGATGAGAGTATCTATACTGGCTATTCCCTAGATGGGGAGAGACTTTTATACCAGGGAAGGTTTGTGTTACCCACACTTTCTATAAGAGTTTCACGGGAGTGCTGTTGGGGGTCACTCAGGTGTACATAAGACATAGGAGACTGAATGCTGAATTATATTAGAAAGGAATACACAAGGAAGTAGAGGAAATGGTGGCCAGGTGCGAGGTTTACTAGAGGAACAATTATATGACTATGGATCCAAGAGGGTTACTATAGCCATTGGCACTCCTAGACAGAGTATGGGAAGAGGTCTCTATGGATTTCATAGATGGGCTATCACGATCAGAGGGGTTTACGATTATTCTGGTAGTTATGGACCAATTCAACAAATATGCTCATTTCACAACATCCTTACACGAGAGTTACAGTGGCGGTGGATTTTATAAGAGAGGTGGTCATATTACACAGGATACCTGAGTCTATAGTATCATATTGAGCAAGCTGTTCTTCAGTCACTTTTAGAGAGAATTGTTCAGGTTATAGGGGCCGATACTGAAAAGGAGCACCGCTTATCACCCTTAGACGGATGGATATACAGAGTTGGTCAATAGGAGCTTGGAGTACATGCGATGCTTTGCTTCAGAGACACCTCGATTGTGGGCTAAGCAGCTGGCATGGGCGGAATACTGGTACAACACTTCGTACCATTCAGCGTCCCAGATGACTCCTTTCAAAGTGTTGTACGACAGTGATCCACCTCACTTGGTACACTTTGGGCAAAATAGCACATTAGTTTTTTTCAATAAAGTAGTACTTGGAATAAAAATACAAAACACTAGAGGAACTGAAAAGGCAAGCGGATGAGCACAGGAAGGACATCCAATTTGAGATAGGGGATAGGGTGTATCTGAAGCTTCGCCCCTAGAGGCAGTAGACAGTGACTATTAGGAGGAATGAGAAGTTGGCCCCGTGGTACTTTTGCCCCTTTGAGATATAGAAGAAAGAATTGGAGCTATGACATATCGACTGATTGGTGGCTATTTAGGTATGATCTTAATTAGGAGAGAGGATAAATAGTAATTGAGATTATTTTTGTATGCTATAAATAGAGGAGAGGGGTTAGGATTGGGGTATCTTGTTATTGTGCTGAGTTTGTTCTTGTGTTTTTGTTTCCATTTCCATTATACATGTCCAAACAACCATATTTACCATGTTATCTTCAAAAGGTGCCACTCACGCCATTTTTACAATATCATCATTTTTAATAAAATGATTTATCATGCATCCGTCATATCATTTTTATTTCCTGCACATGTAATCTGGCTGTTGGTGACTCTTTTCTAATCCTAACACTCATGATTGTCTTAAAAACGCTCTAACAAAATCTAAATAGTTGTGCCACCACTTGAACTACTATTGTGAAAGAGTCACGATATTTATGCAGAACTTTTCTTAAAAAGATTAGAAAGATTGGATTAAGGGATGCATTAATAAGAATTGCTGCTCTTTCAGGTTCTACTGAAAATGCTCCCCAAGTATTATGATCACGTTGGAGCTCATGATAATACACTCATAACCAAATTTTTTGGGCTGCACAGGATTACAATAAAATGCGGACAGAAGGTATTTAATGCTAAATGTATTAGATCTATCTTAGTTCCGAAAGACTGCCACTGAGGGTTCCCTTCACAGGTTCGATTTGTTGTGATGGGCAACATGTTTTGCACAGAACTACGTATTCATCGCCGGTATGATCTGAAAGGTTCCTCTCATGGAAGATCAACAAGTGCTGATAAGATAAACGAGAACACAACTCTCAAAGATCTTGATCTGTCTTATGTTTTCCATTTGGAGAAATCCTGGCGTGAGTCACTTTTCAAGTGAGTTCTTTATTACATCGGCTCCTTTTTTTAGTGTAAACCATTCTAGGCATTCTATTTATTTTAAATTCCAACATCATTGCACTTCTACTGGTAAACTGCACCTAGGAGTTATTTCAAGGAATATAATTGCATATGTGTACATTGTCCAGCTACATATTTACTTGATATAAAAGTTAGAGAGAATGACCACAATATTTTTTGACATGGGAATTGCTTAATGGAGTTTACTCTTTCTTTCTTTTTTTTTTTTTTTAAGTGATGCGAACATATGTATTTTCTTTTCTCTTTCCTATAAATCCATGCAAGTCTTTGTCACCTTCGTTGTTTTCAAGAAATTTACAATGCTTTCCTAATATCTTGACCATTTTTTATAAGTACTGTTTTTTCCATTTGTTTGTGAAATTGTGCTATCCAAGCAAGTTTTTGTTATTTATGACGTTGTTCAAGTTATATCACAGTTGCAATGTTAATTAGTCCCAATCTGCTTTCTTGTCAGCAAGTATATTTAAATTACTCCGGATTAGCAAAACTCAGAAGATCTGAGGAATTCTTTACATTTAACTTGGCCCAAACTTTGATATTGACCGGTAACCTCTTTGTAAATCTTTAATACATTTGAAGGAAGGGCTATTTAGACAATACATTTGAAGGGAATACTATTTAGATTATGTTCTATTAGACAACTGAGAAAAATATATATTGATAGGCACTAATATTTTCTTAGTAATTTGTTAAAACTAAATCACTAATTAGGATTTGTTCTTTGTTAAATTGTTCACTTTCATATTTTTTATTATTATCAATTAATCATTATCAACATTACTATAAGTTTTGCTAAATAGGGTTATGAATTCTCATTCATCATTTATTACTATTTGAGTTTGCTTAAATGAGTTAACTTATTAGGGAAATTAATCTGGGATCCTTGATTTTATTTTGATTTATTTTTAGCTCTTTGATTTATTTAATCCTATTCTTTAATCCTATTCGATTTCAATTTTTTGAATCTTATCATGTAACTATTTGCAATACTAAATATACCCTTATGTACCTTCTGACACATATCATGAGTCTTAGTCCTGTTATCCGTAGATTTCAATCCATCCCAAGCCCTATCTTGGTGCCTCCCTCTTTTAATCTAGTTATTATTACATAATATTTGGTTATTACTTTCCAAAATATTATTATTTTATGCTAGACAATAACTTGATGCACTTTTCTAATAACAAATCCTATCAAACAATATTCATAACGAGGGAATTCAATAAATATTTAATAATGATCACATATAATTTTCCTATAATGTAATTGTTGGAGGAAATAATTAGATTAAGAGAGGAAAAGATAAAGAAAATGAGATAAATGAATATTAAATATTTTTTAAATATACTAATATGTCACGATTCTGATGGGGACATCGACAGGAGATTCCGGCGCGTTTATCAGAGACGACACCAGAGATCGACGGCCATGATGGAGAACCTGTACTACTGATAACTATTTGTATATGCATTTTTTATTACTTATTTACTTTCAGTTTTTCCCATTTTACCCTTGTGGGTATTTGTTTTCTCTTGTAGCCCAAGGGGCATTTTAGACTTTGCACTTGTTGTCATTTGGAGCCTATTTATATGGCTCATGTATCTTGTATGAGGCTAATGAATGATTGAATGAAAATTTGCTTTCTGCGTTCTCTTTGTGAGTTCCATCTTTTAGATCTCTTAGTGAGTTCTTTTTCTTTTGAGATCTCTTAGTGAGTTCTCTAGGTAATTACACGCTAGGTAATTACACGCAACATTCTTCTTCTCCTCCATAGACTATCGCTAGCCAAGTTCAAGAGTGGAAGAAGCCGAAACCTCCACTAGCATCTCCACCCTAGCTCCAACCGCCGGCCACCCTAGCTCCACCCGCTGGCCACCTTGCCGCCGGCCTCTCCCCTCACTGCCATTTTCCCCTCACGCCTCCTTCCCCTAGCGTTCATTGGAATTTGAAATTTAAAATTCAAATTCTTTCCAAATTTGGAAAATTCCATATATGGAATTTTTTTTTTATGAATTCAAATTTGAAATAATTTGATTTGGATTTAATTAAAAATTTTCCTAGTCATCATCCTTGTTTGGAAACCCCCCTCCCTCTTTCCCTAACCCCCTCTCCCTCTACTCATCCCGCCATCCCCCCCCCTGGCTCCCCATTAATTGCCTTCATTACACTAATTTTTTTGAAATCTGAATTTGATTTCAATTAAATTTCCCTCCCATCCCATTTAAAACTGAAATCTATTTCAGTTTTCAACATTAAGCTCTCTCCCCTCCTCTCTCCTTGCCGCCGGCCTTTAGTGGGCTTTTCCCCCAATTAATTCCCTCATTAAGGAATTAATTACAATTAAAGCTTGAATTCAAAATTCAAATTGCTCCCTCCAAATTCACCCAAATCTGAAATTAATTTCAGGTTTACTAAAACTCCTCAAGTCTTTCTTCCCCTAGCCGCCCACTCTCCCCTTAAGCACCAACCCCGGCCGACCTCCTCCCCTCCCACCTTGGAGCTCCTTGTGGTGATTGCTCGTCTTCAAACCCATGGTGTATGGCGGACCCCGCCGTTGATCATGGACTCTTCTACGACATCTACGGAGATATCCACGTCTTAAGATCTCCTTTCTTCGATGTTGGATTTGGCTTCGACAATACCGTTGAAGAGTACTTGGATCGGATTTTACCAACACTAGTGGACGCCATCGACGACCAATTCTCCGACTACATGTGGATCGTTAAAGGTCATCCCCCCGTGCCACCTCCACCTCCACCTCCGAATTCCTTCTCCACGGCGACGTTCCTTGGCTCCTCCTCCTCGTGGCAACCTCATTTCTAGCATGGACGATCTTCCGCTGCTCAACCTAGTTTGTAGGAAAGAGAGAAGAGGCCTCAAGGTGAACAACTCCGTATTAATCGTTGGATTCAAATCACTAACTTTTAACTTTACATTCTCCTTTGTATTTGCTTAAATTGTTTGGTTAATTTCCTTGTAATTCCTTTGCCTAAGCAAGTGGAACACTACGAATTCTTGTAACCGACTTTGACTTGATGTGTGATTCTATAATTGTTTAAGCTATTGTTAAATCTTCTTTATTAATCTTGTGTAACTCAACTTATGCATCACATCAGATCCGACCTTGGAGCTCGAAGCGGTAAGGGAGTAGTAGATGGTCGGAGGGAAATTTGGAGCTTGGTATACTTTCTGATGAACTTTATAAGAATTTAAAATAATTTCAATTAAGACTTTTAGCATTACAGAAGAGCCCCTAAACCATAACATTTTGTTAAACATGAAACTGTTCATACACAAATTGAGATTTGTACATGTATTCTGGAATAGTATATCTAGCATATAAATAACTTTTTAAGATACATTTGAAGGAACATTGCATTGTAAAATATAAGGTTTTCACAAGTAGTTGAAACATAACATGAAACCTACTCATCATTCTTAGCAACATGAATATCGCTTGCATTGATAAAAGAAATCATTGTATTGCAGGCAATAACATTATCTCATACATGGAAAGGAGGAAGAATCATAAATATAATTAAATTCATCATTTTTAGGAGAAATGAAACATTACTCCAATTTAGAATTGAAATAATTAACCTTAGCTTCTTAGATTTCGGGCTAAAACCTTGGAATCACCTTAAAGCCTCAAGATCTTAGAATAGCTAGCTTGGTATTTCTTGAACTTGGCCTCGGACTTCAACTATGAACCAAACTTATAAACCATACATAGGGTTAAGCACATAACTCGAGTTATACCACTTACTTAGAATTTATATTTATATCAAACATCTACATGTCTTCTTAAATCTCATATTTAAATAGCACTCATAGGCCAACATTATTCCTATTTCTTATTTTCATAATTCTAATGTAATATAAACCGTACTCTAATGATTGCCATTATATCATGACCTTAAGTTACACCATAATAATGCATATATCTTTAGATGCTTATTTAAATACCTAAATATACTTATTTATATTATTTTAAATGTAGTTCGCCATAATCCAACTCTACAAATTAACTTACACTTAATAAAGATCATACTTAAGTTATTATCTATTATACAAACTAAATTTGATTAAGCCTAAACAGATTGATCTCATTCTATTTTGATGGATAAATATCATAGCCATCATAGAGGACTTATAGGAACTATTTGACTTTCATTCCATTTTAGAGATGGAGATTTAACTAACTCATGTTCTTTAAAAGAACCATCTCATCAAACCTTAATATAACCTCTAAATCAAACCCTACAATTGAAGTAGTTTGAGTACATTCTATATCTAATGTAAAATACACTCTGAAATTCATTTTTTTACTATTCTTCTTCATTTACAAATTAGTGTTTGATTATCTAAACTTCAATCCAATGAAAATTGATTTGAATATATGATTAGAAAGTCTCTATATGCATAAATTACAAAATTTGTAATTTAATTATTATACCTAACATTAGTTATATATAAATCTTAAAAATGGTGCATTAGTATTTAGAACCTCTTTTCGAAAATTATTATAATCCTAGCATTAGTTCGGGAGAGAATGGGATACACAGGCTTACCAATGTGTTGCAAAGAGTCCTTAGAATCACAAATCTCCAGTTTAATTCATTTTTTAATTTTTTGGATAATTAAAGATTCGTAAAAAAGAACCAAATTTGCTAAGTGATGAGTGGGACAGACTTGACAAGTATTTCAGAAACATCGTTGATAAAAGAAATTCTTAACTTCTTAAGCATTGCAGCTGAATGATTTTTTAAGCCATAGTTGCCGGCATTTTGGCTTTGATGAGGTCGAATTAGCTTAGATGTACATAATATTGTTTATAACTTAGAATTCTAAAGTAATGGTTGTTATGGCGGAAAAAAATAATTGCATAAATTGTAACTTTCAAGAATCTTTTGATGAATCACATTTCCAGTGCCTACTTTATAGATAGTAAATGACATTTTATTTATTTTCTTATTGCATCTAGCTAAAGGGAAGTAAAGTTTTGATTAGTACTTAATTTTTGCAGTGATTTGATAGGTTTAGTGCTACATAGGCAATTAGTTCCTTCTGGGGTTTCATTTGTAATGAAGGTTTTATTTTTCATCCTTCGGTGTTCTTTGATATGTTTTTCTAGATTCACACGAACTCATGCTGATAAAGTGTGAACTTTCTTGTTTGTTTTAGCTTTTAAGTATGATATTATTTTTCAATTTGCTTTTTTTCTTTTTGCAGACAAATTTCTCTGGATTGCATGTTCCTAGAATCACAGTGTATTATTGATTATAGCATGCTTTTGGGGCTGCATTTTAGAGCGCCTGAATGTTTGAGGCCTCCCTTAGAATCTGAAAGCAGAAATGAATATACCAGTTCGGCTACTGATAATTGTAGGTTTCATCTCAGTCCTATTATTACCAATTCACAATCTTTTTTTATGCTCCTGTCATATTTTGCATTTAAAATTGGCATTGTGTAGTATCTCACTGTTATTGGATGAGAAAGTAGCTGAGCTAAGATTGAGGGCCAAATGCAAAAAATTGAATGCTTTCATTATAATTAATTTTTTTAGTTTCCTTCTTTGTCAATATTCTCTTTAACTAATTGAAGTGCATTTACTTGGCTTGGCGTGATGTATAGTAGGATTACTGTGACCTATCTAAATCAAATCCTGTATCTTATATTTCATTAATTCAACGAGGAATGGGTAATTCAAAATTTGATATGGTATCAAACCAATAGATCCGTTACTCCCTCTCTCAAATCTAACAGGAATGGGTAATTCAAAATTTGATATGGTATCAAGCCAATAGATCCGTTACTCCCTCTCTCCAATCTAGCTGCCACCCTCATTTTCTTCCTAGGGCACATGTTCCCATTATATACCCTCTCATCTCTATCAATATACGTGTGACCTCCACTAGTCACCACCTCCATACACTCATCCCTGCTTGGACTCCTGCACACTTGTGTGACTTTATTACTGCTACATTGTTGACCTCTATACATGTTCCACGATCAATCAAGTGCGTCGAGGAAGGAGACTAACAGATATGTCACTCAACACGAGCATCGAGAAGCCTCGATCACTACCAAAATAACTCAAAATTTTATTTGATCGTGAAATAGATCGCATCGATGCACTTTGGGCATTGAATATGCCAAATAAGAGTCATTCGTGCACAACTCAATTGAAAATGACGATGAGCATATCTATTGGCAAGCACGAGGCCACATAAAATTACCTGAATCACCTCTGATCGTTAATGGAATGCGCGATTGCATCAGGACATCAAATTTAACTTAGGGGAACCCCTAACAATCGGTTTGAACAAAGGTGATCAACATCGATTATCTATATACATGATGATATGCGACGTTGCACAAACGATGTTCATTCATAAAACAGATTTCGTTATTGAGTTTGAAACATCGGAATATCAGGAAATGGCTATAATATTGCATGGATCTTTGCATGAGTGAAAATGCAAAATTGGCATGAATTACGAGGCAACAACAAGCTGCCGAAATTTTATCTGAACTATTATTAGACTTAGAAATTTATGTACGACCTGCACAGTTAAAAATTCAATGAAATAACGACTTAAATAAACTTACATGGAACCGAACCTTAATGAACTTTTTTTTTTAACCTTAATGAACATTTAAGTTAACTTATAACTAAATAAAATTCATAAAGTTAAAAAGCTAAGCAGGGGTTTAACTTGCCTATAGGCATGAATAAAGAGTTTGGAATATGACAGCTTGCCTACAATTAACTAGGGGGCTTCTATGAACAAAATAATTTGCTTATAAAGACGAGGTACTTGCAATGATCGAGGTACTTGCAATGATCATAGCGACCTGCCTACAGGAAGGCACTAGAAACTCATGGTGTATGTAATAACTTGCCTATAGGCATAGAAAAGAGATGTATAAAATGCACTACTGCCACTATAGCCCGTCTCAGGCAATGTTAAAGGATTTGCACTAAAGGCAGTCCACCTACAGGCATGAGCAGAGGACTTGTAAACATAACTACTTGCCACGAGCAAAAATGATGTAGGACGAAAACGCCGGCTTTGCTAATGAGATGATCTCTTCTCCAAAATTTGAAAACAATGTCAGTTTTGTTCCCCCAAAACCTGAGAGAATTCTGATTTCCTCTCCTTTGTCTTGCTTAGACCTCTTGAAATGAATGAAGAGAAAAATTTCTCTTGGGATGGTGAACGGGTGAGAGCCAGCAAACAAGAAAAAAAAATCTGAAGTAAGCTTCAGATTTTTGGTTGGTAGAGAGAGCTAGTTAAGAGGGGGAAAAGTTGACAGAGAGGGTGAGGCTAGGTTTCCCAAAGCAATCTACTGCTTTACGTAAATTGATTGAGGAGATATGGGAGAGGTAAATTTCGGCTGAGAGGGAGGAGTGGAATTTCCAGCTTCCAATCAAATGTTAGGAAAGAAATAAAGAGGTGTGCTTGAGGAAAAATTGGCCAAAGAAGAAATATGGGGGATTTGAAATTATTTCCCAAAAAGCCAAGGATTGGTTTAGGAAATAATTTTCCATCTCAAGCCATGATGGGGCCGGCAGTATCCAGGGAAAAACGGGAGGGGTTTAGGGAGTTAACGTGACTTCCTAAATTAAATCATTGATAATGGAAGTAACGGCTGGGTGGGTGGGTAATGATTTGAGTTAATTGCAAAGGGAAAAATGAGTCACCTAGGAAATAAATCCTAATGAAACTTTCGGCTGGAGCAAATAAGGAGAAAAAAAAAAGGTAATAAATGTGTGAATGCCAAGGTGGGAGTTACGGGATTTAAGAATTAACTCCTAAATTCAATCTCAGTTTTGGAAAGTTATGAATGGCTTTAGGCTTTGGAATTTTAAATCAGATTTTGAATTCAAATTTCAAATTGATTTTAATTGACTACTTTCCTAAAATAGATGAACCAATTTAGGAAATAATTTGAAATTTGAATTTGAATAATTTCAAATTCAAATTAATCCCCAAATTAACCCAACCAAATTAGAAAATCCCAAAGAGGGTGGGAGGAGTTCGGCCGACGACTAATGAGGTGGAGCCGGTGGCATGGTGGAAAAGGAGACGACAGCTTGGAGATGGAGAAGATAAAGGTGGACGTAGGTAGAGGATGAAGATGTAAACTAGGAATAAGAAAAGGAACAAAAACAAAGATAGAAGATAAAAACGAAAGAGAGAAAATAAAAACCGCGAGCCTCGGACTCTTCCAAAGGCTGACGGGTGATGCTTTGCCCTTCCCCAAGGGACTTCAAATCACGAGCCCGGACCCATCCTGCGGCTGGTGAAAACTTCGAATCCTCTCCAATGGAATCTCACTCTTGTCCTCTCTCAAGAAGAAAAGAACACATTGTGGAAAAACCAATTTTTTTATATCAATCAACCATCTCTTACAATAGCTTAAGACCCTTATTTATAGGCCATAACATGAGAAAAAATAGAAAATTACAAAAATGCCCCTTGGGCCAAAACACTCACATAAACTATCCTAGGGGTAAAATAGGAAATACATAAAACAAGAGCTAAAATTCAGAAAATAATACATAAATGAAAATTTAAATAATGGCCGTCGATTTACGACGCCGCCTGTGATAGATGCGCCAAATCTTCGTATTGATGTCCGCATCATTCTCCCCATGTGGGAGAATACTCGACTCCGTCGAGTAAGTATCACAGCTGCTCATGTTTTTGAGAGAGATTTTTAAAGCGTCCACCAATTGTGGAGGAAAAGATTTTGTTGTAATGATATAATCGGGTCCGATGCAAGCTTGACCATTGTTGAATGGAGCAATTTCTGATGGCTTTAGGACAACAACATTACCAGCTGCAATAGCTCCTATGACAGGATCAATAGCGAGTACTTCCTCTTCATTAGCCTCCTTGTCAATCATTCCATCTTCTTCTTCCTTGATCACCTTATTTTTTTCTTTGATTTGCACCGTGAGTGGGAAATAGAAAGCTTCATTGGCCTCCAGCCATTTGTCAACTCTATCCACTCTTTCTCTGTTTCTTAGTGTCTTTTTCCTATCCTTTGATGAAGGGGATCTTGAAGAGGTGTAGAGCAATGGGTCCGTCCTACCTCGCTCTAGGTTGTCGAATCGTTCGATTGTTTGACGGTGGAGGTCGGCTAAGTCCGCTTGATCCTCCTTGAGTTGTTGACTAACGGCGCCCAGTTGACCTAACAACCAATCTAAAGTCCGTCCAAGTTGATCCGAGTCCATGCTCTGATACCAATCTGATGTAGGACGAAAACGCCGGCTTTGCTAATGAGATGATCTCTTCTCCAAAATTTGAAAACAATGTCAGTTTTGTTCCCCCAAAATCTGAGAGAATTCTGATTTCCTCTCCTTTGTCTTGCTTAGACCTCTTGAAATGAATGAAGAGAAAAATTTCTCTTGGGATGGTGAACGGGTGAGAGCCAGCAAACAAGAAAAAAAAATCTGAAGTAAGCTTCAGATTTTTGGTTGGTAGAGAGAGCTAGTTAAGAGGGGGAAAAGTTGACAGAGAGGGTGAGGCTAGGTTTCCCAAAGCAATCTACTGCTTTACGTAAATTGATTGAGGAGATATGGGAGAGGTAAATTTCGGCTGAGAGGGAGGAGTGGAATTTCCAGCTTCCAATCAAATGTTAGGAAAGAAATAAAGAGGTGTGCTTGAGGAAAAATTGGCCAAAGAAGAAATATGGGGGATTTGAAATTATTTCCCAAAAAGCCAAGGATTGGTTTAGGAAATAATTTTCCATCTCAAGCCATGATGGGGCCGGCAGTATCCAGGGAAAAACGGGAGGGGTTTAGGGAGTTAACGTGACTTCCTAAATTAAATCATTGATAATGGAAGTAACGGCTGGGTGGGTGGGTAATGATTTGAGTTAATTGCAAAGGGAAAAATGAGTCACCTAGGAAATAAATCCTAATGAAACTTTCGGCTGGAGCAAATAAGGAGAAAAAAAAAGGTAATAAATGTGTGAATGCCAAGGTGGGAGTTACGGGATTTAAGAATTAACTCCTAAATTCAATCTCAGTTTTGGAAAGTTATGAATGGCTTTAGGCTTTGGAATTTTAAATCAGATTTTGAATTCAAATTTCAAATTGATTTTAATTGACTACTTTTCTAAAATAGATGAACCAATTTAGGAAATAATTTGAAATTTGAATTTGAATAATTTCAAATTCAAATTAATTCCCAAATTAACCCAACCAAATTAGAAAATCCCAAAGAGGGTGGGAGGAGTTCGGCCGGCGACTAATGAGGTGGAGCCGGTGGCATGGTGGAAAAGGAGACGACAGCTTGGAGATGGAGAAGATAAAGGTGGACGTAGGTAGAGGATGAAGATGTAAACTAGGAATAATAAAAGGAACAAAAACAAAGATAGAAGATAAAAACGAAAGAGAAAAAATAAAAACCGCGAGCCTCGGACTCTTCCAAAGGCTGACGGGTGATGCTTTGCCCTTCCCCAAGGGACTTCAAATCACGAGCCCGGACCCATCCTGCGGCTGGTGAAAACTTCGAATCCTCTCCAATGGAATCTCACTCTTGTCCTCTCTCAAGAAGAAAAGAACACATTGTGGAAAAACCAATTTTTTTATATCAATCAACCATCTCTTACAATAGCTTAAGACCCTTATTTATAGGCCATAACATGAGAAAAAATAGAAAATTACAAAAATGCTCCTTGGGCCAAAACACTCACATAAACTATCCTAGGGGTAAAATAGGAAATACATAAAACAAGAGCTAAAATTCAGAAAATAATACATAAATGAAAATTTAAATAATGGCCGTCGATTTACGACGCCGCCTGTGATAGATGCGCCAAATCTTCGTATTGATGTCCGCATCAAAAAATAAGGGCTTATAACGAATATATTAACTCGCCTACAAGTGATAACAGAGAAGTGATAATGAATATTACTCGCTTATGAGAAATATCAATCCACTTGCAAGAACACTACTATTCATCTATGAGCAAGGGTAGGAAATTCATAGTGCATACAAAACTAGTTTACAGGCAAGAATAAGGGGGTTCTTATCAAACATATAAAAATAATTAGACAAATCAATAAAACAACATAAATTTGTCAAAATAATTCATTACAATTCAAAATTAAGAAATCCATTTAATTTCATTTAAAATTAGTACTGATCACTAACTCATTATTTGTTGCATTCAATTAATCATAAATTTACTCAAGCAATCACACTTACATATGTCATTCAATTACTCAATATACCATGAAATAACTATCAATCAATCAATTCAAATCCAATTATAACTATATGAATTAAAATGTTACAAGTGGATCCTCCAGGTGCATCTCTATCATTTTGCTAGATTAGATTGTAAACTCTAGGTCATACCGGTGCAAGTGGATGTTTCAATTCATCTCGTAGTCCTCTCAAGAATTTATAGTATTTGTCCTCTGTTATACTGATCAATTGTGGTGCATACCTTTCCGGTGTAGTAAACTTCGCCTCCTGCTGCATCACTATCCTGTTCCTCTTCTCTAATCTCATGAAAGCCTCCTGCATTTGCTATCGGGCTGACGGAGGTACGAACCAATCTCTGAAAATAACAACAAACTCTGCCCAAGAAATCTCCGCATGCATCTTGCCCTAAAATTTCTCCTGCTGTTATCTTATCCATCATTTCTTTGCTTCTCATTCAAATAAGAAAACTGCAAGTTGTACTTTTTAATTATATGGGCATTCCATGCTGTCAAATATCTTCTCTATCCTCAAAAACCAGGTCCTCTGCTATATGTGGCTCTTTAGCTCCCTTAAACAATGGGAGCTTCAACTTATGGAACATCTGTAGATTTTTGTACCCTTCTGACTCTTTGTGTCCCACCTGCCTTCTCTGAGCATCACTCATAGCATGTGCAAGTATGCTAACTGGTTGCATCAAACTGTCAGAACTCATTGAAATTACTGTTGCACTCTATCCATTTTGTACATTCTGATCAGTATGGTCCATCTATCAATTGATAAAATTCTCATTCCTAATCAATAATACACAAACTCAACATGCATACATATGCAATTCGATCAAATGTAGACATAAAAATCTATATTATCTAACTTCTACCCTGCTCATAATCAACCCCCATAGCTCTGGTTACATTTCAATTCTTCCAACAACCTTACTCTGATACCAATTGTGGCACCCTAGATTTAAATTTAGAAGAATTATATATTTTATCTTCTTAATTAATCAACCAAAGCTTCTATAAATCATCAAAATAATAAATTTATATCCAGTGAAAGCAACTAACAATTACATACTTTAAAATATTGCACTATATCAATTCTCCCAAAATCAATATACAATAGCCAGGAAACTAGTACAATTATTACTTTATTACAAACTCTTGACTATAAAAGAATGAGGGAAAATATAAACAAATTCAAAAGAAAACCTGAATATCTCTATCAATCTCATTCGAACTGGTTTTGATCTCTTCCCTGACCTAAATTCATAAAAAATCACGTAATGAGCATAAAATCCCGGCAGGTAATCAAAATTCTATCACTGCTTTCAATGCAAATCAAGAGAATTAATATGTATGTTTGTTTATAATGAATGTCAATCATCACTTAATATAAACAATAAAAATTTCAAAAATCAATAATAAAATTGATATGATTAGCAAAGTCAAAAGAGATCTATTAACTATCAAAATATAAGAAAAATTATTAAAGAGAACTGTCACTCAATAAATCATGCTATCTTATGTTATATCAATATTAATTATAGTATGAGTTCAGTTATATTTATTAATTAGTTTAATATACTATTATAAAAATATCATCATGATTATAATTATGAAAAGCAAGGCATGACATGCTGCTTTAATGTGGTGTTTTCTTCTTTATATCTGTTATATATCATAATTATTAATCTGTCAATCTTATTTTATATTATTTATTTATTTTCACAGTTGGCTTTCAATGATCATTTAGGAGTCGTCACCCTCTACCCGTCAGCGTAATTTGATCAATAGGTTACAAGCTAAAACTAGGATTACATCACCAATTTTTTATTTAAAGGAAAGCCCGTCGGCTCATCCTTCTTACTTAGGATATTATGTTCTAAGAGACAACCTGTATTTGTTATAATATTAACAGTTAACCTTCTTTGCTTACATGCAAATGTTATATTTTTTTGTCATGTGATTCAATATCAAATATGAAATATAATAATAAAAATTACAGGGAAATCTAACAAATTTATCTACTATGCATTTACTTCAAAAAATTATAACTTCTAATTTAACATGTAAAAATTCAATTTGTTCCTGTCAAAATGCTTATATAAAAAATATTATCACATATCAGAAGTTATTTGGTAAAAGTTTTATCAATACAAAATTATCTTTGTTGTTCGGCAATGAAAAAACAAATTTGATCGAAACAAACAAAATATACAAAATTATTGAAATAAAAAATAGGATAATGATTCCTTATAATGAGTTGAGCAAATCTCTTAATAGGATCAACGGATGAAAATTTCTCTACGGACTCCAAATCTAAGCTTTTGTTTTCTTTCTCCTCTCTTTCTCTCTTATTCTTTTTTTTTTCTATTTTTCTGTTCACCCAAACGAATGAGATAAGAGGGATAAAGTAAAGTTTATAATGCTTTAAGATATTTTAATGAAATAATAATATAATTGTTGCGGACAAGAATATACGCGGCGGTAGAGTTAGAAAATTTTCGTTTGAGCGTTGCACGATTATCTAGCACACACAAACAGAATATAAAAGAACACCAGGATTTTTACGTGAAAAACCCTGAAAAGGAGAAAACTACGGGGCCACGCCCAGTTGAAAAGTTTCACTAATGTACTTTGAGATACAAGAGTCTGATTCGTCCCACAAGTTAGGACGATCAGATTACAATGAGTTTCTTCTGAATTGAAATTCAGTTATAAAGTTGTGCAGAGTTCCGGCGTCACCCGAATATCCGGCAGAATTCCGGCGTTATTCAGGCAGCGGGAAGAACTCCAACGGTGGTCGAGGAGGAGCTAATTCTCCTTCTCCTTCTCTTCTTCTTCTCTTCTTCTTCCCTTCTTCTTCTCCTCTTCTTGCTTGAGTCCCCTCTCATGAGAAATGAGGGCTTTATTTATAGATTTTATGGAGTGGCATAGCTTGTAAATAGGTGTGAGATCAGGGAAAAATAGGGAGTGGTCAAATGGACGGCTGATATTGAATCCCTTGATCGTGCACCATTCGTCAGACATTTGAAGGTCTTAGTGATGTCGGAATTCGACGATCTTGGGTTCGTTGGATTCGTCTCGTCGAGCCGTTCGATTCGACTATAAGCTCGTTAAAATCGGAGACCGGTTGGTAACTCAAATTGTGGTATGAACTTTCCAATAGTACTTCGGATGCTTGATTTGGGCTCGGATTGAGTTGAATTTGGTGTCGTTGGGTTCGTATTTCCAAGACGCTCAGTTTGACAGTAAGTTTGCTGAAATCAGAGTTCAAATGCTCCCGGATTTAATTTTTGAAGTTTCCGGGTTGATTTTGCCTCGAGATTCATGCCCGATCAAGATAATTTTATAATAACGTATCAATAATATTATAATTATATAATTTAATCAATTTTTTTAGTATAAAATTCATACAAATCCTTTTGGAACTTTTAAAATTATAGAAAAATATGCATAAAATAACCCATTTTATTTAAAAAATTATTGTGAAATCGGTTTCGAAAATAGACAACTGACAGTCCTAAAATTCTCACTTGTACGGACTAATCTCAATTTCTTAAAGATTTGTACTAGTGCCCAAAAATTAATGAAAATTTATTATAATTAAAACACAATAATATCAATCTTATTGCGAAGACGGTTTATGATTTGGACTTAAAATGACTCCTAAAAAGTTATTTATTTAGATCACAATATGGGCTATTATCCTGCATACAAGCAATATCAATCAATTTGCAAAGCACATTATAACTCACCTGTGAACAAGAACAGGGACTTGATAGTGCACACAATTAGCCTACAAGCTATAATAGGGGATTCGTAGCGAACAATGTTGTTCACTTATAAGCACGAACATGTTCTCCTACTGCTTACCACCTACGAACTATGCTAAATGATAAATTTACACATGTTAAATGAACTTAATGTCTCTTTTATCTACAATTAAAAGAAACATAATTTGTCTTTATGCCACCGGATCTGCAACACTCATATAAGCGCACATAAGGTGTTTGTAGGCCCCTAAATGAAATCTTGTGCACTTTTCAACCACAAAGTATATGACTTGAATGCATGACCTTGGAGATATAATCATCTTCTTTAGACAATGGTCCACATGCCCTTTTATATTCTTTTAAACCACATTTATTGCTTTTGTCTTGTAATCCTAATCTCTGATGTTGCCCTATGCTCTCCAGTACACCAACCCAATGTTGCTTGATTACTATCAGAGGAAATTTCAGTTTCCGCTACCTTAAATAACCCGAATTTCCATCATGAAATTTTTCCTCTTAAAGGAATGCCACACTTATAAATTTTTCATCATGGAGATATCTAAAGATCATCACACAACTTCTAGATTTAGAGGTCATCATTGGGCTTGGGCGATTGGGGTAGAACATTTTTCTTCTCTATTTGTCTATTGTAATTCTCTCCTCTAATATCCTCTCAAAATCATTGTTTTGTAATTTTTAAGCTTGCTTGGCATAGTTAATTATTTTCAGATGGTTGATATTCTTTCTTGGGTGACTCCACAGTAGATTTAGGTGGTTCGATCAACATGAACTTTGTGGCTCCTCTAAATGTAGTGATTTTCTATCTCCTTTGGTAATCCTCCTCTTTCGAACTCCCAAATGTGTGTATTTTCTCTCTTAGGCTTTGTTTGTTTTTTTGGTGCTTTTGTAAAAGACAGTTTTGAAAAACATTAGTTCAGAAAATGGAGTTTTCTAATGGAGAAGCATATATAAAAAGTTTTCTCAAAACTGCAGAAAAAATGAAAAAATGGAGTTATTGGGAACGTGATTTGACGAACCAAACAACACAAAAAAAAAATCCTCCGTTTCCGGAAACGAAAAAGGCAAAAAAACGCTCAAACAAACAAAGCCTTAGTCTCTCAGGTAGAGCGTTTTCACCGCTTACTTTCCTAGGCATCATCTATGGGAAAGTCTACTACTGCTAGTGATGAAAAGGAGCCATGACAAAAAAAAAAAAAAAACATCATAGTAGTGGCACTGCAGTCGTATCCCATGCTCAGCTTAGCCTTGCACACCATGTTGGAGAACCTTTTGATAGTGGTATTTTAGTTGCTTTGAGAACAACTTGATACTGATAGGAAACACTTATATACCAATTTGATAGAAAACACTTGTAGATCTCAAGTATTTCCTATCAATCTTCGAGAACAACGAGAGTTCTCCGTAAAAATCCGCACAAAATCACAAAAACAATATATAATTTTTATTATTTGATGAAAGGGAATGGAAAATAGCAAGATACAATTGATCCTCTATTCGAGAGGAGGATCGATGTCTCCCAAATCTCTAGACGCTGCTAGAGTCCAAAGAAAAACCTAAATCTAGGAGATCTCAAATTTAAGCCAAATTCAAGATGCCCTAACCCTAGAAAAACAAAGTATTTAATCCATACAAATCAAAAGGAAATCCCTAAACAATCCCCACATTCAATTTCCCACCTAGAATCCGTTCAAAAACCTTCCTAAATGAGCTCCCAGGGATTCGCGGTGCGTGCGGCTAACGGAAGAGGCGGAGATGTTTCACCTCGTTCGTGCCTGGGCTGATCCCGCGTGGATCGGTCAAACAATACTCCCCTCCCAAAGATCCACCTTGTCCTCAAGGTGGAGATATGCTCGTATTCCCGTGGAGGTGGCCATCCTTGATGTGGCTGAAAATCTTTACCAAATTGCTAACTTAAGGGTTGCACTGAAAGAGAAACATTCTCTCCCTCCATCCTAATCACATCCAGCTTATGTAGTCTCACCAGAAAATCTTCCCCCGCCTCTTGTAGGCCCCTAACCATGGTCTTAAGTGATATCATGGCTTTGGATAGCCCTGTATCTCCCCTTATAACCACATTTCTTCCATCCACCATTAGTTCCATCGTGAGTGCTCCCCAATTATCCTTGGTTTCCCTTAAGCTTTGCAACCACTTCATATCCTCAGAATGACATCAGTTCCTAACTCTAGTGGGAGAAAGTCCTCCCTTATCTGAATCCCCTGGATGGTCAACACCACTCCTCTATAGATCCCATGGCCTTTCTCCACCTTCCATGTACCCATCATCACTCCATAACAACCGGTGTCCACCAATTTCACTTCCAATTGGTCGATGACCTGAGTGGAAATGAAATTGTGGGTAACCCCACTATCAATTAGCACAATCACCTTCCTTCCCTCTATCTCCTCATTCACTTTCATGGTATGATTCGTAGTGAATCCTACCACTGAGTTCAGGGAAACCTCAGCCAGATCCAAGTGTAGCTTCTCCTCCATCTCCTCCAATGTCTCCTCCTCACCTCCCTCAGTTTCCTCGTCATCGCAGACGGTGAGAACCTGAAGAGTTCGGTTCTTACACCGATGCCCTAGTGTATACTTCTCCTCGCACCTGAAACACAACCCATTTTCCCTCTTCTCATGCATCTCCTTCTCTGTCAACCTCTTGAAATTTTTCCCACTCCCTCCTACTGGCTTCAACTTAGTGGTCTCATTAATGTTGCTTGGTGCAGGCCTCTTGGGTGCTAGAAGAGTGGTCGTTGTCTTGTAAGAGCCTCCTGAGTTGCTGCTTCTAGCTACCTTCTCCAGATTCTTCTGATTTTCCACCAGCTGTGCCAACTTCATGGCCTCCCCCAAGTCACTAGGCATCATAACTTTCACTGCTGCTCGGATCTCTGCCTTTATGAAGTTTTCCTCCAATACGATATCTGATAATCGCTCCACCCTACTAGCCAGATACTCGAACCGCTCCCAGTAGTCTGCTACTGATCCCTCCTGCACCAGAGCAAATAACTACTCATAGAAATCTCCTCCCTGGTCGGTTTGGAAACGTTTTATTATGCAGTCTTTGAATTCCCTCCAGTTCCTGATAGGCCTCCTCTAGTCTCTCCACTGAAACCATGATAGGGCTTTTCCTTCCAAGCACAATTCCACTGCTGTCAGCTTCTCCTCCTCCGTCAGCCCATTGACGATGAAGTATCGCTCGACCTTGTAAATCCACTCGTATGCATTTTCTCCTTCGAATATGGGCATCTTCAACTTCCTCACATTCTGGTCGCCACCATTTCCCCTTATTCTCCCATAATTTCTCATCTCCCAAGTGCTAGGTCCACCCCATGTTTCCCGATCTTCCATTGCTTTGCCATAGCCCCAACCCCCTTCGAAATCCCCCTCTTTCTTCAAAATCAGCACCTCGGCGGCCATAGTATCCTTCCTGACGTTCCCCGTATCCACCTCCCCTTTCTTCCCTCTGGATAGGCACCAGATGGGGTCTTCTTCCTTCTCCTTCCATGATTTCCACCTCATCTTCCTCCCTATGAATTTTATAATTCGTATTTTTTCCTTCCACTCTTTTCGCCACAGAAGCCGTTTAGTTTTGAATTTCTAACATCTTCATCATGTCCTGGAGATTGGCAACGTGTTCTTCCTTGGAGGAAATCATTTCCTCCACCATCGTCTTGATTTGATTCATCTCTCCTTCAAGCCTTTCCTCCAGGACATCCACTCTTTTGGCCGTCATCTTGATTTGAACTTTTGCAAATTCAAAAATTTAGCATTTTGATTGCAAAAACAGCAGCTTCGTCTCTTCTCGACCAAAATTCAACCGTTGAAGTTTGCCCAAATCAGCCCATGAGCGGCCCCAAGACTTGCTTTGATACCAATTTGATAGGAAACACTTGTAGATCTAAGTATTTCCTATCAATCTTCGAGAACAGCAAGAGTTCTCCACACAAAATCACAAAAACAGTAGATAATTTGTATTATTTGATGAAAGGGAACGGAAAATAGCAAGATACAATTGATCCTCTATTCGAGAGGAGGATCGATCTCTCCCAAATCTCTAGACGCTGCTAGAGCCCAAAGAAAAACCTAAATCTAGGAGATCTCAAATTTCAGGCAAATTCAAGATGCCCTAACCTTAGGAAAACAAAGTATTTAATGCATACAAATCAAAAGGAAATCCCTAAACAATCCCTACATTCAACTTCCCTCCTAGAATCTGTTCTAAAACCTTCCTAAATGAGCTCCCAGGGATTCGCGGTGCGTGCGGCTAACGGAAGAGGCGGAGATGTTCCGTCTCGTTCTTGCCTGGGCCGGTCCCGCGTGGACCAGCTGGACCAATCCAATGGACCGGTATAACAGATACCTATTTTGAGGCTCTTTGCCACAAACATGCCACCCTTACTGAGGTTGGATATGCCTCCTTTGCCTTCCAATTTGCTCTTATCACTCAACCTCCTCGAGTCTTAAATAATGACTGTGATCTGTGAGACTCCTTCACCTCTTCCTTACTATTTTGGCCCTCCATTTTGTTCCCTATAGGTGATTTCCTAATGTCTATACCAGATTTGTCTGTAACGACTACCAATGATGGAATTGTTAAATTGAATTATTGAAACTGGACTTAAAGTTGGCTCCTTACATGCACCATTAAATTATATTGTATGGTTTAGTAAATTAGCTGTTCTAATATTTCAGAGTAGCACCACCTTTATAACTTTTTTTTTTTTTTTTTCATTTTTTAAGGACATTTTATCCTTTCAGTGTTACCTCACTATAATTTTTTATTTTTTTTTTAAGAAGTAGCGTTATATTTGTAGCCAAATAAAACTGCTCAAAAGCAAGATAAAAGAAAGGCTGTTATTCAGAACAATGCACTTTGGACCTTAGTTTCTTAATTCAACTACATTTAGTTGTTTTCTAACATGTCTAGTTTCATGGTTTTGTATCATGAAAAAAACTTCCTACATTTTTCTTCATTGATTTAATGCCCTTTGTGGCACAGTTGGTGCACCAAAGCAGGACGAGTTTATAATTCCTCCAAAGGGTTTGCTCTTGGTTGCTCATGAACCTGGATCTGTGAGCAGCATGCCAGGCTCACATATTAGGGGCAGCACATTAAGAGCATCAGCCGCTGGTGACAAAGAGCGAGAAGTTGATCTTCTTTTGCCTGGCACAGGAAGGTAGCTTGCCTAACTATCTACTCTGGTTTGGTTTCTGTGAAATTTTCTATCCATATGGCTTTTAATTTTCTTCTATGTTCTTCACAAGTGAAATCTATTTTCAAAGTAAATGCCTGTTACTCATATATCTGGAAATTTGTTTCTTGGAGGTGAGATATTTTGATTATAGTTGTCAAACGTGCCACCCTTTAAGAATATCAGATTCACTTGCACATTTTTTGATGCCCTTGCATGATGCACTTACACACTTTTTGAGGATTTGTAATTAGTTTTGAATATTATCTTGAGGTGGGCGCACTCAATTGAAAAATATTTTGTTTTTGATTATTTAAGCAAACATTTGTCATTTGAAATGCTTGTGAAGTTTCATTTTTAATTTTAAAATATCGCCTTTTATCCATTTGCCTGTATGTGATGGATCCAATGGCAATGAAGAGGAATTGGAAATTTATCACATTTTTCATAATGTCATATGATTTTGCTTTTATATGAATGTATTTTAGTGTGATGGGCCTCACATGACACATGGGTGTTGAACGAAATTAGGAAAAGGAAAATCGAAGAGAAGCATCTATCCAATACGGCCCCACCTCGAGCAGTTGGTTGCCAAACAGCACATCTCTTCACACTTTAACTCCCTCAGTCCCTCTCACCAATTCGAACAATTATTATGTCCTCCGACCGGATGCAGAGAAGCATCTGATCGTAGGCAAAAAAACTCTGTACCGCGGTGTACCGAGTTTTTTGAAAAACTCGGTACACCTCGGTACCGTCTTTTTTTTGCATAGGACCGAATGTTTCTTGCATCCGGTCAACCGAACAAAATAAAAGTTCCACCAATTCAGTGATAAATATACGAGGAAACAAAAGAGACTTACGCTCATTATGTTCACTTACCTTGTTTCGTCAATCTTCCACAGTCCTTCCAATCCGCCTGCAACTCACGGCTTGAAGCTTTCTTCGACTTCGAGTTCCGTTCGGCCAAAACCCACACAAAGACCCAATCTGATGTAGAACGGAAACGCCGACTTTGCTAGGGAGAGGATCTCCTCTACCAAAAATCTAAATGCAAGCCTAGGTGAGGCCTTGGGAAATTTCAGCCTTGATGGTGAAGAGAAAAAACTGAGAAGAAACTCAGATTTTGTCTAGGTAGGAGAGGGGAAACAAGGTCCAAGCTCATCTCAAAGAGAAACACAAAAACCTGGGTAGACTTTAGGAATAATTCAACTCTAAAAATTCCAATTTTTCTGTCCAGCAAAACTGAAACAATTTTAGTTTTTGAGATTGAAATCTGAGTAGAATTTCAGATTTTCCAAGTGTGGAAGGTAGGGAGTTGAGATGGAGGATTTAGCCGTGAGTCAAGAGAGGTATTGGAGAGAGAAAAGGGGAAGAAGGGAATTGATTTCCTAAATCAATGATTTGATTTAAGAAATAACTTCAAGCATTGGGAATTTGGGAGATTCAGCCATGTGGGGAGTTACGGAAATGAAATTGAAATAAAGAATTAATTCCTAATTCCCTCTCCATAATTTGGAAGGTGGGGCTAAGGCCATTTGAGCAGGTGGGATGTGAAGAAGGAATTATGGGAGGAGTTGTAGGAAGTAATTAAAGTAATGGGAAAAAGGAGGAGTCACGCCTTAATGGCTATGAGAAAAACTGAAGGTAACGGCTTGGGAGAATAAGGAATCATTAAAGCTCATTGATTTGCATTTAGGAATTAATGAGGTGATTGAATGTCCTCAGATTTGAATTTAAAATTCAAGTGAATTTAGAATTCAGTAAATTTAAATTAAGAGTTATGAAAGTGAGGCAATAAATCAGATTTTGAATTTAATTTCAAATTGATTTCAATAAAGCACTTTCCAAAAATAGATGAACCAAATTAGGAAAGAATTTGAAATTTGAATTTGAATAATTTCAAATTCAAATTAATCCCTAAATTGACCCAACCAAATTAGGAAATCCCAAAGAGGGTGGGAGGAGTTCGGTCGGCGACTAATGAGGTGGAGCCGGCGGCATGGTGGAAAAGGAGGCGACGGCTTGGAGATGGAGAAGATGAAGGTGGACGTAGGTAGAGGATGAAGATGAAAACTATAAACAATAAAAAGGAACAAAAACAAATAAACAAAATATCAAAGATACAACCGCGAGCCCGGACACATCCTGCGGCTGACGGGTACTACGTTGCCCTTCTCCAAGGGACTTCACGCCACGAGCCCGGACCCATCCTGCGGCTGGTGGAAACTCCGACTCCCTCCCATAGGGATTTCACTAACGTTCTTCCCAAAGAACCCAAGTGCAAAACGCAAATTTTTTTTTTTTTAATAATCCATCCTCCTAATACAAGAGCAAATGCCTCTATATATAGGCCTTAAAAGAAACTAAAAGACAATTTTGCCCCTTGGGCTTACATAAAACAAATCCCTTAAGTAAGGGTAAAAAGAAAAATGCATAATTAAATAAAAATTACAATTAATAAAATAAGATAAAATGAAGGGATCTCGGCCGTCGATCTTCAGCTCCTCCGCGGATAGGCATGGACGGTTGGATGTCCGCATCACAATCGCCTTCGCCTTTGTTCCGATCGCGGCCCAACAACCCTTCCCGATCAGCCCTAATACGCGAGCCTCACGCCGAACCAGCCTCCTGTCTGCGAACCTTCCTCCTGTCCGCAAGCAACTCCCGCTTCTGGCTAGGCAAAACGCCTCATGGGTGAAGGCCTCACTCCCGCACCAGCTCGCGATCAAGCCCTCGCACTAGTCCACGATTGAGCCTGATCCACCTACCTAAAAATTTAGGATGTTAGATTTCATTTGGAAATTAAATAAAATTTGTGAAATTAGCATCATTTTCTTACAGGCTTCACCATTTAATTAATTTATTTTTTTATTTAATTAACAGGCTCCGCGTGCAGCTCGGAGTGAACATGCCAGCTCAAGCTAATCAAAAGCTACTTCATAACGAGGGTCCTGATTCTCCAGAAGTTGATCTCTTTGAGGTCTACGATGTTGTTCTCTATCTCGGCATAATAGACATTCTACAGGAGTATGACATAACAAAGAAAGTGGAGCATACCTGCAAATCACTCAAAAATGATCCCCTCACCATCTCTGCTGTAGATCCCAAGCTGTATTCAAGACGTTTCATCAGTTTCTTGGAGAAAGTATTTCCTGAGCAGATTTGAGATCGACCACAGCCTCTGTATCATAAATCAGCTTTCTACTTTCTGTCAAAGAAGAGGAAGATATCGATGTGTTGTTTACTCAATTCAGGTTTTCTTTCCCTTCCCTTTGACTTAGGCTTCGTTTGAGACAGCTTTCTTATTGTTTTTTAAAATAGTTTTCTAGCACAAATTTTTTTAATTTTGTATTAAAAAGCTGTTTTAAGAAACAATAAGAAAGTCGTCCCAAACAAAACCCTTAATGATTTCAAAATAAGAAAAAAACCTCTACTGGATATAGAACCTCTCCAATTATTATAATAATTGTATTTGTGCAATTACCTTAATTTCAGCTATAAATTTCTCTTTAAATAACTAGGATGTAGCTGCTACTATATGTTTTCAAGCATTTGTGGATTGGATTCCAGCCATCAACAGCGAGGTGATTACATTATATAATTATCATAATAATTGGAGAGGACCAACATCCGCATTGCATGTATTCTAATTAGACTTAACATTTTTTTCCTCACTCTATTATTCATTCATAATTTCAAATATGCTTATGGTCTACCTATTTGTTTTACACTACTGATGCATTTCGCTTTTGACTCAAGTTGTTTCTCTAAGGGTCTGTGTGGGATAATTTTATTATTGATTTGTTTTTTATATCGCAACCACAATTCTAATTGACTACTATTTTTTCATAGTTTTTCAGAAATATTTGTGTTAGGAAGAAGCTATTTTTTACAGCAGCTTTCAAAAAAGCTATTTTTTTCTATAATAGCTTTACAATCACCTTACAAGATGCTGCGGCTGTCCCAAACAGACCCTAAATGAGGATTGTGAGTCGTATGACCTATGAAATCTTATATTCTCAAAGTTTTAGTTGTATTAGTTGATATTTTGTTATTTCCCAAGGGGAAGTAATTGTAATTCTAACCCTTATGTGCGAATCCTAAGCCTATATTAGCTTAAGCGACAGTGGTGTTATTTATTTATATATAGAGCTCATTATAGTTGGCTCTTGAGAATGATCTTCTTGTTTTCCTTAAAAATACTGCTCCAGTTTTTTAACAATTGACATCATAATTTTATTTAAACAAGGTACTTTACTTTTTATTCTATTCCAGATCGCTAAAACAGCACTACATTAACCAATGAGGCTTTACTTTTCTTCGGCCTCTCAAATTCTGATCACTTGTCATGGAAGTAACTGCAATGTGTTCTAAAGTATTTTTGTATTAAAAAATTATTTAAAAAGTATTAAAAAAGTTATCTCACGGCTTTCTCACTGCTTCTTAAAGTAGTTTAAGAAGCAGTTTTTTAGTAGAAAAAATTTAATTTTTCTTCTAAAAAAATTGCTTTAAGAAGCAGTAAAAAAGTTGCCCCAAACGAAGCCTCAGTCTTCATTCGGGATTGCTTTTTTTATTGCTTTTCAAAGTAGCTTTATAATCCAAAAATTTTTAATAAGAAATTTTTGTACTAAAAAGCCGTTTTAGAAAACAATAAGAAAATTGTCTCAAATAAAGCTTTATGTTTTATTTGGGATGATTTTTTTACTGCTTCGTAGAATGACTTTCTAATATAAATATTAAATTTTTTATTAAAAAATTTATTTTAAGAAACAATAAAAAGCCATCTCGAATGAATCCTTAGTTTGGGGTTTAACCAACCCAAACAATGCCAACATAGTAATTACATTAGTTCAATTTGGGCTTAATTCATCAAATAATTTTTCTCACAATATGACATATTAGTGCGATTCCAAGCAATGCAAGCAATCAGCACCATGTTCAACTGTTCATGTAGCTCATCACATGCTAGTAAAATTATTCATAGTTTTATCTTGATTGGAGAAGACTCGATGTTCATCTCGTTGATCACCAAGAGGAATTGTTTTATGGCTTCAATTTCATTGGGAGAATTTATTTTGTACAGAGTTCGAATGGGAAGTACGGTTCGGATTATTGTGTATTTGGAAATATTCAGTAAATACGCATCAAATTAGCAAATACTTAGCAAATCCGAAAGGTTCTCCTCGTTCGGACTACGCATAGAATAATTTCTCATTGATTGATGGCTTGGTTGCCTTGCTTCCCATCACCAATTTTCTCATTTATCTTCACTTCCAAATCAAATCTACACCAAGGTTTACTTGCAAGATTATTTCATTTCCTTGACATGTCTTCTAATTCTATGCTTCGTTTGGGATGGTTTTCTTACTGCTTCTTAAAGCAGCTTTTTAATATAAAACTTATTGTAAAAAAGCCATCCCAAGCAAAGCCCATGTCTCTCATTGACTCCAATTTATTTGAGGTGTTTTGGATGAATGTTTTGGTAGTCAAACTTTTCTCTTATAGGCTATTGAATGAAATCTTTATAATTCTTAATGAGGTTAAATACTCTCAAAAATTTATTAATGATTGGAATCTCTTAAGTATTATTCTCATTTGTCTCTTGAAAAATAGAGTTTATGTTGTTTACTTGCTTGACTTAGCTTTCAGATGTAAATATCCTTTAATAAAGAAATTTAGTGTCACAATTTCATTAAAGATCTTGTAGGAAGAAAGTAGATTAAATGGGGATCAAAGAAGCCTTACCTTCTACCCATCTCTCCTAATGCTAAACCCATTCACATCATAATTTCCTTCTCTTCTTCAATCAGTTTCTATAATATGATTATCTATATTTTTAAATTGAAGTGATTCACTATAAGAATATAACTAAGATTTCATTTAGGACGATTTTTTTGCTGCTTCTTTAATTAATTTTTTAATACAAAATTGATTTAAGAAGTGGTAAGAAAATCATCCCAAACGAAACCTAATTCTTGTTGCTCCATTAGACTTCTAGAAGTGATTCATCTTAAACATTTTTTTTAGTACCAATACTTTAATACCTTTGAATATGGAAAAATTATTTTGTGGGGTCACCAAATGGTCTAAAGACGATACCGAGCGGTACACAGCAACGAAACACAAAAAAAATGACATGACATATTCTCATTCACCTCTAGACGTCATTTGATGATCGTACATAATAATTTCTCTTGAATATGATGTTCTTGAGCCCATATGATTCACCAATTCAACATAAAATATTTCAAATACGATTTGACGAATCCAATTTTCTTAAAAAACATTTTTAATTGTTCGGACGTAAACAGTTCAAAAATATCCCACCAGATCAAAAAAAAGAAAAGCACAGTGAGTTCATTACTGGTTGCTGTCACCAAGGAGAACATGAGAAATCTCAAAAGAGAATAAATAATATCCGATTAGTGAAGAGGCATAAAAAAAAATACCCCACAATAATGACGATACAACAACAGGGAACATAGCGTCAGAGCTTCCAATAGAACGCTGAAATGAGCAGCAAGTCTCAATGAACAATAAATTAAATCTCACCTTTTATAAATTCCCAACTTTTCCATGTTGAAAATTTCATCCTAACAACTTTCCTGATTTTCAGTACACTGGTATCAACACTACCAATAGTTCCCCCAAATCTTCTATCATTCATTTCCCTCCAGATATGATAGACAGAGAAGCAAAAAGTGAGTAAGAAAAGATTCTTAACATCAGCATGAGGGCAAGCCAGGTTATCAGTGGCCTCAAAAACTTGAAATAAATTCAGCATAAGTAAAAAACGATTAACAGAAGGTAGCAGAGCCTTGAGAACAACAATAGAATATTCACATTCAAAAAAACAGATGTGAAATATTCTCCAAGTGTGAATGGCAAAGGACACAAGAAAAAGGAATGTGAATGTTTCGCCTAGCTAAAACATTCGCAGTTTTTAGACCACCACAAATTGTCAGCTAAGAGTAAGTGGAGTATCTTAAAGCAAAGTGCATATGCCAGATTATTCTACCCATCACAATTCATCTTTGTAAAACTCCCTGCGGAAAGAGAAAAAAGATCCAAAAGCAACATTACTCCAAAGTAGGCAGATATAGAGGTTAACGACCGGGGGTTTCACTGGCCTAAGAACAGTGCTTCCTCATCACAAAAAAAAAATTCCCTGCGGAAAGAGAAAAAAGATCCCTAAGCAGCATTATTCCAAAGTAGGCAAATATAGAAATTTGGGTTAATAGGTATAGATTCAATAGTTTCTCGAGCTGTACATCCCAATAAGAGGGGAGGTTCCATTTCAGATCTACCAACAAAGAGCTAAGAGGGACATTCCAGGGATACTGAGACAAAATAAAGATCACCATGCAGAATTTGAGATAAACATTGTCCTTCACACTAATGATCCCAATGAAGAGATATGCCTTTCACCATTAATGAAAAAAGAAAATTTCTCTTTAGCAAGCGCAACAATGGTACAACTACATTTCCAAATAGGGGAAGGGGCCTGAGACATCAGTTTCCACTGAGAAGAGAATCTGAAAATAAACCACAATGACATAGGGATGTAGGTGTTATAAATCCTGCAAATCAAAGAGCTGTTGAAAGTAAACTCTAGAGCTGGAACAACATGGATGCCAATCCCCATAAGTCCCTAGGTGGAATTTTACGCTTCATAATAGCCATTAGCCCCTCCGAGCTTTATTAGACATCAGATCTGGATAACTCCAAACATAAAAAATAAAGTAAAAAACATAGAATAGTTAGGCAGCAGCCACACTAACCTCAGGCCCTTTACCTTCTGGCTTCCACTTAACTTTTTTTAAAGAAAGTTAAGTGCCCAAATGTAATTCTGAATTAGATTTAAATCTAACTACATCCTCTTCCAAACTTAAATCCTGCTTTACACTTTCATTAATTATTAATTAGATTAAACTCAATTACATTAATTAATCAACAAAAGACGGTTCGCTGAGAGATTTCCGCCGTCCGATCAAGAAGGCGATGGCGATGCCGATGCCGACACTCGCTGTAACCTCACCAACAGTGAAAACGCTCAATGACAGACATTTCATAATTAACAAGGAAAGAAAAAGTTGAAGAAAGTGTGCGCCGCGCGCACGTTAGCTTCTGCTCACTTTGCGTTGCCCAGAAGCTACTGTAAGTCCGCGACCAATTAAAAAAAATGTAAGAAAATAAAATAGTTATTTTTTTTTTTTTTTTAATAATTAGACATTTAACCCGTCGACGCCGCACTGTTTGTAACTGAGCGACTGCCTCCTTGGACTGATCACAATCACACAGTCCACTGACACCTATAAAGCATAAAATAAAATTAATTAATGTAATAAATAAAATTATTTTATTGTATATTTTAAAATAAATAAAAATTCAAAATTGCGGGAAGACTTTTAAGTTTTTTAACTCAAATAAAAATTAATTATAAATAAATAAACAAAATAGTGAAATTATTTAGAGAGGGTAGCATTACTCTTAATTTGAAAATAAAAATGCGTAGGATAGCAAGTAGCGGTGCATGATAGAGAAAGCCTGGCGAACACCTACCTGAACCCTAGGTGAAGTAAACCCGAGCAGGCGGATCTTGGCACCAACATCGCCGGTGATCCGTAACTCGACGCGATCATTCACGGCGGCGTCGCGGACAAGATTCACCGCATCAGATTGCAGCACATTGAATCGGCTCACGCTCACTCTCGACTCGACCAGCCGCGTGCTGTGCTCCGGCTGCTCAAAGCCAGGCACGACGGCGATCCCTAGTGGCACGCCGCGGTACAGAACGTACAAATCCGCCGCGCCGTACTTTATCCCAACCTTGTTCGGATTCACTGCGGTGAACAGCAGCGTGGTGTTCAGCGAAAGGTACGCCGCCGGAGACGCCGAATACGAGGTAACCCCATCGCCGGATGAATCGGTCGGCGCGACCAGAAGATACTCGACGCCCACGCGCTGGAGATCGAACTCGGGCTTCTTGGGGCGGACGGCGAGAACGATGACGAGGGCAATGGCGACGGCGAGGAGGGCGAGGAAGATGAGGAGGAAAAAGAGGCAGCAGCAGCAGCCTTTGAGGGAGGCGGCAGAGGAGGACGAGGAGGGGCCCATGTAGCGGTCGGCGGCCAGCGGAGGTTGAAGATGTGGGGGATAGTGTCGCCGTTCGCCGGGGCGATTTGTCATTAGTGGTGCGGTGGAACGGAGGAAGGGGGTGCGTTTGGGGTTGTGGCCGGGAGAGATTTCTATAGCGCTTCAGCTTTTGTGGTGGGTGCTCCGTGCTCGCATGGCGGAGGTTTGGGAACGAGGAGGAGAGGGTATTGCACTGCTACGTATGAGTGCGCTGGAGGACTGTCGGAGGATGTAGATTGTCTTTTTTTATGAAAAAAATCTAGACCCACGACCAGATGGGTGAATAAATAAAATAAATTAGGGTAAATAAATAAAAATTAATTTATATTATAATGAATTAAATTATTAAATTTATTTTAAAATTATGCAATTAAAATTTTTAATATACTAATAATTATAGCGGGATCACGAGCGAGGGCGGGTCCAGCGGGATCGCGAGCGAGGGCAGAGCGGCCGAGCGGGTTCGCGAGCAAGGGCGGAGGGGTCCAGTGGGATCACGAGCGAGGGCGGAGGCGCGGAGCGGGTTCGCTTCTTCGCGAGCGACGGAGCGAGGGTTGAGGGCCGCGGAGCGGGTCCAGCGGGAATGCAGGATCGTGAGCGAGTTCGGAGCCGCGGAGCGGGTCAAGTGTGATCTCGACTCGCGAGCGCGGGCGGGATTGCGAGCGAGCCAACGAGGGCGGAGCGTGAGCAACTGCGGGAGGGATCGCGAGCGAGTGCGGGCGACTGGGCGAGTAGGGTCGGAAACCAGGTTAAACGGATCAACCCGGACCAGACCCGTTTTTCAAACGGGTCAAAATTTTGAACCCGAACCCGGATTTTTCGGGTCGGGTTTTCAGGTCGGGTCAGAAATTGACACCCCTACATGTCAGCTTCCAAAATTTATGAGCAAATAGAATATGCCTGAAACATTCTTTCTTCCATCATATATAGTATTTAAATTTGCCTCCCTTTCAGCCCAATGCTTGATTTGAAATTTCTTAATACTATTAATTATAGCCTAAATATCCTATGAAAATAAGCATTTAGATGAGATGAAAAATAAGTGTAAAATTATATAATTATTAGTTCATTAAGGCATTGATATATAAAAAGAAAAAGAAATTACGATCATGCGAATCTTTTGAAACCATTTAATAGAATTCTCATTTTTTTTTATGAAATAAATAATTAATGTGGGCCTCTAGAAATTTATGAATAGACTTCATATTTATGCATTTAAGATCAAAGTTTTGAGTTGAGACAATTCTTAAATTTAAAAAATTCTAGTACCTTCTTATTGCCACCTAACAATGAATATGGGTCCCACTATAATGACTACATGAGACATGACAATGAATGCCAACAAACCTCAACATGTATGTACCATCCCACTACTAGATATCGATAAACAAATTGATATCATGCTTATCATCATCTTGTGTTGGTTATCAATTATCATTCAATATCAACCTTCTATGTCACCAATCTCTCCTCCAATTAGGAGGATGATTAAGCTGCTTATCTATTGTTGTCTAACTTATAATCTTCCATATGCATTATTATCATTTGAAACATATCTGTTGACCTCGTTTTTGGCTCGAATATGCTCGACCACCTTCGATTGATTCAATTAGACCTCGTTGAGCCAAATTCCAACTCGAATCGGTCAGAATTGATTATTAATTTAACTCGACCCTGTTCAATCGAGCCCGAGTTGTTTAATTTGACCACGACGAGTTCAATTTGACCCGAGTCGATTTCAATTTTGATTTAATCAAATCGATCGAACTTAGCCTGATTTTAAATCAAGCCACTTTGAATCAAATCTATATCCAAACCCAACTCAAATCAGCCCAAATTAATTCAATTAAATCCTAAACTACTTTCTAATAAATTTGAATTGATTTCCTAAATCTTGAAATGACCTTGACGGTCTTGATCTCTCTGAAATTCGGATTCTGTCGCGGCTGCAAGCTCCAGTCGCATGAGTCCTCGAACGAGTAGTGAATTCGAACAACTTTAGGCCGGAGCAGAATGTCGCAGTGCGATTTTGAGCTTTCGGAGCAGGGCAGAACGTCGAGAGACGTTAGAAGGCTTGAAAGAAGCCTTCGGCTGCCTCATTCTGACGGGCATTCTCTCCCCCTCGTTTTTTCTCATACCAACCTCCCTCTCTGGCAGGGAGAACTCTCCCCCCTCCCGTGCTTCCTTCGGTCGGAGCATGAGTAGAAGCCGAAGGGCTACTCCACCCAATCTTTCCATCCCGTCAATCCCTCCTCCGGTCTCGTTCCCTTCCGCACGCTAAAGGAGCTGAAGCCCCTCTCGTCTTCTTCCGTTCGCACGACCTCAAGCCGAAGCCCTTCTCCGACTTGAAGGCCGAAGCCCCCTTCCCGTCCCCTGTGTTCGCGAACGCCAGCTAAGGCCGGAGCCTTGCTCCCAGGCGGAACCCCCTAATCCCGACCTCTCTCTCTGGATCTCACACCCGTCGCGCCTCCACGTCCAAGCCCGACTCCCTCCTGACCTCGTCCCTTCTCCGGTCGGTGTTCAAGCAGGAGCCGAAACCCCCCCTGGCTAGCTCTTCCATCCCGAGCCCGAAGCCAGGTCCGACGACTCGATCGCGCCTCCACATTCGGACCCGACGCCGGCTTGTCCTATGCCCTAGCCGACCGATCTCCTCTAAGGCTGTAGGTAGCTTCTCCCCTTCCCTCTCCTTCTCCGCTTCTTCCTCCTTTCTCTATCTTCTTTTCCTTCATATGTTCTTCCTACTTTCTTTTTTTTTGCAAACTATTTCAAAAAAACAAAAAAATCTTCAGAAGCATGATCATGTCTAGTCTCTCTTAGAGTTTGGAAACTATAGTGTATTTCATGGCCGATTTAAGCTATTTACACCTAAGTAATGTTTGAGTTGTATACCTTTACGATTCACTTTCTTAATGTATTTTACATTGTCAGTTATGAGTGGCTTGACGAGTTATTTCTTTATGGCATTAGGAAGGAATTTGATGGTTTAATCCTTGGGCTTGATTTATATTTCCTTTACAGGATGTATACTTATGATAATGCATAGTCATGAGTTGTGCTTGATTTAGTTTTATAGTCATTCATGATTGTTGAGTTTGGAGATGAGTATGGTTGTGTTTCTCTGATTTTGAAGTCTTTGTAGGCTTTGTATAGATTGTGGAAAGTCATAAAAATTAATGTTATTTATTATCAAAATATGTAGACAAGATGTTTGTGGTAATATCCCAAAGAGAAGTCATGGTTGTTTTGCTTGTATTAAAGTTCTAAGCAATGAGCTCTTTCATGACAAGGTTTCCTCAATGCGTTGTCTAGAAATTTATTAACCAAAATCTGAGAGTAAATGTGGTTATTAAATGAAATGTGTGTGGTGTTAAGGTCATTCTTTCATGAACTATGCTCATTTTATTCAATGCTTATGGATGAATATCATGCACTTTAAAGTATGATGGTTGTCATAGTTTATCATTCTAATAGAAGTTGGCCTTGATGTGTACACGTTTCTTTTAAAATGTCGAGATTTATGGCTCCATGGCTTTAAGAATCTTATTAGTGGTATGTATATCTTTGTGATCCGCAATTAGTTGGAGATATGCTTAGTAAGAAAAAAAAGGACTTTTACCATAAGTATTGAAGGCAAAGTTTAGCAAATCATGTTAGATCACTTGAGGTATCTCATGTTTTATTGGAAACTTCAAGTTTTATCAAAAATACAAATCATGTTGGCGGGTCATACAAATATCTAGTCATCAACATCATGACTTCATCCGATGAAGGAGTTTTGTGTATTCCTTATGAAAATTTATATGCATGCTTATATCATAGAATCACATATGTGAATTGTCATGGATTTACCTCATTCTCCTAGTTGCATGCCCAATTTTCTTTTCTACAACATTTGATAGCACATATCCGTTGGCATGATTAGGAGAACTTGTTTGAAAGATTTCTATGTCTTGATTTGAGAGTAAAGTCATGGCTTTTAATTTAAAAAAAAAATAATTACTTGGAATTATTGGTGGCATGTAGCATGAAAAATACGAGTTCGCTGGGGGAAATTTCATGTCTATTTTAAATCATTTGATAAATGAAATGCTCATATCTTTGACTAGTAAATGTTTATACGTTCCATACATGCTTAGAATGTAATTGTCTAAATGCAATGTTTAGAGTGTTTCTTTTGTGAAGTTTTAAGGTAGAGATTGTTGGAAAATGTTACAAGTTTTATATTTGATTTCATACTATAAAGATTTGGCTAATTATTTTACATTGAAAGGTTTTATTGAAGATTTTTTTTTGTGAATATTTTGTGATGAATGCTTTGCAATGAGAGGTCTTTATAAAACCTTCTCGTTGGAAAGTTTGGTGTTTTCTACCCCACTCCAAATAGAATAAAAAGCACTTGGTTGTTTTCTTTGTGTCAAAGAGTTTTGGTGTTTTGTTTTCTTTGCGATAAAGGGTTTTATATATCGTTTCATTTGGAGGTTTCTTAAATGAATTTTGGGATTTGAAGCTTTATGATTGGCTTTGGGTTGAAAGGCTATTCGATGTCTTTGTTTTGGAACGGATAAGCTTGTTTATGTGGGGAATTATTTTTCTTCTTGCTTGCACTTGTTTTAAAAAGTGGTCTTGGGTTAGTGTATGGTTAGAGCATGTTTTGGATTCTAAGTGGAAGTCTAATTTGGGTTTTGTTTTTGGGGGTTTGTTCCATTTTTGTCATTTGGAGTTTTATTTAGAAGATAGTTAAGTTTGGTCAGTCGTTTTAAATGTATCAAGTGCTTTATTCGGATTGTGGGAACAACAAAGGGCATTGTTAATGTTGCTTTAGGGTACACTTGACTTCACAGAAGTGTGCCCAATAACAACAATGCCTACATTCCTTTTATGTTTGATTTTCATTCTTTTATTTCTATTGCATTGCTACTTATTATCTAACTCTCATGCATAAATCTCTAAGTCTAATGACACATGTACGAAAATCCTAAGGGTTAGAAAACAAAACCTCCTTTTAATCCTACAACCTTAGTGACACCTAAGGACAAAAATTAAGGACCGAGTCTTAGAAAATATAGACTTAGGGTGCATGCTCCTTATAGGATAGAGACATCAAAATTAAACTTAGCGGCACGTCTTCCTAGATTTAGCCTTTTCTTTCTTTAATCCATTAATAATCAACCAACCAATCTTAATCTAATTCTTAAAATTTATTAAAAAAATACTTAATCCCTAATCAACTTATAATTAACACTTATAATTGTTGAATTCTAAATCTAAAACATACATCTAAATCAAATATAATTAATCTAATAATTAACTCCTAACCAACCTAAAATTTAAAATAAGTATATTTAATTAAGGGATCAAATCTAAATCTAAAACTTATTAGGGTAAAAGACTTCTAAAGATCAAACCCTAGATTAATCATATAAAATCAATAAACAAACCCCTTAATACATAACAACCACTCCAGAAGTGAAGTTTATTGGATGGACTACTCCGGGCTGCGGGGCTAAGTGTCCTAAGGAGGCCTGGTTCCTCGAGCCTGGTGGCACAACGCCACGAATGAATCTAATGGGGTGTTAAAACCTAAAACTAATTTTATAATTGGCTTAAATCAAACCTTAATTGATAATAAATCACTTAATCTATATTTCTTTTTTTTAATTTATAATCAACTAATAATTGAACAAAATTGGTTGTCACTGGGTAACCCAGGCCTACGAGGCTATTAAATTAGCCCCAAGGAGGGTGAAATAAACCTCACGGCCTCGGTGTGAAACAAAGGTGGTAATCGATCAAATTCTAAAATTAAAAATATCTAAAATTAATCCTAAATTATTAATATTTCAACTTCAATTAAAATCTCCATTTTTGCCTTCTAACAAATCAAATACAAACAATTCTAACTAAATCATCCTACATAGGATCTATCCAAAACTACATAGCCTACACACACCTTAGATTTGTTTGGTTAGGACACGACTTCTAGCCCTAGGTTAGGCTGACATTTTCTTTTACTGTTCAGTATTTACTACATGCACATATCCTATAAATGCTTTTTTTTATATACTTCATGTTAGTTACTTTTTGTTATTTACCTGCATTTATTTTCTGAATGGCATCTACGCTCATTTGTATATTTTTCTTTTATCTTATTTTGCGAGGTACATTAAATCCTGAGGGTTGAGAACTAAAGAAGAGCATTTGCTTAGGAGCTTTTGAGTGGCCGCGCCACAATCGGGGAGTATTTGCTTATAAGCTTGTAAGTGGCAGCGCCACAATCAGGTATGATCTCTGCAACTTGTAAAGCAATTTTCTTTTAATCATGTATCGAACTGCTACACATCACACACATTTTGTTGATAGGTATTCTAGCATGTTTAGGTAGCCAGCCATAGGGTAGTTCACTAACGAAGCTTTGGCCCTATAGGTCAAAGCTTGCCCCCTTCTGTGAGCCCTAGAGACCATTAGGGTCATTTAGGCCTGTAGAGTAGGCCACCTATTATGCCGGTTGGCATCGTTGTTTTCCCACACGAAGTGGGCATCGTTGTTTTTCTGCTAGGACTTTGGCCTTTTCCGGTTTCGGGTACGATACCCCCCCCCCCCCCCCTTTTTTTCTTTCTTTCTGTGAGCCTTAGAGACCATTAGGGTCATTTAGGCCTGTAGAGTAGGCCACCTACTCGTGTCATTGGGCACCGTTGTTTTCCCACACGAAGTGGGCATGACTATGATGATTCTCTGTGCGGGTATCTTGCCTGAAGGATACTCTTAGGGTGTGTTTATTTATTTTTTCTGTACTCTGGATGTCATGCACACATCTGTTCTTACACACTTTTCTCCACAATGCACCTTACATGCATGCATTGCATTAGTGGACCTAAGGATCTTTCTTACTTATGCATTTGTTTCATGCATCATACAACGCTAGATCTGTTCATTTGCATATTGTAGAGTCCTTGATTTAAATCTTTTAAACTATTAATCCTTGATTCCTTATGATAGAGCCCTCCCATCTTGCATACATATAGGGCGATTGGTTGTGCTTAGGATTTTAGCTGGCTTCCTTTTTCAGGCAAGGAATAAGTCCAGACTGCATTAGTTAGGTCGTAGGCGTTAACGTCGTATGTACGATATTACACCTCTTATAGATTTAAGATCTAAAGGTGAGTGGTACGAGTGTACCCCTATACACCTTATTGGTGGGTAAGCTATCCATCCTTTCGGAAGCTATAAATCCTGCCCATCCGCGTCACATAGATGACGCCACCTCCCTCTTTCTTTCATGTTTGCTTGAGATGCGTGGCCTCTTTCTTTTTCCCCAGTTTTCTCTTCCTCGGACCGGCCGGATGTTGAATGAACCATGTGTGATTGATTAAACCAACTTGGGACCCTCTTCCCTTTGATTAGGAAAGCCTAGAAACCCCTTTGCACTAAACCCATTTGGAGAAGATAATCTAACATCCTTAATCGAGAGTTTTCCTAAGTCAAGGCTTAGGATGTAATTAACTACGGGGGCTTGCGCCCGTAGGAAATCGATCCCCACAATCAAATAAACCTTATTCGATGCTGATGTATCGAATAGGGGAAATCTCGTGAACTTTTGGGTTATAGATATTATTATCCATCGAGGTTGGTAGGTGAAAGCCGCTATCTTCCATGGCTAATCGTATCTATAACTCCATCTGCTCTTCCATCGGCCTGCTTGTGTCGAGTGTAGAGGCTTACGACCATTTCGTCCTTCGGGATAGTGTGATCGTGCCCTTCGCATTCGAACCACACGAGCGGAATCCTTTCGGAGACCCACAATATCACTTATTAACATTTGATATACATTAGTCAATAATGTTGGAAACCTTTTTTTTAACAGCCATACCTCTTTTCCTATAAGAAGTATAATCAAACCGACCATCACTTTGACCTCCAAAGTTCTTTATCATTAATCATGATGTCTACCAAGAATGATATTTGATACTCTTTTTTTTTTGTTTTGTAATCTCCCCTCATTCTAGAAAAATGATCGAATCTATCACAAATCATTATCAAAATTTTTATGTGCTGCTGATCACGTCTAAGATTTGCTAATCATCAATGTAATATTCATAACCTAATAATATTTTAAGCTCATTTTTAGTCATATGATATCATATTTTATTTGGTAAAATCTCAAACAACAATTATTGCATGACTTTTTTTTTTTTAATTTTCCTAATCGACAAACAACTTATATGTAAGATCTATCAATCACTAATACTCATCTCTTGCTCACCCGATCTTATATCCTATTCGAGGATCCACAAAACTTGCAGCTTGATTTTTTTTTTATATGTTTCAATGATAACTAATATGGAGATGTCTCTCAGCTCTCAGGCTCAATATCTATCATATTGTATTAATATCTTCTTTAGTTATGTAAAAGGTATCCTTTTCAATTATTGACTTGTTCTCGTAGAATCATTTCAATCAAATTTGATCTTTTTTTTTTTTAATTCAATGCGTAAAAATCTTTAAATTTAATGATATTTTTTTTTTCTTTGCAGTCATAAATATTTTAACTCAAAAAAAAAAAAAATCTAATCAAATGAACCATTAACATTAATTATAGGGGTTTGGAGCTATTGTGATTTTAGTAATTCTATGTTCTAACAAATAGCCTCACAAGCAAATTATGTTCTCTTGCTTCTTTTGTTAATAATTTATTTAAGAAAATGCCAAGAGGTTGTAGGACAGGCTGTCTCCTCTCCATGTAGTTCGAATGACATTCAATCACGTGTTTGGTTGATAAGTAATTCACAAGAATCGTAATATGTATGGGGAAAGATAAATTATTACATGCAGAATCTGGATGTCGAAACATAGCTCGCATTCGAACTCCAATAAAAGGGGGTCACATCATCAATACACATTGTGTACAACGACATGGTCCTTTCCTATTAGAATCCGGACTCTGCACGTAATAATTTATCCTATGGAACAATCAATTAAGTTGCCAATTTAGCAACACAAGATGACTGAATCCACAGTGGGCCAGTTACTGACATGAATTAAGGACTAATAGGATTACAAACAAATTGAGTTCATTATGTAGGAGCTTTCTTGAATTTAAGCTTGTTGGCTAAAATTGAGCTCGAATTTGAGCTCAATTCTAGTATTGTGCTCAAATTTATGGATGTTTGAGTTTTGTTTGAGCTCAGTTTATCAGCTAATCAAATCAGATTTATCAAGCAATGATATCGAACAACTTGATAATTATCTGAGCAATCCTTATCGAACATTTTAATGAGGAGCCTATTTAATGAGCTCAGTTTAACTGCTAATCAAATGGGATTTATTGAGTAATGCAATAGAACGCCTTATTAGCAATCTGAATAAGTGTTTAAAAAAAAATTAAATTTTTTTATTACAGTAAGTAAATAAATTTTATGTTACGTGCGAATTTACTTGGAAAAAAAAAAATCATTTTTGGGGTTTACCAGAAGGGTCCGAGGGACGTGCCACGTCACCAAAATACATCGGGATTCAATGTGTTCGGGCGATGTGGCGCATCTGAATTGGATGTCCGCACATCGGGTGACCAGACGTAATAATTCACCCCAAGAGACAAGGGTGGGGCCACCGGTGGGCTGAGGTTTATGTGCAATTATTTGGTGCTTTTATTTGTCAGAACTTCAAAGGAAAGCTTTGTTTTCGTGTTCCTCGGCAATTAAAGTAGCGAGAACAAAGGAATCATGGCATGAGCAATTTAAAAATAAATAAATAAATTATATTAGAATATTTTGATATAAAATAGAAAAAAAGACAAAACACTTAGCCATTAGCATTCTACTAATCGTGATTAATTAGGTTATATATATTTATTTATTTTTATTTTAGGATGTGTTTTTCTCTCTCTGTAATGTAAATGATATTTAATATTCAATTTAAAATGTTCTTAAAATCAATCTCTCTTATCTTATTAATATATCTCCTATAAGGTACTTAATTAGGCTAAACACATATTGAATAATCTCAAATTTGTAGGAAGTAAGATTTTCAAGTATAGACATTGAGCTTAAGAGACCCTATTTATAGATATTGTTGAGGTTAACTTTCTTATGAGCTTACAAATTTCATTATTACATAAAAATTACCGGCTATACCTCTAACTATTTGGTTCAAGTTTATGAGAGAGAATGATTTTTGTCTTCATAAGTCTTCTATTATTATTATTATTATTGCGTGTTAGAATATACGCGACGGTAGAGTTTATGAATTTGCGTCCGAGCATTGTACGAGTATTCAGCACACAAACAGAAAAGAGAAATGAATACCAAGATTTTTACGTGGAAAATCCAAAAGAGGGAAAAACCACGGGGACTCGCCCAGTTGTAAAATTCCACTAGTATTTGTTTGAAGTACAAAGGTTAATCCGTCTTACAAATCAAGACGATCAGTTTACAATCAACTTCTCACAAAGTTACAAAGTTCTGCAAATTCCCGGCGTTTCCCGAAAATCCGGCAGAGTTCTGATGTCTTCAGGCGGCGGGAAGAGCTCCGGCGATGGTCGAGGAGAAGCTTCTTCCTTCTCTTCCTTCTTCTCTTCTTCTTCTCTCTCTTCACTTGAGTCCCTCTTGTGAAGAATGATTCTATTTATAATTTTTCTAGAGTGGCATGGCTTGTAAATAGGTGTGAGATCATGGGCGAATAGGGAGTGGTTTGAATGGACGACCGATATTGAACCCTTCGATCGTGCACCGTTCGTTGGACATTTGGAGGCCTTAATGATGTCGGAATTTGGAGATCTTGGGCTCGTTGGATTCGTCTCGTTGAACCTCTCGATTCAAGTATAAGCTCGTTAAAATCGAAGACCGTTTGGTAACTCAAATTGCGGTTTGAACCTTCTAACAGCGATTCGGGTCCTTGATTCAGACTCATTTGGGCTCGGATTGGGTAGAACTTGGTATCGTTGGGTTTGTATTTCCGAGACGCTCAGTTTGAATGTAAGCTCACTGAAATCGAAGTTCGGGTGCTTCCGGATTTAATTTTTGAAGTTTCCGGGTTGGGCTTTGCATCAAGATTCGTGCCCAATCAAGATAATTTCATTATAACTTATCAGTTATTATTATTATTATTATTTTGTATGCATAAATCTTTTGTTTTAAGAAGTAAGATTTCATGTTGATTGGTGTGATAGAAAAGTCTCTCTTAAATTGAAGGGAAAATTCTATAAGATGGTTGTGAGATCTGCAATATTTTATGATGTAGAATGTTGACAATTAAAAGATAAGCATATATAATATTAAGTTAAACTGTAACAGAAATGAAGATGCTTAGGTGGATCAAAAATAACAAAATATAATTAAAGATTTACATAATTTGGTACAAAGTAAAAGAAAATTAACAAAATAAAATTGCAAAAATAATTTAAGAAAAATATTAAAAAAACATGGCTTAAAAAAAAAAAAAAAAAAAGAGCAATGGTTAAAGGACCATGCACCATTGGCTCCATCAAAGCGACTGCAAAAGTCTCTTATAGTAAGAGCATCTCCAACCGAAAATCTCATTTTTCACTCCAAAATGCCGTGAAACTACAAAATGACGCGATTCATCTCCAATGGAACTCCACTTTTCATATTTTTGCAGGTAACGGTCGTCTCTTTTTCCCGCGGCAAGTTCGGTAGAGAGGTAAAACTGGCGGAGATGAACAGTGCAACAACAATATTGGCATCCCACTGTTCACCCCGCAGCCAAAAAGCGGGAAATTTGTGGTCCCGCTGGAGCTGGCGAGGGCGCCATTCAAGCGCTTGGAGTTCAGTTGGAGATGCCCTAAGTGCATCATCTCCCTCAAAATCCGCCAAAAAACAATCCTTGCAGGCTAGCACGGTGTAGTAAAATTGATGAAGGAGCTGTTTGATTTCTTTAAAAAAAATCAGAGTGAAATGAAATATATTGAATGTCAAATAAATGCAATAAATTTAATTTTTTTTAGTTATTTTGATAAATAGAAAGTAGTGTGGGTGTGGGTGATTATTTTTATATTTAGTATGAAGTAAAATGAGTAGTATAAAGTTCAATGATTATACCAACCGATTACTGGTGAAAGTGTCCGTTGTGCGGCAAGAATTTGTGGTATGCAGTAGTGTCGAGAAGCGACGTAGCTGATGACAGTGGTGATCGTGGTAGCTAAGGATAGCTTGTGGGCGATGGTAACGGGTGGTGGGCGAAAACTAATAAATAGTTGACAACTGTCGTAATGGCATGTTGTGGTGTATGTGAAAAAAGGTCGAAATCTATTGAGCTTAAAGTACATACGGAAATGAACTATAAAATTGGAAGTCATCAAAATTTAACTTTGCATTCATTCTTCATCAAATCAAATGCCAATATCCATAAAATCATTGCATTTTGAATACTTTACCCTCACTATTATACAAACCAGATAACTGGCATCTTTTTTAAGTACAAAAAAAATCTAAATCACCATGTTCATGATGAAGAAGAACTCGTTAGAGTACTAAAAAAATTAGTAGAAATCAAAGGACAGAGTTACAAGACTATGGGGTTTATATACAAAACACTAAAAATATTAAGATTTCCATATCTAACATAAAAATTTCATTATTTATATGATATAACAATTCGTTAACAAAGCCTGCATAATCCTTGATGAAGAAGAGGAAATTGTGATGTGTTTTGTTGGAAACAAGTAGTGATGCGATATTGTTGAGAAGAGATTTAAAACATCATTCCTCTCCTCCCTTAGTGACATAATGCTTCATGGACAAATAAGAGACGAGGAAGTCACAACTAGATCTCATCAGAAAGGGTAGACGCTATAGTGATGCGCCCCTTTTCTCAATTAGACTTCGTTTACTAGAAAGCTGCTTTAAGAGGCAGGAAGAAAGCCATCACAAACGAAGCCTTAGCCTTCTATTCCTCTACTTGTAATTGTTGTTGCGTAATAACTCAAATATATGATATAAATTTTCTTGAAAAATATAAAAATTCTGAAGTAGAACGTTTTGACGTTGATCTGGTGAGTGCTGTGGCGCTAGGCCATGAACTATATATATATGTATCACCCCGCCGACTCTCTCACATGATTGTTTGGCTAGAAAAAAATTGAAAGAGAGGAAGAAGAGAGAGGAGAGAGAAAGGCATTTGGATCATATTTGTCGAGCATTTAAGAATTGAGAAAGTTACTCCTTTTTTCGTCCCTAGTTTCTCAACCTCTCAACTCTTACAGAAAAAAAAAAAAAACCCAACATTGACTTACACATCCATGCAATTAATCCAGCATACATCCACTTATATAGCCACCAATCCAATGCAAAACTCCCTAACTCATGGAAAACAACATAATCCACTTCAAAAGTTTCATGAAAGAAGTTTGATATTTATCTCATAATATGATTCATATATAAATATTAAGGCTTCATTTGGAACGGTTTTTCTTGTTTCTTAAAGTAATTTTTTAATATAAAAATTAAAATTTTTGTACTAAAAAATTGCTTTAAAAAACAATAAAAAACCACCCCAAACGAAGCCTAAGTCAATACTTAACAAATCATCAAAACCGTTAGTAAACTTTTATAGAAGAAGCTTGAACTTTACCTTATCATATACTTCATGCATGGTATTGTATTTATAACCAACATAAATATCCTCAAAATCAAAGTACCAAACACCTAAAATAAACTTTAAAAAGTAGAAGAAAAAACTGTTGTTTTCATATATTTTCTTTATATCCGCCCAAACATATCAAATTTGACCTTCATAAATATAACAAAGGATAAGCTAATCATGATCTTGCGAGGGACAAAACAACGGTCGAAAATTAAAGGTTAAGGAAACCAAAGAGAAAGATGGGTGGAACTATCAGAACTCTATCTATTTTTCTAATTTAAACATCAGTTTATTATTTAAACATAAAATTCTTTATGGATAATGTCATTAATGTTTAACGTATCTTATATGTCCATTGATGTGAAGCTCTCCTTTCCTTCAAGGCTTCAATCCCTTAGCTCTTAGATATTTATTAAAAGTTTTATAGTTTAACGCAGCAGAGATTGACTCTTTAAGGAAGTATTTAATTAATTGATTTGGATAATTATTATCATCGCAGCTCTAATTTCTTTGATCCTTCAAACTAAAAATGAGCTTTATTTTTTTTAATAACGAGAAGTTAGAAAATCATAAGAAAGCTGTCACAAACAAAGTCTAAGATATAGATGGCTCTTCCAAGAGGATTAGCCTCTACATCATTGGAACCCTAGTAGGCTCTCAACACAAAGATAAGTGACTATCACTCTTGGCAGTGTGGTTGGAAACGGGTGGAGGTGGCCGGCGGTGGTTGATTGCGGTCAAGAGAACTTGGTTGCAGTGTAAATCAAATCGTTCTCGCTCAAAATTGGGAGAGTTTGATTTACCTAAAAAATGAACTAGAATGATTTACACAATTACACTGCATTTACTTCACTTTATTATTATTATTATTTATCTTCATCTAATCAAATATCAAAATTTTCAAAACTCCTATATTTGAAATACTTTACACCTTATGTAATCCAACAAAATAGCGCCAATACGAAATTAATAGTTTGTTTATATATATATATATATATATATATATATATTATGGCTGATAGAGATGGGAAAGACATTAGATATTGTTACGTGCAACAAAGAAATTTCGCTAATCAATTTATTCTTATTGTAATATTTCCGTCGTTGGCGTAACTCAAAATTTAACTAATTTTAAATAAAAGCAGTATGAAGTAAGTTAATAAAATAAAAAAATAAAACAAAGGCTAATAAGCAATTGTTTTTATTGTATTAATTTAATTTTTTTTTATTTTTGGAAAATAAGATTATCCTTTCAATATTCCGTTTTTTAAGAATTGGTATACTATAGAGGCATTATATTTTGACTTGTTAATTATTTTGTTATTATTGAACGATAAATATACTCTCTAAAAGTGTTTAATGGGTTAATTGTGCTTATAGTTCTAGGTGAATTATTACTGCCGAATTAATTTTTGTTTATATAAAATTAAATTATTTAGATTACTCGTGAAAAGGTTGGAGTAGCTCCAGTAGAAGATAAGATTATAGAGAGTCGCCTTAGATGGTTTGGTCACATAAAACGGCGGCCTTCCAATGATCCGGTTAGGAGAGTAGAGGTATTAGATTTGACTTATGTTAAGAAAGGTAGAGACAGACCTAAAAAGACTTGATTAGAAAATATTATGAATGATCTTTCTTTATTAGATTTAAACGAGATTTTGACCTTTAATAGGACATAATGGAGAAAAATGATTCATGTAGCCGACCCCACGTAGTAGGATAAAGGCTTAATGTTATTGTTGTTGTTGTACTCAATATATTTGAATAAAACTTTCAAAACTCTACATATAAATAATCCATTTTAAAGTATCACACTTGTTCTCATTTATATTTAGGAACATGCACATTTATTATTCAACTATGTGTAATACAATTTTCTTTAGACATGAGGAATAGAAAATTATTGTATATTTTATTATATAGTGGCTTATTTGAACAAGCTCAAGCCCAATAGTTTTTTTTCTCTTTCAAGTATTTTAGTATCTCTTGTAAGTCCTATCTGCATGTATGTTCAATATTTGCACAAAATTAAGATAACAAACCATCTATCTTTATTGCACTATAGGAAATTCATCTTTTTGTCGCGAACAAATCTGTCTGCTGCAAAATAAGAAAAATTCGTCGCAAATTACAATTTGCAGTGGAAAATAATCTGAAGCAAAAAGTGGCGTCATAAAATTATTTGCGGCGGAAAAATCCAACTCAAATATTTCCGGCAAATTTGCGACAGAATTTCAGCAAAAAAAATCACAAATTCTGCCCAGTCAAGCGGGCTGCTCGCGCCTTACAGGACGGCCCGCTGCTAGCGCCATCCGGTGCCTGACCAGCTACCCGCACCACCTCTCACTTGACCGGTTGTTCGCGCCATCTCCAGCCTGACTAGCCTGCCCGAGATTCGAACTAGCTCCATTCCTAAACCATTTCCCTTTTCCACTCGGCTGTGGAGACAAAAAACATTTAAAAACTTTTTTTTTAAAAAAATTATATTATAACTCAATTTGCGGCGAATTTGCGACTGTAATTTCTGCCGAAAAAAATTGTTGAAAATTTTCTTTGAAAATCCTTTGCCAGTTTAAACAAAAAATAATCCACTTTAAAGTCCACAACAGATCCTCCGCAAACTTCAGACTTTCCTGTAGTACTAAACCCTAAATTTTCAACATGTAACAAACATATTATTAAATTGTTAGTATTCAATGTCTATAATTAATTAAACTCGATTATAACAGAACTCCATGAAAAGGTTAATACATAAATCTGAATAATATTTTAAAGACTGAAATTAAAAAAAAAAATCAAATAAGATAATACTCAACTCATTTATTTTTTACTCAAAAATACTTCAACATGATAGAAAATTTGACAAAAATTTATGCATTGTTACACATACTAATTGCACCTTTATTTTTCACAAAATTGGCATACTGAAAACTCACAAGGATACCACATGTTCCCTTTACTACAAAAACATGACCGATTTCTATATCATCCTCTTCCTGCCTTCACTAATAAGAGGGGGAAAAGAACCTAACTCAAAACTTTGAGATCCAAAAATGCTGATGGAAGAAAGACTCGCTTGTGATTCCACCCTTATTCTAAAGCCATGAACACCTAAACAACTATACCGGCGATCAACACCGGCAGCTTCTCCTGGCGGCAGAGGAATAGCTCATCAAGCTTTCTTGACCTGCACCTTCTATTCCACAAGCTCATTGCCTGCGTTTTTATTATCTCCCTCTCGTTTTTCCCCACCACCGCCACCGGCAACGGAGGATCCATCTCCTCCACTGCCACCGGCAACGGTGCTTCAATCTCTTCCACAGCCATCACCCTCCTTCCCCTCGGCGCAGGTTTCTTAGTCCTCGGCGCTTCTTGCTATTCATAGGAGAAACTAAGAAACCGACTGTCGCCATGAGAATGTAAAAGCGATGGCTGCCGGAATGCGGGGGCGGTGGAAGCAGAGGCGCTGCTGCCTTTTCCCCTGCATTACGCCGGCGAACTTGACCCATGCAGCCGACTTTTGGGGAGGAGGGATCATCCTGTTGGAAGCGGCGGGGGCGACGAGAGGAGAAAGGTTTAATGCATAGAGAAGTAGAGAAAGCCATGAGAGCAGAGGAGGCTTGGCTGAGGTGGAAGAAGAAGAAGAAGTTAAGTGGGTATTTATTGGAGAGTGATGGGATATGAACATGGGGTTTTGATTAAGTCTATGATGGAGAGCGGAGGATGCGTTTATGTGATGTAATGTAAGTGAGAGACAGAAATTTTTTTAGTGGGAGACAGATTCTAATTAGACAAGAGGTAACAATTGATTGAAACAAACAGATCATATGATCATATATTAATATAATTTTATATTAGAATATAAAATAGAATGCTAAAACAATATATATGTACAATAAAATTTAAAATGCATATTGAATATACACGCATTCAATCAACATGTCATAATTTTATTGGAGTCTAGACTCAGAGCTACGTTTGAACTCCGTATTTAATAATTTCTCCATCATTAGAGCTTTGTGTATATGTGAGTTATAAATTTATTTTTCAAGGATGAGACATATATTTTCATAATAAATTTTGACTATTACCCTAATTTGCTTTATGCAAACTAATAACAACAACAACAACATCATCATCAAGCCTTTATCCCACTACGTGAGGTCGATTACATGAATCTTTTTTCTCCATTGTGTCCTATTAAAAGTCAAATTTTTTTGTTTAAATCTAATAAAGAAAGGTCGTTCCTAATATTTTTTAATCAAGTATTTTTAGGTCTACCCCTACCTTTCTTAATATAAGTCAAATCTAATACCTCTACTCTCCTAACCGGGTCATCGGAAGGCCGCCGTTTTATGTGACCAAACCATCTAAGGCGACTCTCTCTAATCTTATCTTCTACTGGAGCTACTCAAACCTTTTTCACGTATATGCTCATTTCATATCCTATCTCTAAGGGTAAATCCACTTATCCACCTGAGCATCCTCATCTCTGCCACACTTAACTTAGTATTATGCTTCTCTTTTAATGGCCAACATTCGGCGCCATAAAGCATTGCAAGCCTCACTACCGTCTTATAGAATTTTCTCTTAAGTTTGAGGGGTACATTTCTATCACATAACAAGCCCGATGCATTCCTCCACTTCAACCATCCAACTTGAATTTTGTTGATAATATCCTCATCTATTTCACCATCACACTGAACAATAGATCCAAGATATCTAAAATGTGTACTCTTATTAATGACTTGATCGCCCAAAGTCACAATCCCCTCACTAGGTCTATTACTACTAAAATTACACTCCTATATATTCTATTTTAAATCTACTCAAGCGAAAACCTTTAGACTCTAAGGTTGACCTCTATAATTCAAGTTTACCTTCAACTCCCTCTCTACTCTTATCAACAAGAAGAATATCATCAGCAAAAAGCATACACCATGGTACATTCTGTTGCAAATGTCTAGTGAGAACGTCCTTGACTAAAGCAAAAAGATATGGGCTTAAGGTTGATCCTTGATGTAACCCAACCGAAATAGGGAAATACTTCGTCAATCCACCTTGTGTTTGAACACAAGTAATAGCTTCTACATACATATCTTTAATGATTTGAATAAAGCCTTATTGACTCCTTTTCTTTTCAAGAACTCTCCATAGCACTTCTCTTGGAACTTTATCATATGCTTTTTCTAAATCAATAAATATTATATGTAGATCCTCCTTATTTTCTCTATATTTGTCCATCAAACCTCTTAAGAAATGTATGGCTTCCATAGTCTACCTATCCGGCATGAATCCAAATTGATTTTGAGAAGCATTAGTATCACGCCGCAACCTATGCTCTATAACTCGCTCCCATATTTTTAAAGTATGACACATTAACTTAATATCTCTATAATTAGCACAATCATGTGCATCATCTTTATTCTTAAAAATAGAAATTAACGCACTCATCCTCCACTCATCTGGCATCTTTTTAGTTTTTAAAATAGTATTAAAAAGTTTAGTAAGCCAAAAAATTTCTTCATCTTCTAAGCATTTTCACATCTCTATTGGAATATCACCAGGTCCAATAACTTTTTCACCCTTCATTTTCTTTAAAACCTTTCTAACTTCAGTTTTACTAATACGTCGATAAAAATAGAAATCTTTATTTTCTTTTAGGATGCTAAGATTACTATAATCAATCTTATTTGTATAATCTTCATTAAAAAGTTTAGTAAAATATCTTATCAATCTTTGTTGAATATCATCTTCTAAGAAAAATATTTTTTGATCTTCATCTTTAATACACTTTACTTGAAATAAATTCTTACTACTCATATTTTCTTGTTTGACTAACTTATACATATTACTTTCTCCCTCCTTATTATCTAATTTATTGTATAAATCATTAAAAGCTAAAGTCTTTACATCGCATATTGCTTTCTCAGACTCCTTATGAGCCACTTTATATATTTTTCAATTATTAGAATTTTTAAAATTAAACCAATTTTTATAATAAACGTTCTTATTTTTAATCTTTTATTGCACATTTGGATTCTACCATCAACTATTTTTGCTATTAAGATATTTTCCCTTTGATATTCCAAGCATATCTTTTGCAATATTCTTAATATCATTAGCCACTTTTTCCCACATAACATTAGCATTTTCATGCACAGACAAAATCTTAAGATCTAAAATCTTACTTTCAAAAATATTTTTGTTAACATTCTTTAAATGCCCCCATCTAATCCTAGAGAATTATTTTACTTTATTTTTTATTTTATGTCCATTTATCTTAAAGTCCAAAACTAATAATCGATATTGATATATAAATTTTCACTCGAAATAACTTTATAATCTTTGCAATCTAAACGATTTAATTTTCTAATAAGAAAATAGTCAATCTGGATTGTACTATATCCATTTTTATAAATGATGAAATGCTCATTCCTTTTCTTAAATAAGATAATAGCAATTGAAAAATCATAAGCTAAACAAAAATCTAATATGGTCTTGTCACATTCATTCGTCGTTCCAAATCATTGGCCACCATGAATGCTTTTAAAATCATTTAACTCTCTACCAATATGTCTATTTAAATCTCCTCCAATAAAAACTCTTTCTTCAAGAGGATCTTTTATATTAATTCTTCTATGTCATTCCAAAAATTTAATTTATAACTCATTTCATAACCTACATGAGAAGCATAAATACTTATAATATTAACAATCTTATCATCAACAACAATTTTTAAAGCTATAATTCTCTCCAATCCTATTAATTTTTATAACATTATTCTTTAAACTCTTATCTATAATAACACATACACCATTTCTAATATGACTCCTACTCGAATACCAAAGTTTAAATCCTAAACTATTAATTTTCTTAGCCTTCTCTCCAACCCATTTAACTTCTTGAATGCACAAAATATTTAACTTCTTATGAATCATAATATCTATTAATTCCATTAATTTTCTTGTAAGGGAAACTATATTCCATGTTCCTATCCTAATTTTAATTTCATGGACTAGCTTCTTTGCCCACATCCTTCCTTGATGTGGGAACCCTTGCCTATTTAACACTGCACCCTGGCGCCGGTGCAACGGCCCTTGACACTTGTCATTGTATTCAGGCCATACAGCACGTCGCGTCCCCTGCTTCCAAGGGACGTCATAGAATTAACACAATTTCTTAAATGATTCACATCATTATTGTTTGACAAGTTTTACGCTGGTTGTCGACTTCCTAATGCAATCCTCCACTTTTCTCATCCAGGACTTGAGACCTGACAACAACAGTGTTAAAACTGATAAATGCTATTTTAAAATTCAATGATGTTATCCTTCCATAATGTTACATTTTTTTGCCAGCATAGTTTCTTTTATTAATTTCTTGTAAGAATAGAAGGTTCGTCATAGTATTAATTTTTTTCATTTACATGTTATCATCTCCTTTGTTAGTGTCTTTAAAATGATTGCATTGCCTTCTGAACAAAAAAAAAAAAAAATACTTAGATGTTAAGTTAAGGTTATATTTTGGAATAACTTTTTTATTATTTTCTAGAACAGTTTTTAGGTTTCATTTGGAAATATTTTTTTACTATTTTTTAGCTTTCTAGTACATGCAACAATTAAAATTTTTATATTAAGAAGAAGTTTTAAGAAGCATTAAAAAAGTTGTCTCAAACAAAACCTTAATAAGAAATTTTATAAAAACAAAAAAAAAAAGACATGGCCAAGAACTGTCTCAAACAAAACCTTAGTCGAAAGATGGTCATTCACTAAAAGTGAGAAGCTAGTGAGGCTTTGTTTGAAACAATTTAAACTTTTCTACTTAAGTTTTTGAAAGCTTATTTTTCATCGACAAATATAAATAAGGTTTTGGGATAAATTTTTTCACAAAGCTATGGAAACATTATCATTCAAATAAATATTAAATTTTTTAATTACTATTTTTGGTAATATAAAAACAATCAAAAAAATATTCTCAAATAAAACCTAGGTACAGTCATTTACAAAGGAAAAGATGAAACTTCTTTTCTCTAGATAGTCCAGTTTCAACAATATGTATTATCTCAATCTTATTATATTTTCTGAGATAAATCACAATTAACTTGATTCGATTTTAACAAATGATTCTCATTTTGTGTCTATTTGGTTGGAATATAAAATAGTGTTGATATATATCAAAACATTATCTTGATCGGGCATGAATCTCAAAGCAAAATTAAGTTGGAAACTTCAAAAATTAAATCCGGGTTGGGACCACATAAACTCTGATTTGATTAAACTTATTGTCAAACTGAAAGTTTCGGAAATACGAACCCAACGACATCAAATTCGACTCAATCTAAGCACAACTGAGTCCAAATCAAAGACCCGAAGCACATTTGAAAGTTTCAAACCATAATTTAAATTGCCAAATGGTTTCCAAATATGACATGCTTATATTCAAATCGACTCGGCTCGAAGAATCCAACGAGCCCAAGATCGCCAAATTCTGATATCATTAAGACATTCAAATGCCTAGTAAACAGTTCACGATCAAGTGAATCAACATCGGTTGTCTATTCAAATCACTCACAATTTATCCTTGATCTTCCTCCTATTTATTAATCATGACACTCTCAGAAAATTATAAATAAACCTATTATTTCTCATGGAAAGAGAAGTGAAGCAAGAAAGAAAAGGAAGAGAGTTCTCTTGCCACTAGACTCCTCGTCCACAACCGGACTTCCACCCGGCCATCGACTGACGCCAAACTTTTGTCCGGCAACCGACGGATTACGAACTTCTGCCCGATCGCCGACTAACATCGGACTTCCACCCAACTTTCAATTGAAGTAGGATTTCCGCCCGACTACTAAAAGTCGCTGGATTTTCGATCTCCGTTTGTAAAACATTTCAACCCAACTGTTGATTATTGTAATCTGATCATCCTTAATTTCATGGATGAGTCAGTCACTCGTAATCTAATCAAACACTAGTGGAATCGTTTCAACTGGACCTAGCCTCATGTTTTTTTCATTTTATAGGGTTTTCCATATAAAAATTATGGTGTTTCATTTTTATTCTATTTGTGTGCTGAATATCCATACACTATTGAGATGAAAATTTCCAACTCTATCGGCACATATATTCAAGCCACCAACAATTGTAAAGTATTTCAAACACAAATGTTTTGAAAATTTTGATTTAGTTGGAATACAAAGTGAAATAAAGTAAATATAGTATAAATTATTTTAATTTAGTTTTGAAGTAAACCAAATTCATCAAGTTTTAAGTGAGAATTATTTACACCACAAACTGATGTAGTGGATCATCGGAAGACTCGATCTGCAAGAAGGATTTCGGTTTTTCCAATCCAGGGAAGAAGAAGAAGAAAGCTCTAAAGCTTCAAAGACTAATATTTCATTCAATGAGCCTACCCTTTTACATTAGCCAACTATTTAAAGAGGAAAAATAGAACTATCTAGACCAAGGAAGGTAAACTAGTCCTTAAGCATACACTACAAGAAAAATGCCCATTACCGACGGTTCTAACAGGCGGTTCATGGACCGCCGGTGTTACTGGCGGCCTAGCCGGCGGTGTGACCGCCGGCTTTTAACGGCGGCCTAACCGATGATTTTGCTACGTTAAGTCGCCGGTACTAGCGGCCGTCCCTAAACTGACGGTAAACCGCCGGACATCAATATGAACCGGCGGTTTACCATCGGCTTGGACCGCCGTTGATAAGTGATTTTTTACCGGCGGTCCAGACCGCCGGAAAGCCGCCGGTAGAAGCCCTAATACGACCAGACCCGCGCCTCGCATTTCATTTTTACTCTTTCCTTCTCTCTCTCGATCGCTCTGTCGTCGCCTACGCTCGCCTCTGCTCATCCGACCGCCGCCGACGAATCTACTCCGACCGCCGACCCCAATCCGATCGCCGCCGACGAAGCTTCTTCGACTGCTGAAGGTTAAATTCCGACATCCGACCGCCGACCTAGTCTGACCCCAAACCGTCTGATTTCTATTTTAAGGTTATTTTTTATGGTTTTTCTTTGATTATTTGTTCTCACTACACATTTGCAAGTGTTAGAGATATTTTGGATGATTTAGGTAGTAAGCAAAGATGTATTGTTGTAATCATTTTGTTAGATCTAATTTTTTTTTTATTAAGTGTTATTTTAGTTTAGGGTAGATCAATTTTGTTGATTGTGACTTTGAGTTAGAGCAAGATAGGAAGAGAGAGATTGAGGGAGAGAAAATAGAGGGAGAGGGAGAGAGATATATGAGAGAGCAAGAGAGAGAGAGAGAGAGAGAGAGAGAGAGAGAGAGAGAGAGAGAGAGAGAGAGAAGAGTGAGAGGTAGAGAGAGAGAACAAGAGAGATTGATAAATAGCAAGTGTTAGAGAGAGTGAGAGATCGAGAGGGAGAGAGAGAAAAGAGAGGGAGAGGGAGAGAGAAAAGAGAGGGAGAGTGAAAAGAGAGTGAGAGGGAGAGAGAGAGAGAGAGAGAGAGAGAGAGAGAGAGAACAAGAGGGATAGAGAGAGCGAGAGATCGAGAGGGAGAGAGAGAAAAGAGAGGGAGAGGGAGAGAGAAAAGAGAGGGAGAGTGAAAAGAGAGTGAGAGGGAGAGAGAGAGAGAGAACAAGAGAGAGAGACCGATAGATAGAGAGAAAACAAGAGCGACTAGAAAGAGGGAGAGTGAGAGAGCGAAAGAGAGAGGGAGGGGTAGAGAGAGAGTGTGAGTGAAAAGGAAGAGATATGGAAAAGAAAGAGGGAGAATGAAAATGAGAATATATGTGAAAAGTAAATCCACTTATGCGCGCTTGTCATTTAATGGCCAACATTCGGCACCATAAAGCATTGCATGTGTCACAAAAAGCCCGATGCATTCCTCCATTTCAACCATCCAACTTGAATTATGTTGATAATATCCTCAACTTGAATTATGCTGATAATATCCTCATCTAGTTTTAGATACACTTAAGTGAAAACCTTTAGACTCTAAGGTTGACCTCCATAATTCAAGTTTACCTTCAACCCCCCTCTCTAGTCTTATCAACTAGAAGAATAGCATTAACAAAAAGCATACACAAAGATACATCCTCTTGCAAATGTCTAGTTAACAACAAAAAGCATACACAAAGATGAGGATGTTTAGATGGAGAGATATTATATAGCAACTTTCTTGGGTTAATGCCCTTTGCCTAAATTATAACACGTTTGCACATGCATGTATTCTAATAAATGTTTTCATAACTATGTAGGGTGACGTTTGCTTCAACGTCCAAATGACAATCTAAGAAGAGAGATATTGGATGTATAACAAATTATTGCAGGGTCAAAAAGGATTGACAGTTGAATTTTTAGTGGGAGTTGAAACTTTCATTCAAGTTGCATCTCAACTGCCTTCCTTTCAGTTTGATAAAATATTTAGATGTCTATGTTCGAAGCATAAAAATCTAACATTCTTCAAGCCCGATGATGTGAAGCTTGATTTATATCGTAGGGGATTTCTTCCAAACTATTGGATTTGGATATCACATGGCGAGTACGAGCCATATAGAGATACTCATACCGGTTCATCTACAACTTATGAAACATTTGAAGAAGATCAAATGAGTAGACCCTATGAAGACCTTATTTTTGATGTAGCAGGTCATAATTTAAGGTCTAATGTGGAAGAGCCACCAAATGCAGAGACACAAAAATTCTTTGAGTTATTACATTCAGCTCAAAAGCCAATTTGGAAGGTTGCAGTACACATTCAGAATTATCCATTGTAGTGAGGATGCTAAGTATTAAAACTGAGTATAATATTCCCCGTGAGTGTTTTAATGATGTTATTGGTCTTATAAAGGAAACTAATCCAACTGGCAATTTAATTCCCTCAGACTTGTACCGAATAAAGAAATTAGTATCCAAGCTGGGTCTCACTACTACAAAGATTGATTGTTGTATCAATGGATGTATGTTATACAATAAGGATGATGCAGCAGAAGTTATTTGTCGCACCTGCAATGCTCTTTGATTTAAGCAAAACTCAGGAAAATAACGTCGTCCAAAGAAAGATGTGTCATATTCCCGTTTGTTTTATTTACCAATCATTCCAAGACTTCGGCGATTCTATGCATCAATGAGTTCAGCATGCCATATGAGATGGCATAAGGAGAAAATAACAAAAAGTGATGTTCTTTCTAATCCATCAGATGCTGAAGCGTGGAAACATTTTGATCGAGTGCACTCTTTATTTGCTGCTGAACCCCGCAACATAAGATTGGGATTATGTACTGATGGTTTTACTCCCTATAGTCAAACGGCTACACCACACTCTTGTTGGCCAGATATATTAACACCATATAACTTTCCACCAGAGATGTGTATGACTACTCCGTTCATGTTCTTAACTCTGATTATACCTGGACCACATAATCCGAAAGCAAAGATTGATATCTTTTTGCAACCATTAATTGATGACCTCAAATTATTATGGGAAGAATGAGTGCTCACATATGACATATCAACAAAACAAAATTTTTCCTTCAAGCTTCTTTGTTGTGGACTATCGGTGATTTTCCAGCTTATGGTATGTTGTCTGGTTAGAGCATAGCAGGGAAATTAGCATGTCCTTACTGCATGGAGAACAGTAAAGCTTTCACATTAAAACATGGAGGGAAAAATATTTGGTTTGATTGTCATCGTATGTTTCTAAATGTTAATCACCAGTTCTGAAGAAATAAGGAAGCATTTGTTAAAAACAGAATTGAGCGATCACCTCCTCCACCCAGATTAAGTGGTGATGATATACTATAGAGACTTTCCGACATTCCAACAATTATTGATTATCCAATGCTACCAGAGTCTAAATTTCCAGGTTATGGTGTTTAACATAATTGGATAAAAAAAAGTATTTTCTGGACATTACCTTATTGGAGAACTAATTTGATAAGACATTACTTGGATGTTATGCATATTGAGAAGAATTTTCTGGATAATATTTTTAATACAATTATAGATGTTTGTTTTGATTAAAAAAATATAGTAATATTTTGAAAATGTATTAATTTATCTTTGGGAATATTAAATTTTGAATTTTAAAATTGAACACATCATTATGAACAATATATCGCCTCGAGAGATGATCATATCGTTCCCTAATGAGTTCAAATTTTAGAATTTTAAATTCATCCAAATTATCGTAGTCAAACTCAAGGGGAAATGACATATGATCTCGAAAGATCAAAATGACATTCAATCAATTGTTTAACTATAATAATTCGGATAAGAGATCGTTAATTTCATAATTAAAATCACAATACAAATTGATATATCTCTCTGAGGAAAGAAGTTATCAATCACTATTGATCGTTTGAAAATGGAGGTAACGATCGTTGAAATTTTGATTTTCCCAAAGAAAATTAATTAGGAGTTTTGAAAAAGTTGATTTTAAAAATCAAGTCTGGGTTTCTAAATCTCCTACGAGCGCAAGCCCTCGTAGTTAATTACATCGTAAAGAAATTAAAATTTCCCTACGAAAACTCTCGATTAAAATAGCGGTTTAAATTTTATTTAAGATTTCAAAATTATACATTAAAGGAAGAAAGGGGTAGGAATTTCAAGTGGTATTGGATCAAGTCTGAACACTTATTTTCAGAGTCAAAGGAAGAGGAGTAGGGAGTGTTTTGAGATTCTGAATCACTTCAGAAACACTCCAGCCTATCCTAAATGTTGGGCTTAAATTTGATTGAAAGTGATTTAATGTTTAAGTGATCAATTTTATTAGAAATTTGGGATTCAATTCCCGAAAATTGAGGTCTTATGGCCCGAGCCAGCCTCAGAACCTAAGTCTAAATTGGGCACTAAAAGTTAGCACCCCGAACCTAGCTAGTGCAATGCGAATCTGGTCTTACCCCGGCCTGGATTGGGGAGCCAGCTAAACCACCTAAACGATTTAAAATTATGAGTCCGGTCAGTTTATGTAGAGTGGTCGGGACGTTATTTAAGAAAGGTATTTGAGAACGGGACTGACATCTAGAGCGGATCCTAAATGGTCCCTTAAACTTATGTTGGGTTTGATGCTTAAGCAAATGCAATTAAGGGTTTAAAGGTTTTTTAAATTAGTTGCTAAAATGATGCATGCTAATCGACTCAATTAAAAGATTGAATTTGAATGAATGCTATGAATGAGGACTCCCGGCGGTCCCGGGCTTACTTCTTAAATTCGTTAGAGTTTCTATGTGAGCCTAAATATTTTTAATTTGATTTAAGTAGAAATTTTTTTTATAAAGTCCTTAAGAGCCTACGATCGAATTCCAGGTCAAATCAAAATCGGCACGCAGGTAAAAAGACTAGAAAAGCAGGTATCTCTAATGCGCAATCAATTTAAATAAATCAATCAAATTAAATATATCAAATTGAATGTCCATAGGCAAGTGCCCTTTATTATTACATCACAGAATTTTGCAGAAAATTAAAGTGGCCAGGCACCACTGACTACAACCCGGATTTCTAGTCCTAAGACTCAAGTGACTTTGAGAATGGGTCTTCTCATTATCCACTTCTTCGTCCTTCTACTATTTCTTGGATCGTTGGGTCCGGATATCCAATGAAAAGAAACCCCCCTTGATCGGGGTGTTATCTTTTCTCTTTGGATATTTCAAAACCATCCTAATTTGGAGCTCCAAATGGATAAGGACTCTCCCCTAAGGGATGTCCCTTCCTCTTTGGATTCCAAATTGGATGTTACCCCATCTCAAATCACTTAAAATTACAACACAAATCAAATCAAATTTACATTAATCAAAATTTAAAAAAAAATCTAGACTCGATCCTGCAGGGTTATCCTAATAATCAACAGTTATATATACATTCCCAAGCAGTTAATATTTGATCTCAAGCAGTTGATATATGAATCTCAAGCAATAAATATATTTGAAATTTAAAGTGCTCAACGGATTGCAGTAAATAAATAAACAATCAATTAATTCTAAACTAGCAAACAGCATGCAGTGAAAACTCGAAAATCCGGCATACAACAGAAAAGTAAACACCGGCCTAGCCTAAAACTAGAGTTGGTTGTCCTAGCAAATCATCTATAGTGTGTGAGGTAGGTCGTGTGGTTTGGATATATCCTAAATAGGATCATTAGATTGAAGTTGCTTAAGGTTCTGGTTGGTTGAAAGGCTTAAGGGATTTAAATTTGAGTTTAAGTATTAATGACTTGAAGATAATTTTAAAATTGATTCTTAATTATTTGTTGAATACCACCTTTGTTTCACACCGAGGCCGTGAAATTTATTTCACCTTCCTTGGGGCTAAGTTAATAGCCTCGTAGGCCTGGGTTACCCAGTGGTACCCGATATAATTAAGTGATTTGATTTGATTAAAATTTGAAAGTTAATGAATTTTAATTAAGGTTGGTTGATTACTAATTTTAAGGGTTAATTAGAAATTTCTGGAGTTTTAAAGCAATTTTGAGTTTTTAAGAATTTTTGGAATATTTTAATCATTTAATTAAGGGGTTAAAAAAAATTGACTTTTTAATTAAAAGTGTTTTCTAGAAAGTTAACATTTTATTAAAATACTAGACCTCACTACGATCAGTTAGAAGGTAAGTACGTTGAAATTGGATTTTTCTACATTTTATTACGAAGGTTTGAAGTTTTGAACTAGTTTTGACTTAAAATTGACCGATTTGTTGACTTTTTGAAATATTGCAGATTTCTGGAATTTAATATTTTTAATAAATATTAGAGCTTATTAGGAATTGAATGCAAGTGAGTTTGGGTGATTTGGATTTTTCTGGAATTAGTTATGGATATTTGAAGATTTGACTATTTAATGAATTTTAAAAGGTTTAATTAGAGAGCCATTTTTTGGTTTTTCTCCAAATGAATCCCAAACTCCTTGAAATCAACTCCAAAGGTCAGAAATGACCTAAGGAGAGATTCCCAAGTGTTTGGGAAATTTTTGGAATTTTTAATAATAATTAATTAATTATATTAATTAAAGATTGAATTTCACTTAAAATTAAATTAAAGTTTAATTTATTATCAATTCAAAAAGATTTTAATTTTCATTGGTTAAGGGTTTAATGATGGTCAGTTAGAGGGGTTAAACATAATTTTTGGATTTAAAAGTGATTTATTACATTTTCTGGAAGTTTTAAGGCTTAATTAGGGTTTAATCTTAATTAAGTAGGTTAAGGGGTTTAATGAACTCAAAATTCAGTAGGGATTTTCCTATGAACTAAGGGTGTCACTAAGTTAAAGTGTGTAGAGTTTTAAGTTGAAAGGAAGTGTATCCTAATTTCTAAACTTAATCTAAGTTTTCTAATTAAATGTCCTTAAATTTTGTCCTTAATGTCACTATGTTTAATAGGTTTAAATCAATTGTTCTCACTAACCCTTGACTAAGCATGAAATGAACACACAATAGCAACCAATGCCTAGATCTAAGAGAGCCTTAGACTAAGTGCAAGTGTGTGCTTCCTAAACATGCCAATAAATAACAAAGATATTAGTGAATAATCAAATCATGATTATTCACTAATCAAATCCCCATTAATTCAATTCAAGTATACTTAATCTAGATTTAAAACCTCAAAGAACCTCTCAAAAGTAAAGATTTAAATTCATATAGTTTTTAAAATAGGTTTTAAAATAGACCTATATACGTATATATATAAAGATAAACTTATATATACATAAATATATATTTTAAAATAAGATAATTAAAAATATTATCAAAATTATTTTAAAATATCAATGAGAGATCCTCTGAATTTAATTAAAATATTTTGAAATTAAGGCTTTGATTTTTTTAAAATATTTAATTTAATATTTAAATATATAAAAAAACTTAACTAATTAAATAGTTTAATATTTAAGGAATCTCAAATCTTTTAAAATATATTAAAGTTTAATTAAAAAAATTATATATATTAAAATATATATATATAATTTATATATTTCCCTAACCTGAAATAAATTTCAAAATAAGTTATTTTGAAATTATTAAATCAATTTGATTTATTTTAATTAATTACTAATTAAAATATCAAATTTTAAATATTCCAAAATTATTTAAAATATATTAAATATTTTAAAGTAATTTTAATTTTATTTAAAAGGTCTTGAAATTCTGAGAATTTTGATATATAATACTTAATTTTTGGATTTAAAATTAATTTTCTATAAATTTTAAAGAAATCTGGGCAAAAAATGATTTAAAATTTAAATTAAATCAATTTAATTAAAAGTCGGCGCTGCGGGACACGTGGCGGGTTGAGGTTGGCCGGTCAAAATGCAGAAAACGGCGGGCCAATCATTGGATGACGGCGGGAGGGCCCCACGCGCAATCCACTTAAACACGTCAGCGTCCGATCACGGCCGTCTGATGTCCGCCTTTTCAAATCAACGGTCCAGATCGAGCTGGACGAAGATCCGATCCGACAGAGGCTTGCACGCGGTCGTACCAGCACGTGAAATAGCGAAATCCGGTCCGTTGATCATAAAATCAACTGTCATGATTTCGCAAACCTAGCCCTAACGAAGAAACCGAAACCCTAGACACAAAAATGGTTCGTTCTCTCGATTTGGTTGATGAAAATTAATGAAATTTTAGATCTAGGTTTAGTTAATGAACAGAATTCATGGGGTGTCAAAAACGTAGATTAAAAAGCACTTTTCGAATAGTTAATTAAAACTAAGTGTTCTAATCTAGGGTTCAAGATTATACCTTATCCAATGAACGGTTTTTGACGTTTGAGGGCTTGTTGAACTTGTTGATCGTCCTAGATCACTTCTCCAGAAGACTCCAAGAGCTGAAGAGGTCTGGATCTCGAGCTATCAACCTGAGACGGAGTTTTGCATAAGCTCGCCGGAATCCGGCTGCCGGCGAGCTTTGACTGGCTGGATCGAACTGTAAATATATGGACTGAGGTCTGGGATGCTCAAACGAAAAGAGTTTGAGTTCTGAGAGGGCTTGAATGGAGAGATAGAATGTCTTGAAGGAATAACGCCTCGGTTCACCGGAGATCTTGCCGCCGGCGAGCTTTAGACGGTGAGGTTTGATCGAGATTGAGTAGAGGGAGATCTGAAAAGCTCAAAAGAGCTGAGTTCTGGATTGGAGGGGCTCAGGATAGTGAGAGAGGGCTAGATGGAGAATGACGGCTCTATTAGGGCATTTCACCCTATTGAACCTTCCTTTGATCAAATGGTCGGCTAGGATTGCTTCATTAGCTCCCCAGATGATGCCATTTGTCCCTAGGGCAGTTGGAAAGCTGAGGGAAAGGACATCCTAGTTGGAAAGGCTCTTTGGTCCCCACTTGATCATGGGAGCAATGAGGGCTGTTTGATCTTAATCCAAAGGCTGGAAGGGTCTTTAGGAAGGTTCTAGAGTCTCTCCAAACAGCTGGATTGACTTGGGATGAATGGAGTGCCATGTCATCCATGGTTTGGGCCCTTTAAAAGCTCCCTTGACCATTTGTTGACTGGTTTGACCAGTCAACAGGTACGATCAGCTGACATGGCATGCCAAGAGACTTGATTAGCTGATTTAAGGTCTTGGAGGGGATTAAGATGGAGTATATTGATCTACTAAGGTTAGTTTGACCACTTTAGCCTCCCCTAACCATTTGGTTGACCATTTGACTGGTCAAACAGTCAACTATGGCTGATGTGGAACCCAAGTGGTAGCTAAACACTAGTTGGATAGACTTCAAGAGCTTAAAGTTAAAATCCTAGAGTTTGAGTGCAAATTCAAAAGATTTGACCCATGAACTGAAGTTTGACTAAGTCAAATTTGACAAGATTTAACTTAAAATAAGTTTGAATGGATTTGAGTTAGGTTTTGAGATGAGTTTGAAAGTTCAAATAGTCAGATTTGACTAAGTGGGTTGAAATGACCCATTTGAACTCTTAAGGGCTCATTAGGTCGATCCTGGTTGACTCAGTCAACCAGGTGGGTCCAGGGTCTAGAAATAGGTTCAATCAATTTGAAATGATATTTGGAGACCATCGGAGGTGGTTCCAATGTCTGGGTAGGTCAATTCGGTCAAAATGCTCGTTTTGCCCTTAAGGGCCTGTTTGGTCAACCTAGGTTGACTTGGTCAACCAGGTTGACCCAGGGTCTGGGTTTGGGTCGAACATGTTTAATTTGATATTTGAAACTTGCTGGAAGTGGTTCCAAGCAATTCGGAGGTCGTTTGGTTTGAAATTGATGTTTGAGCCCCTAAAGAATATTTTGGTGATTTTGACCCCTGGTCAACTAGGGGTCAAAATGGGTCAACCAAAATACAGTTTAATGTTCAATGTGTCAGGATTAAATGTTTGAAAGTGATTAGAGGCTTCGAAGGAGGCTATAAGGTCTGGATCCATTAGGTGGCAAGTCTAGTGGCATAGGCCGTAAATATTTGAAAGTTTTACAGCCTATGGATTTTAATTAAGTTTCTGAGGTTAGAGACCTCAGAATGGGCTCAAATTTAGAGGGTTTCCTCCAGAGACATGTCCCATCAGTATGCAACTGACAGACTCTTAATCGGAGGTCATTTAACTGGGTTTCAAAGTGTTTGAAATTTCAATGGAAAAGGCCTTTAGGACAAAACCTTTGGACCTCAGATTTGGCTTGATTGACCTAAGATCTAGGTAGATCCTAAGGTTTGAATAGATCTTAAAGTAAGGAATCTAGAAGGATCCTAGAGTTTAGATTGATCTGGAGTCTGGATGGGTCCTTAGTGATCTCATACAAAAATGAGGTCAACAAATGGACCCCCAATATGTGTAATAGAATGAAATTCTATTGCACATATTGGCGTTGACCGAGTTAAAAAGTCAAGTCTGGAGTTTTGATCCTAAGGGAAAGAAAAATTCTATCCTTGGGGGATCGAGGTTTGAATTGATATTAGGGTAGTGCCACGAGGGGCGTACTCCATCTCTAAAGAATGGTCTTGTGGAGAGGAAACTTGCTCTACACAAAGAACCACGTCTGGATGCTCATATGTGGAGGAAACTTGCTCCACATAGAGGATCGGGTCTGGATGATCGGATGTAGAGGAAACTTGCTCTACACAACGAATTAAATTTGAAATGATCTTATATAGAGGAAACTTGCTCTATATAAAACCAGGTCTGGAATGATCGTATGTGAAGGAAACTTGCTTCACATAGAGGATCGAGTCTAAACGATCGTATATAGAGGAAACTTGCTCTATATAGAGGATCACATCTGGAATGATCGTATGTGAAGGAAACTTGCTTCACACAGAGGATCGAGTCTGGATGATCGTATGTAGAGGAAACTTGCTCTACACAGCGGATCAGATCTGGAATGATCGTATGTGAAGGAAACTTGCTTCACACAGAGGATCGAGTCTGGATGATCGTATGTAGAGGAAACTTGCTCTACACAGCGGATCAGATCTTGAATGATCGTATGTGAAGGAAACTTGCTTCACACAGAGGATCGAGTCTGGATGATCGTATGTAGAGGAAACTTGCTCTACACAGCGGATCAGATCTAGAATGATCGTATGTGAAGGAAACTTGCTTCACACAGAGGATCGAGTCTGGATGATCGTATGTAGAGGAAACTTGCTCTACACAGCGGATCAGATCTGGAATGATCGTATGTGAAGGAAACTTGCTTCACACAGAGGATCGAGTCTGGATGATCGTATGTAGAGGAAACTTGCTCTACACATCGGATCGGATCTGGAATGATCGTATGTGAAGGAAACTTGCTTCACACAGAGGATCGAGTCTGGATGATCGTATGTAGAGGAAACTTGCTCTACACAGCGGATCGGATCTGGAATGATCGTATGTGAAGGAAACTAGCTTCACACAGAGGATCGGATTTGAAATTTGGAATTTGAGATTTAAATTGATTTGATTTGAATTTTGAATGTGTTTGAATTTGAAAGTCGATTTTGAATTTGATTTTGAAAAATGTTTGAATTTGAAATTTGATTTGATGAATTTAATTCTGAAGATTTTTTGAATCTGGATTTTGATTTGATTTTTGAATTCAAAAGATGTTTGAATTTGATTTGGAATTTTGAGTTTGGAGAATTTGATTTGATTGAATTTTGATTTGTTTGAACTTGAAGAGTTTTTTTTATTTGATTTTAAATTTTGACACTCATCTGCATGGTACTTCCTGAAGAGCCTCCCCAACATTTAAAAATATCAGGTGGCATTCTCCAGGGTTGATCAATTAATGTTTGAAATTTTCTTAAAGATCGTCCCTACGACAAGAGTAAAGTTTTGAGTTTGTTCAAGCTCCTCCACCGATCTCTCAGTAGGCTAAGATATGCATCCAAAGAACCTAGACCAAGTCTCCTCCTTGGAAGGTTCTAAGTTGCTCTATCTTATCACGAGCTTCAATCAGTCATGCTTTGTACGATTCTGAGTTTTCTTGAGCTTTAAAGATAAAGCTCTACAAGGCCTCGAGCTCCTTAAATTGGAGACGGACACTCTGCTCAGTCGTGGATTAAACTTGAACGGCAATTCCCAGCATTAAAAAATACTCCTCTAATGGGGTTCGATCCTGGACCCAGTATAGAGTGTAATTTTGTTGAAAAAAGCTCTTAAAGGAAGAGATGCCTATGTATAAGGACTTACACATATTTCTCAAGGACATGATTTGAATTCTTTTCAGGAGTAGAAGATTCGATCTTTCTATTAAGAAATTTCCTCTAACTTTTTGGACCCTGTCGGAACGACATGTGGGAACAAATTTAGAAGTGCAGTGAGAAGTAGTGTTGACTCCAACTAAACCTTGAAAAGGTTTAAGGATTTAGGTTTTGTTGACCCAAACCAAGTTTCGTAGAAACTGAACTGGGGTCTCCCTTAAATAAATTTTGAATTAAAATTAACTTCAAAAAGGTTTAAGTTGAAGAGAGAAATTTGATATTTTCAATTTTCTTGCACATGTCCCTCTATCTAATAGAAAATTCATGCATGTTGAAGAATCTAAATTCAGGATTTTCAAAGTCAAGTACTTGAAGGTGATCGAGTTATTTTGAGATTCAAGAATTTAGAGGAAGGAAGCCATCTTACTCTTCTTCTTTTTTTTTTTTTTATTGGTGGCGCATATTGCGCATCTTTTGAATTTTTATGCACTTCGTGCATTTCTTGATTTCTAGCGCATTTACGCATCTTTTAATTTTTTAGAGCATTCGCTCATCTTTTGATTTCAATTGAATTCGAGAAGAGGCTCCACTTTCTTCAAATACCTTAAATTGATTGATCTTTTTTTATTTTGAATGCTGGGATTATATCTCAAGTATTAGAGAAGAAAATTCGTTCTCTTATACAAGGAAGAATAATCCTCAAAGCACATTCAATCTTTTTGAAAAGAGTATTAACTTAACTTTTGAAAATCATTGAATAGATTTTAGACATGCGAGAATCGCCTTTGAAGATAGAAGATTGCTAGAAGCTTGATAAAATTTTCATTTCTGAATTCAACTTAAATTTGAGATAGATTTTAATTCAAAGGTTAAATCAACCCACAGAAGCGGTGGGAGGGAGGGGTATTCAAACATTTGATGGAATCAACTACAACTCTCTCCAGCTTAAGACTTAAGATAGAGGCCAATTTTGATTAGAAAGGTTAATCAACTATCTTGAAAATCAAGATTTAGTACACTTGAGAAATTGGAAAATTCCCTTAAGAAGTTGCAAGTCTAGGTGGCAAGACCCTTATCAACATGGAATTGAATTCCTACAATCTCTTTGAAAAGATAGACTATTATAGGATCTGCAACATCCCTAGAAAGCACGACATTATTATAATCAAAAGATTAATCGCGATAGGACCCCGTTAAAGTTATATTTCAACGGTATCACTATCTGACACAATCTTAGATTATTCCCTCTCTCAAATTACCACTAAACTAGTAGTTAAGAGAGTGGCACCCCGAGTGGTTTCTACTCCTCCTCCTCTGCAGATGATGTAGTGGGACACGTATAGTAACGTGCCCTAACATCTTCTAGTAGAGTGGACGGATCATAACCTTCAGTTGGGGGCCTATAGCCTAATGTTGGTGATTGCTCAATCCTTTCTTGCTTGAGTCTTTCTGTATAGTAGTCAAGCAGGTGTATTGAAGATCGCACTCTCGTATCTACAACCTCCCTCCTTTGTGCAAGGAGAGGGTACGTAGAAGGAGCAACGAACTCTTGATTGGCCTCGAAGTCGGTCTTCTCTAAGGCTTCCAATTCAACAGTCTTTCTAGCCTTAAGATTCTTTTTCCTGGCTCTTCGAAGGTAATTCTTCATCTTGTTCCTACCGACGACGGGGGTGCTAGAATTTGATCCGATCTCAGATTGAGATGGTAACTCTTTTGTCATTATTGACTTTTGGTTTTGATTCTCATGAGTAGAGAGTACAGTGGGTACATGGGCGACAACGACCTCCATCTTGGCGATGGGGGAGTCAGCTCCTGACCCTAAAGTAATTTCTACTAAGGGGAAATTCCCTTGAGTACAAGCGGACAGATCTAAGATTCTTTCTCCATTAACTGAAATCTCGAGGTTTTGAAATTCCATCTCATATTGAATTAAATTGCCATTAAGAATTTCTTCTACAGGCACATCTTTATTTAGTGAGAAGACGAGTTTCCCAGCCATTTGAGTGTTCGATTTCCTGGAATTAAGAAAGTGATTTGAATTAGTGATTTGAAATTGAATTTGATTTTTAAGTTTGATTAATTTTACTCAAAATTTTATAACTCAATCATATTCAGTTTACACTGAACACGGTGGTTCATAAAATTGACGAATTGAAGTTAAGAGTTGAACCTGACTCTTTTGCTACACCAATTGATTTAGGGCAAAATGTCAAAGTTCAAATTTGAGTTTGTAATCAAATTTGAGGTTGAATTTAAAGTTGAAGTCAAACTTGATTTTAAGATTCAGATTGAGCTTGGATTTAAAACTGAACTTGAATTTGAGGTTGGAATCAAACATGAATTCAATTTTAAGATTTAGATTTGGCTTAACTCTTTCACCCCGCCAAGTGATTTGGGGGTAAAATGTTAAAGCCCAGAACTGATTGAAATTTTTGGTTTGTGTTGTATGTGCTCAACTACAACAGAATGTTATAGAAGACACATGACAACGACGATTAAAATTGATTTGAAAGGTTTGAGGTAAGTTTTGAAAGTTCAAAAATCTGACAGAACCTCTCTTCACTTTGAAACTCAATATGTTGAACTCGTGTTCAACATAAAGGTTAACAAATTTACAAGGGGGGATTCTAACAAGTCAACCCGACTCTTTCACCCCGACGAACTGTTCGGGAGTGAAATGTCAAAACTTGACTTTGCCAGAAAGATTGATCTTTTGAGTTGAATTCTGAAAGTGTTTATATTCTTTCACACATAATGAATTGTAAGAGCTATAATTCTATATGTAGTGATAGAATATAAGGATCAATTAGGATTTGAAAGAGATTGAATTTTGCTTAAATGATTGAAATTTTGATTTTGAAATTGAAGTATTTTCTGTAAATTGTGAAACTTAGCATGCTATATATTTGTTTGCATGCGAGTTTGCAACATATACAGAAGAATTTTGGCTTGACTCTTTCGCTCTACCAATCAAGTTGGAGGCAAAATGTCAAAGCCCGACTTAAAGGGAGGTTTCCTACACTCACCTCTCTATTAACATGTCTTAATTGAGTTGGTCACACTCACCCAAGGAAGAAATGGGTAGAGGGACCAACGGAGAGAAAGGTAGTCAAAACTACCGATGCAATAGAATTTATATCGCTATTAAAGATGGAGAGTGAGATTTTCCCCAACTGAGTCGCCATTTTTGTTTTGATTAAAAAAAATATAGTTATATTTTGAAAATGTATTAATTTATCTTTGGGAATATTAAATTTTGAATTTTAAAATTGAACACATCATTATGAACAATATATTGCCTCGAGAGATGATCATATCGTTCCCTAATGAGTTCAAATTTTAGAATTTTAAATTCATCCAAATTATCGTAGTCAAACTCAAGGGGAAATGACATATGATCTCGAAAGATCAAAATGACATTCAATCAATTATTTAACTATAATAATTCGGATAAGAGATCGTTAATTTCATAATTAAAATCACATATCTCTCCGAGGAAAGAAGTTATCAATCACTATTGATCGTTTGAAAATGGAGGTAACGATCGTTGAAATTTTGATTTTCCCAAAGAAAATTAATTAGGAGTTTTGAAAAAGTTGATTTTAAAAATCAAGTCTGGGTTTCTAAATCTTCTACGAGCGCAAGCCCTCGTAGTTAATTACATCGTAAAGAAATTGAAATTTTCCTACGAAAACTCTCGATTAAAATAGCGGTTTAAATTTTATTTAAGATTTTAAAATTATACATTAAAGGAAGAAATGGGTAGGAATTTCAAGTGGTATTGGATCAAGTCTGAACACTTATTTTCAGAGTCAAAGGAAGAGGAGTAGGAAGTGTTTTGAGATTCTGAATCACTTCAGAAACACTCCAGCCTATCCTAAATGTTGGGCTTAAATTTGATTGAAAGTGATTTAATGTTTAAGTGATAAATTTTATTAGAAATTTGGGATTCGATTCCCGAAAATTGAGGTCTTATGGCCCGAGCCAGCCTCAGAACCTAAGTCTAAATTGGGCACTAAAAGTTAGCACCCCGAACCTAGCTAGTGCAATGCGAATCTGGTCTTACCCCGGCCTGGATTGGGGAGCCAGCTAAACCACCTAAACGATTTAAAATTATGAGTCCGGTCAGTTTATGTAGAGTGGTCGGGACGTTATTTAAGAAAGGTATTTGAGAACGGGACTGACATCTAGAGCGGATCCTAAATGGTCCCTTAAACTTATGTTGGGTTTGATGCTTAAGCAAATGCAATTAAGGGTTTAAAGGTTTTTTAAATTAGTTGCTAAAATGATGCATGCTAATCGACTCAATTAAAAGATTGAATTTGAATGAATGCTATGAATGAGGACTCCCGGCAGTCCCGGGCTTACTTCTTAAATTCGTTAGAGTTTCTATGTGAGCCTAAATATTTTTAATTTGATTTAAGTAGAAAATTTTTTTATTAAGTCCTTAAGAGCCTACGATCGAATTCCAGGTCAAATCAAAATCGGCACGCAGGTAAAAAGACTAGAAAAGCAGGTATCTCTAATGCGCAATCAATTTAAATAAATCAATCAAATTAAATATATCAAATTGAATGTCCGTAGGCAAGTGCCATTTATTATTACATCACAGAATTTTGCAGAAAATTAAAGTGGCCGGGCACCACTGACTACAACCCGGATTTCTAGTCCTAAGACTCAAGTGACTTTGAGAATGGTCTCATTATCCACTTCTTCGTTCTTCTGCTGTTTCTTGGATCGTTGGGTCCGGATATCCAAATGAAAAGAAACTCCCCCTTGATCGGGGTGTTATCTTTTCTCTTTGGATATTTCAAAACCATCCTAATTTGGAGCTCCAAATGGATAAGGACTCTCCCCTGAGGGATGTCCCTTCCTCTTTGTATTCCAAATTGGATGTTACTCCATCTCAAATCACTTAAAATTACAACACAAATCAAATCAAATTTACATTAATCAAAATTTAAAAAAAATCTAGACTCGATCCTGCAGGGTTATCCTAATAATCAACAGTTATATATACATTCCCAAGCAGTTAATATTTGATATTAAGCAGTTGATATATGAATCTCAAGCAATAAATATATTTGAAATTTAAAGTGCTCAACGGATTGCAGTAAATAAATAAACAATCAATCAATTCTAAACTAGCAAACATCATGCAGTGAAAACTCGAAAACCCGGCATACAACAGAAAAGTAAACACCGGCCTAGCCTAAAACTAGAGTTGGTTGTCCTAGCAAATCATCTATAGTGTGTGAGGTAGGTCGTGTGGTTTGGATATATCCTAAATAGGATCATTAGATTGAAGTTGCTTAAGGTTCTGGTTGGTTGAAAGGCTTAAGGGATTTAAATTTGAGTTTAAGTATTAATGACTTGAAGATAATTTTAAAATTGATTCTTAATTATTTGTTGAATACCACCTTTGTTTCACACCGAGGCCGTGAAGTTTATTTCACCTTCCTTGGGGCTAAGTTAATAGCCTCGTAGGCCTGGGTTACCCAGTGGTACCCGATATAATTAAGTGATTTGATTTGATTAAAATTTGAAAGTTAATGAATTTTAATTAAGGTTGGTTGATTACTGATTTTAAGGGTTAATTAGAAATTTCTGGACTTTTAAAGCAATTTTGAGTTTTTAAGAATTTTTGGAATATTTTAATCATTTAATTAAGGGGTTAAAAAAAGACTTTTTAATTAAAAGTGTTTTCTAGAAAGTTAACATTTTATTAAAATACTAGACCTCACTACGATCAGTTAGAAGGTAAGTACGTTGAAATTGGATTTTTCTACATTTTATTACGAAGGTTTGAAATTTTGAACTAGTTTTGACTTAAAGTTGACCGATTTGTTGACTTTTTGAAATATTGCAGATTTCTGGAATTTAATATTTTTAATAAATATTAGAGATTATTAGGAATTGAATGCAAGTGAGTTTGGGTGATTTGGATTTTTCTGGAATTAGTTATGGATATTTGAAGATTTGACTATTTAATGAATTTTTAATAATAATTAATTAATTATATTAATTAAAGATTGAATTTCACTTAAAATTAAATTAAAGTTTAATTTGCTGTCAATTCAAAGGGATTTTAATCTTCATTGGTTAAGGGTTTAATGATGGTCAGTTAGAGGGGTTAAACATAATTTTTTGGATTTAAAAGTGATTTATTACATTTTCTGGAAGTTTTAAGGCTTAATTAGGGTTTAATCTTAATTAAGTAGGTTAAGGGGTTTAATGAACTCAAAATTCAGTAGGGATTTTCCTATGAACTAAGGGTATCACTAAGTTAAAGTGTGTAGAGTTTTAAGTTGAAAGGAAGTGTATCCTAATTTCTAAACTTAATCTAAGTTTTCTAATTAAATGTCCTTAATTTTTGTCCTTAATGTCACTATGTTTAATAGGTTTAAATCAATTGTTCTCACTAACCCTTGACTAAGCATGAAATGAACACACAATAGCAACCAATGCCTAGATCTAAGAGAGCCTTAGACTAAGTGCAAGTGTGTGCTTCCTAAAATGCCAATAAATAACAAAGATATTAGTGAATAATCAAATCATGATTATTCACTAATCAAATCCCCATTAATTCAATTCAAGTATGCTTAATCTAGATTTAAAACCTCAAAGAACCTCTCAAAAGTAAAGATTTAAATTCATATAGTTTTTAAAATAGGTTTTAAAATAGACCTATATACGTATATATATAAAGATAAACTTATATATACATAAATATATATTTTAAAATAAGATAATTAAAAATATTATCAAAATTATTTTAAAATATCAATGAGAGATCCTCTGAATTTAATTAAAATATTTTGAAATTAAGGCTTTGATTTTTTTAAAATATTTAATTTAATATTTAAATATATAATAAAACTTAACTAATTAAATAGTTTAATATTTAAGGAATCTCAAATCTTTTAAAATATATTAAAGTTTAATTAAAAAAAATTATATATATTAAAAAAATATATATAATTTATATATTTCCCTAACCTGAAATAAATTTCAAAATAAGTTATTTTGAAATTATTAAATCAATTTGATTTATTTTAATTAATTACTAATTAAAATATCAAATTTTAAATATTCCAAAATTATTTAAAATATATTAAATATTTTAAAGTAATTTTAATTTTATTTAAAAGGTCTTGAAATTCTGAGAATTTTGATATATAATACTTAATTTTTGGATTTAAAATTAATTTTCTACAATTTTTTAAAGAAATCTGGGCTAAAAATGATTTAAAATTTAAATTAAATCAATTTAATTAAAAGTCGGCGCTGCGGGACACGTGGCGGGTTGAGGTTGGCCGGTCAAAACGCAGAAAACGGCGGGCCAATCATTGGATGACGGCGGGAGGGCCCCACGCGCAATCCACTTAAACACGTCAGCGTCCGATCACGGCCGTCTGATGTCCGCCTTTTCAAATCAACGGTCCAGATCGAGCTGGATGAAGATCCGATCCGACGAAGGCTTGCACGCGGTCGTACCAGCGCGTGAAATAGCGAAATCCGGTCCGTTGATCATAAAATCAACGGTCATGATTTCGCAAACCTAGCCCTAACGAAGAAACTGAAACCCTAGACACAAAAATGGTTCGTTCTCTCGATTTGGTTGATGAAAATTAATGAAATTTTAGATCTAGGTTTAGTTAATGAACAGAATTCATGGGGTGTCAAAAACGTAGATTAAAAAGCACTTTTCGAATAGTTAATTAAAACTAAGTGTTCTAATCTAGGGTTCAAGATTATACCTTATCCAATGAACGGTTTTTGACGTTTGAGGGCTTGTTGAACTTGTTGATCGTCCTAGATCACTTCTCCAGAAGACTCCAAGAGCTGAAGAGGTCTGGATCTCGAGCTATCAACCTGAGACGGAGTTTTGCACAAGCTCGCCGGAATCCGGCCGCCGGCGAGCTTTGACTGGCTGGATCGAACTGTAAATATATGGACTGAGGTCTGGGATGCTCAAACGAAAAGAGTTTGAGTTCTGAGAGGGCTTGAATGGAGAGATAGAATGTCTTGAAAGAATAACGCCTCGGTTCACCGGAGATCTTGCCGCCGGCGAGCTTTAGACGGTGAGGTTTGATCGAGATTGAGTAGAGGGAGATCTGGAAAGCTCAAAAGAGCTGTGTTCTGGATTGGAGGGGCTCAGGATAGTGAGAGAGGGCTAGATGGAGAATGACGGCTCTATTAGGGCATTTCACCCTATTGAACCTTCCTTTGATCAAATGGTTGGCTAGGATTGCTTCATTAGCTCCCCAGATGATGCCATTTGTCCCTAGGGCAGTTGGAAAGCTGAGGGAAAGGACATCCTAGTTGGAAAGGCTCTTTGGTCCCCACTTGATCATGGGAGCAATGAGGGCTGTTTGATCTTAATCCAAAGGCTGGAAGGGTCTTTAGGAAGGTTCTAGAGTCTCTCCAAACAGCTGGATTGACTTGGGATGAATGGAGTGCCATGTCATCCATGGTTTGGGCCCTTTAAAAGCTCCCTTGACCATTTGTTGACTAGTTTGACCAGTCAACAGGTACGATCAGCTGACATGGCATGCCAAGAGACTTGATTAGCTGATTTAAGGTCTTGGAGGGGATTAAGATGGAGTAGATTGATCTACTAAGGTTAGTTTGACCACTTTAGCCTCCCCTAACCATTTGGTTGACCATTTGACTGGTCAAACAGTCAACTATGGCTGATGTGGAACCCAAGTGGTAGCTAAACACTAGTTGGATAGACTTCAAGAGCTTAAAGTTAAAATCCTAGAGTTTGAGTGCAAATTCAAAAGATTTGACCCATGAACTGAAGTTTGACTAAGTCAAATTTGACAAGATTTAACTTAAAATAAGTTTGAATGGATTTGAGTTAGGTTTTGAGATGAGTTTGAAAGTTCAAATAGTCAGATTTGACTAAGTGGGTTGAAATGACCCATTTGAACTCTTAAGGGCTCATTAGGTCGATCCTGGTTGACTCAGTCAACCAGGTGGGTCCAGGGTCTAGAAATAGGTTCAATCAATTTGAAATGATATTTGGAGACCATCGGAGGTGGTTCCAATGTCTGGGTAGGTCAATTCGGTCAAAATGCTCGTTTTGACCCTTAAGGGCCTGTTTGGTCAACCTAGGTTGACTTGGTCAACCAGGTTGACCCAGGGTCTGGGTTTGGGTCGAACATGTTTAATTTGATATTTGAAACTTGCTGGAAGTGGTTCCAAGCAATTCGGAGGTCGTTTGGTTTGAAATCGATGTTTGAGCCCCTAAAGGGTATTTTGGTGATTTTGACCCCTGGTCAACTAGGGGTCAAAATGGGTCAACCAAAATACAGTTTAATGTTCAATGTGTCAGGATTAAATGTTTGAAAGTGATTAGAGGCTTCGGAGGAGGCTCTAAGGTCTGGATCCACTAGGTGGCAAGTCCAGTGGCATAGGCCGTAAATATTTGAAAGTTTTACAGCCTATAGATTTTAATTAAGTTTCTGAGGTTAGAGACCTCAGAATGGGCTCAAATTTGTAGGGTTTCCTCCAGATACATGTCCCATCAGTATGCAACTGACAGACTCTGAATCGGAGGTCATTTAACTGGGTTTCAAAGTGTTTGAAATTTCAATGGAAAAGGCCTTTAGGACAAAACCTAGAAGGATCCTAGAGTTTAGATTGATCTGGAGTCTGGATGGGTCCTTAGTGATCTCATACAAAAATGAGGTCAACAATGTTAAAGGCAAGAGTAAAGATAATGTCAAAGCAAGGATGGACATTAAAGAGTTTTGTCGGCGAAAAAATCTGGAGTTAGTAACAACAACTGATAGTAAACTAATGAAGCCCAAAGCTCCTTACTCTTTCACGTTAGAGCAAAAAAGATTGATATGTCAGTGGTTTAAAAGTTTAAAGATGTCTGATGGCTATGGATCAAATATAAGTCGATGTGATGACTTGAAATCTGGAAGGTTATTTGGACTCAAAAGTCATGATTGTCACATAATTATGGAGGTTCTTCTTCCGATCATAGTCTGTATGTTACCCAATTACATATCAAATCCGTTGGCTGAGCTTAGCATTTTCTTCAAAGATTTATGTTCATCTAAACTAAGTGAAAATACTTTACGGAGGTATGAGGATAATATACCAATCATCCTATGCAAGTTAGAGAAGATATTTCCCCCGGGTTTTTTTGATTCTATGGAACATCTTCCAGTCCATCTACCTTACGAAGCTAGAGTTGGTGGACCTGTACAATATCGTTGGATGTATCCTTTCGAAAGGTAAATGTGTTAAGATTTTTATTAAGTCTTCAATATTTTTGAATCAGTTGAGATAACATATTTTTATTAACTTCACGATGATTGTAATTGATTAATAGATATTTGAACAAGTTGAAGAAATATATTAAGAATAAAGCACGACCAGAATGATCGATATGTGAAGCATATTTGTCTCAAGAAACAACTCACTTTTGCTCATACTATTTCGAGCCACATTTAAGGAGTACAAGAACAATTATTGGTCGTAACATGGACTTCGATGTAGAAGAATAATCACATGCTACACTATTAGTATTTAGAAGGCAATGAAATCCTAGTGGCAAATGTGTTGAAAGATATCTCAACAATTTAGAAATAAATACAACGAATTTGTATGTACTACTGAACTGTGAAGATCAGTTGAGCCAATCTTAGAGTAAGTTCTAACATAATGTTAATAATTAATTAGTAATGTTTATTTAAAATACTAAAGTATTATTTGTCACTAGGTATTTCGTAAGTAATTTGCCTTTGACAGATTCAAGGGATATTGAGCAAGCTGTTGCAAATGAATTTCCAATTTGGTTCAAATCATATGTGAGCACATTTTTTTTATAAATTTAAATCTTATTTATTATCAAAAATACTAATATTTGAAAATATTTTTAGGTACAAAATTCTGATAACAAATGTTTCGATAAAGGTTTGAAAGCATTAGCATGTGGTCCAATGCGAAAAGTAAAAACTTGGCCAATATATATAGTGAATGGGTTCAGATTTCATACCAAATCGTGGAGTGAAGGAAGAAAAACTGAAAATTGTGGAGTATGTGTTAGAGGGAACACTCATGAAGAAGATGAGTGTGATTATTATGGTATTCTGAATGAGGTCCTTGACTTGGAATACCCAGGCGAAGATGAGAACTTTGTATGCTTATTTAACTGTCAATGGTATGATCCAGTACAGAATAGAGGCACAAGGGTTCATCCTGCGTATGGTTTAGTAGATGTTAAACATAGTAGAAAATACGGGCGGTTTAAGAAACAAACGACGCCCGCTTTAACTGCTGGAAGACCGTTGGTAATATGACCGCCGGTCAGCCGTCGGTCAGATATCCGGCGGCGTAACGGCCGGAAAACTGCCAGTTCCAAATTCGGTTGTCACCGGCGGTATGAGCCGCCGGAAAACCGCCGCCAACATAAACCGCTGGTACAAAACCGCCGGTACATATTTCCTACACGATTTTTCCGGCGGCTGGAATACCGCCGCAAAGCCGTCGGTAATCCATAAAACCGCCGGTTAATCTATACTAACCGCCGAAAAAAACCGCCGGATTTTGACTTTTTTCCTATAGTGATAATAAAAGCTAAGATGTTCTTACATCATTCTCCCCTTGTGTCAAAAAGAACTCGACTCCGTCGAGACGCGTTATTGAAAAAGAGGTCGTTGCAGAAGACAGATTCCTGGATCGAAAATTTTGTTCTCAATATTTCTCTCCTCTGGAGTAGTCTTTTAGAAATCCACAAAACTTCCAATAATATCATGTTGGAAGAAGCATGATCAGCACTTCCTCCAAGGAAATCAGGGAGGGTAGACGCAAGGGCATTAAGGTATTGCTGAAAGAGGTTCCGAGTAACATCTAGTTGCTCTCCAAAGTGTAAGTCGGCAGAACTTTCTCCCATCCTACAGGAAGTTCTCCAGAAATGATGGCCTTCAGCTCGGCTGCGTGCTTCTTCTCATATTCAGCAAATTTTGCATTCCACTCTGCTTCAAGAGAAGCACCTTCAGGGAAATGCTGGCTCCAATGGCTTTTCGCATCAAAGTTTTTTGATACACAAAATCCACAATTTAGGATCAAATTCCTCTGTCATTTCATCTTCATACACATGTTGCAAGAGATTTGCTTTTCCCTTACCACCATGCTCCACTATAGCTAGAAGAGAAATGTTCATGTACAAATCAGTTCCATCCTCCATTTGACGTGCAATCACGTCTTGACAGGACCCGCTGCTATCCATAAGAAGATCTAGTGTAAAATATTCAATGAAGAACTGAGTGTTATGCTTCATTGCCTGGCCATAAAGAGTGTGTAAAAATGCATGGCCAGTGCGATCAGTAACATAGGCGTAGCAATAGGCTTGGCCGAAATTCAAGCTTTGTCTTTCAAAAGCAAGCTGATATATTTTTCCATCGTCTGTTCTAGAAAATGGAAGACCATAATTTTCAAGTTCAATGACTGCTTTTGGTGCCTCTCTACACATATATTGACTAGTGTCCTATTCACTTAACTAATTGTTTCCTTTGACTGTATCATAGATGTGCCATCTCCAGTCATCCTCAGTCATATTTCCCAATGTTGCATTAATCCCACCCTGCATAGCAACAGTACGAAATCTAGTGGGGAAGAGCTTCGTGATGCAAGCCGTATTGAAACCATGTTCTCAGAGTCCAATAGTTGCTCTAAGTCCAGAATCATATGTGTGATCAACAGTGGTGTATGAGGACTCAGCTAGAACTTTATCAAATTTCTGCACCTCAGTCATTTGCACACCTTCATTTGTTCCGCACAACAATGGCAACGGAACCGAGCGGGCAACGACGTGTGGACAGAGCTGATCAGGAGTGGTTACGGTGTCGTCTGAGTCGGAACAGGCGGCGACGTTAGACTTAAGGCATGCGAGAGGCGGGCCGACGAGCTCAGGTGGAGCACATTGGAGATGGATAGACAAATCCTGCGTCGGATCGAAAGGGATCGCTTCTCTAGGAGCTTGGTCATGCAAGAGACGAGATGAAATGGAAATCGATTTGATATCGGAGTCCCTTAAGAGTGGTAGACTCAAGGAGTCAGAGGACGAAGAAGATTTGGAGTTTCTGTAAAGAAAATGCTTCAAGGATTTGGCATTCTCGGCCATGGAAACAGTAATCATGGATTTTTGGTGCGCTGGCTTAGTGTTTTGCGCCTTCTTGAGACCGAGTATGAAACCGGAGGCAACGTCGCAGCCCGGGGTAATCGCGAGGCAGCGCTGGTAGAACTCAGGCGGTAGTGCTGCGTGGGTGAAGCAAGAGCAGGTCGGGTTGTGAGCGGAGACCGAAGGTGGCTTGCTAGAGCAGAGGGAAGTTGCTGGTGGTTCGAATGGCGGGATCTGGCAGCACGCGGGGGTGAGGCGTGGCTGGTCGTTCGCGGGAGCGAAGGCGGAACTTGATTTGCACAAGACTGACGTGGATGCCTGCTGTCGCGATGGGCCGTGAGCGGAGGAGTTTGGGCGTTGGCGAGATGGGCCGTGGAGGGATTGCTCTCTAATGGCGGGAGCGGGATTGGGATCGACCAGTTCGGAGCAAGTGTAGGCTCTCGGATCGCCACTTGAGCGATGGTTTGAATCAACGGCGGTGGTGGGAATGGAAGAAAATGGAGGTTCAAGAACTCGGATCTGGCAATGAAGCGGAGGAGGATCGCGCCATCTGAGCGGAAGCTAGAGCGGAGGGTAGTCGTCAACGACGGTGGGCGAATGGCAGGACTGATGGCGTTTGCGAGGAGCGGAGGAGGAGAGCGAAGAAGAAGAATACCTCGGTATGGTTACCGACGATATTCTCATTTTCCTTATTGACCGAAGGTTTTCTCTATTCCGATCAAGGTTTCTGTCTACCCAATTGAGCGATTCGTTCGATTGAGCTTGATAGAAGGCGATCCGACTTCGAGCATCGTCGACAGCCCATCTTCCTTGGCGTCGATCGTCGTCGACCGCCAATCTCATTCTACTACTTCGATCATCGTCGACAGCCGACCTTCTTCCGCAGTCCATCGATCTTCACAAGCTCCAGGAAGACTCGACCTGCAAGAAGGATTTCGGTTTTTCCAATCCATGGAAGAAGAAGAAGAAAACTCTAAATCTTCAAAGATTAATATTTCATTCAATGAGCCTACCCTTTTACATTAGCCAACTATTTAAAGAGGAAAAATAGAACTATCTAGACCAAGGAAGGTAAACTAGTCCCTAAGCATAATAAAAGCTAAGATGTTCCTACATCACAAACAAACTCTTTTAACTGCAGCCCACCACAGACCGCAGCCACCCGCCGCCAACCACCGCCAGTTGCCGGCCACCACTACTGTCGGAGACCACTGCCTTCAGCCGACGTTGCCACTCGCTGTCGACCACTAAGCTGACTCTATCTATTTCTCTCTCTATATCTCTAAGGTGAAAACCCCAAAAAAAAAATGTTTTAAAGGAAAATGCAAAATTGTTTTGCATGTATGCATGATCCTTTTAAATTTTTTTAATCATGTTTCTTCTTCTAATTTAATCTTTAATAATGATTTTTTTTATTTTAAAAAAAATTAAATTAGGAGAAGAAACGTGATAGAAGAAGACAAAATATTTGAAAAAGATGGAAGAAGTAGACAAAAGTTTGTACATCTATACAGACGCTAATACAAGTATACAACAGTAATTTTCACTAAGTTATAATAAGGGAAGGGGGAAAAGAACACAACTCGAAGATAATTAATGAGAGCAAAACTTCCATATCCATAAGAACTAATGGCCGAAGGACTCGCTGATAATTCCACCCATATCCTAAAGCCAGGAGCACCTAAACAACTATACCGGCGATCGCCGCCGGCAGATTCTCTTGGCGGCAAAAGAAGAGCTCCTCAAGCTTTCTAGACCTACACCTTCTCTTCCACAAACTTAATGCCGGCGTCTCTATTTTCCTCTCCCTTTTTCCCACCACTGCCACTGGCAAAGGTGGGTCCATCTCCTCCACCGCCACCGGCAATGGCCGTTCAATCTCTTCCACAGACACCACCCTCCTTCCCATCAGCGCCGGCCTCGTAGTCCTCATGCGCTTCTTGCTGTTCATAGGAGGAACCAAGAAAGCGACTGATGCCATGAGAAAGTAAAAGCGACGGCTGCAGGAACGCTGCGGCGGTGGAAGTGGTGGAGGTGGTGCTGCTTCGGCCTTTTCAACCGCCTTGCACGGGTTAACTATGCCCATGCAGCCGACTTTTGGGGAGGAGGGATCGTCCCGTTGTTGGCGGCGGCGGCGGCGACGGGGGTGGCGGGAGGAGAAAGGTTTGATGCATAGAGAAGTACTGAAGGTCATGGCTGGAAGAAGAGGGCTGAGGTGGAAGAAGAAGAAGAAGGTGAGTGGGTATTTATTGGAGAGTGAAGAGATATCGGGCTTTGATTAAGTCTATGACGGAGAGCAGAGGATGCGTAATGAGACTTGTTCTAATTAGACTAGCTAGTTTATTTGAATGAAAATTTAAAAAAAAAAAAAATATTCCCAAAAATTAATAATGATAATAACGTACATGATATATCTTAGGAAAACTTTGACATTAATATCTCGTTATATATAAATAATTGCTAAAAATATTTTTTTTTTATTTTTTGGGTTGAAATTTATTTTAAAGGTATTTTTGGATAAAATTATTTTTGAAATAATAATTGATATGTCATCCCAAAAAAAAATCTTGATCTGGCACGAATCTCGATGCAAAATCAAGTTGGAAAGTTCCGAAATTAAAATTGGGACTACCAAAACTCTAATTTAAGCAAACTTATAGTCGAACTAAGCGTCTCAAGAATAGGAACCCAACGACACCAAATTCAACCCGATCTAAGTCCAAACATGCCCAAATCAAGGGTTAGAAGCGTTGTTGCAAGATTCGAACCACAATTTGGATTACCAAGCGGCTTCCAAACATAACATGCTTATAGTCGAATCAAGCTGCTCGACAAGACGTAAAATTACAACTCTATCACCACGTATATTCTATCCTGCAATAATAATATAAGCGGTAGTCTTGATGATTTTGAAAACACTTTTTTTCCTAGTGTCAATTCTCATCTTCTAAGCAACTTCTCTTTGCCTTTCCATTAATTAGTGTTAATATTCTTTTTTACTATTGATACATCATAAGAAAAATTATATTGATCATGCACAAATCTTGAAGCAAAATTGAGTTGGAAACTTCAAAGATTAAATTCAGAAGCATCTGAACTCCAATTTCAGCGGGCTTATAGTCAAACTGAGCATCTCGGAAACACGAACCCAATGACACCAAACTCAACCCAATCCGAGCCCAAATGAGTCTGAATCAAAGACCCAAAGCGCTGTTGGGAGATTCGAACCACAATTTGAGTTACTAAACGGTCTCCGATTTTCACGAGCTTATACTCGAATCGAACGTCTCGACGAGACGAATCCAACGAGCTCAAGATCGCCAAATTCCGACATCATCAAGGCCTTCAAATGTCCAACAAACGGTCCACAATCAAGAGATCCAATATCGACCGTCCATTCAAACCACTCCCGATTCGCCCTTGATCTCACACCTATTTACAAGCCATGCCACTCCAGAAAAACTATAAATAGAGCCCTCATTCTTCACAAGAGGGCTCAAGTGAAGAGAAAGGAGAAGAAGAGAAGGGAGGAATTTGGGAGCTCTCTTGCCACCGACCACCGCCGGAGTTCTTGCCGACCACCGCCGGAGTTCTTGCCGACCACCGCCGGAGTTCTTGCCGACCACCGCCGGAGTTCTTGCCGACCACCGCCGGAGTTCTTGCCGACCACCGCCGGAGTTCTTGCTGACCACCACTGGGGTTCCTGCCAACCATTGTCGGGTTTCCTGCCGACCACCGCCGGTTTTCCTGTCGACCATCGCCGGGGTTCCTGCCAATCACCGCAGGTTTTACTGTCAATTGCCACCGAGGTTTCTGCTGACCACTGTCAAAGTTCCTGCCGACCATCGCCGGTTTTTCTGCCGATCACCGCCTGAGTTCTCTTATAACCGACGCTGAAGCTTATCCCAACTACTGCCTTATTTTGGTCGTTTCATCAATCATCGCTAGATTTTTGTCTGTTACTGATTTGTTGTAATTCTGACATCTTCAAGTAAAGGGGTGAATCAAACGTTGTAACCAATCCAGATATAGTGGAAATTTCTCATCTGGGCCAGGCCCCGTGGTTTTTCCCTTTTTGGGTTTTCCACGTAAAAAAGTTTCTGGTGCTTCTCCCTTAATTATCTGTTGGTGTGCTAGATATACGTATATTGCTAAGACGTTATATTTTTACTCTACTGCCGCGTATATTCTAGTCCGCATCAACTATAGAAATATGTTTGAAAGCTTCATAATAAGTTTCTTTGAACTAATAGAGGTTAATTAGCATTTTTCTATTTAAAAAAAATATGAATGCACTCATCAATTTATTGTTATACAAGGAAGATCAGGCGGTATGAGAATTCTATGTTTGAAAAGAGCGAGTTGCAAACAATTTATTCAGTGTTAGATCCTTGTTTAAACAAAATTCGAACGTCTATATTGAAGAAAGGGTATTGATTTATTCTACTTTATGTATTTAAGTGATCTCAATTTATGTATTAGGTGCTAAATTTGTTAGGGGTATCAATATTTGACACGATCCAAAAATTCGGCCCGAAAATTTTGGTATGAAAGTTCGACATCGGGTAAAACTCCGAGGAAAGTCCGTCGACAAGTAGAAGTTCAGCTTAGGGAAGAAGTCTAATGAAAGTACAATGACTAGCAAAAGTCCAACAATGGAATGAAGTTTGACATATGGTGGAAATTCGATGACAGGAAGACGTTCTATGGCGGATAGAAGTTCGATGAAAGTCCGAACACAGGCAAAAGTATGGCGACGGACGAAAGATTGGCGTCGGGTAGAAGTCTGACAAAAGTACAGTGATGGGCAGAAATTTAGCGACAGGCGGAAGTCTGACGTCGGGTAGAAATTCGACGACAGACGGAATTTCAATGTAGGGTAGAAGTTCGACGGAAGTCCAGCGATGGCAGAAGTCAAGCGACATGGGGATGACTGACAATGGGTGGAAGACTGACGTCGAGTAAAAATTTGATGACGGTCGGAAGTTCGACGTCGAGTAGAAATTCGACAATGGGCGGAAGTTTTGCGTTAGGTAGAAGTCCGGTGGAAGTCCATCAACGACAGAAGTCCGACGACGATCGGAAGTCCGACATTGGTTGGTGGTCGGGAGGTGGTCGAGGAGGCGAAAGTCTAGTGGCAAGGGAAATCTTCCTTATATATTATTTCTTAAACCTCATTCTTCCTTATTAATTCCTCTCCATGAGAAATGAGGAGTTATTTATATTTTTCTGAGAGTGGAATGACCAGTAAATTTGAAAAAGATCAAGGGCAAATTGGTAGTGGTTTGAATGGACAACCGATGTTGAATTCCTTGATTGTGGGCCGTTTATTGGGTATTTGAATGTCTTCGTGAGACCAGAATTTGATGATCTTGAGCTTGTCAGATTTGTCTCGTCAAGTTGCTCCATTCGACTATAAGCATGTCACATTTGCAAACCGTTTGGTAATCCAAATTATGGTTTGACCCTACCAAATATGCTTCGAGTCTTCGATTTGGACACATTTAGGCTCAAATTGAGTCAAATTTGGTGTCATTGGATTCGTATTTCTGAGAGGTTCAATTCGACTTTAAGTTGCTGAAATTGGAGTTCATATAGTTTCCATTTAATTTTTGAAGTTTCCAATCTTGATTTTGCTTCGAGATTCATGCCCAATCAACATAATGTTTTGATGATGATATGTCAATATTATTAATCATAATTGATTAATTATACATTTACTCCATCTTCAAAAGACAATACCGTAAGAAATAATAAAATTATTAGAGTTCTTATTATCAATAAATAACAAATTATTATCAATCTAAATAAATAATTCATCGGCCAAAATTTAAGAAGGATCATTTGTCAAAATTTATTAAGTAAAATGAGAGTAATTAAATTTTAATTTACAAAAGATCAAAGAGACCTAGTCTTAATTTGGGAAGACTTTTTTATTGCTTCTTAAAGTAATTTTTTAGTACAAATATTAAAATTTTTATATTAAAAAATTAGTTTAAAAAGTAGTAAGAAATTGATCAATCCCTATTATCTCTCTCTCATCGAGATTCCAATACTTTTGCTAGTCTTCTTTCTTTCTATTAATAGATATAATTTTTTTCTCAAAAAATAAAAGAAACTAATAATGCCAATATAAATTATATGCGGGCAAAATTTTAATTAAGTAAAAAGTGTGAAAACGTAAAATCATTTGTTGTTTTTAATAAAAATGCAAAATAGTTTTGCATGTTCATATAAAATCTAATTCCTTTTAACATAGTTCATCCTTTTAAAAATAATTTTTAATTAAACATTTTTTATTTAAATATATTAACCAGTGCTCCTAATTAAAATTTAGTCTATTATGAGGTATATAAATTCAAATTTACTTATTGATACATGTCCAGAAATATCCACATGATAGGAAACTAATCTCAAGGTAATATTTAAATTTGAACTTTTATAATTAAATTTAGGCTTCATTTGAGACGAATTTTTTATTGCTTCTTAAAACAACTTTTTAGTTTAAAAATTAAAATTTTTATACTAGAAAGCTTCTTTGAAAAGTAATAAGAAAGTTGTCCCAACTAGAAAGCTGCTTTAAGAAGTTGACGCCGAACTTCTCCCTGATGCCGGGCTTCGACCCATCATCAAACTTCTACCCGATGCCGAACTTCCGCTCATCACCGGATTTATACCCAACACTGGACTTTCGCTCGTCAACGGTCCTTCCGACCTCCTTCATCGGACAATGGTCTTTCCGACCTCTGTTGCCCGTCGAATATGATTTTGCTGACCAAACAAACATATCAATACTGATTCATTTGAGTCCCATCTTGTAATGCACGTTATATGATGTATATTTATTACATCAAGCCAAGAACTTCTCCCAAGGAAGGATCTTATTTGTAATCGAGTTCAAATAATAGTGGATTCATTTAAACTGGGCCATGCCTCGTTATTTTTTCTTTTTTCAGGATTTTCTACATAAAAATCTTGATATCTCTTATAAATGCTACATCATCTCTTCTATCTTAATGCGTGCTAGATCATCGTACAAAGCAAAGACGCTAAATTTTACATTTCTCTAGCGCTGTGATTGCTCTAGGACGCAACATGCATATAGATAATGCAAGTTCATTTACATTACAAGTGATTTGATCAGACCACAAATGAGCTAAAATCAAGCACACGAAATATATTCAAAAACTACTAAACATTATTGAGAAACCAAAGATCTCCAATTCCAATGAGTATAAGGCGCTTTCATGATCACTCAATTCTGACATCATTAAGGCATTAAAAATTTTGATAAATAATTTACAATCAAGATAATCAATATGAACCTCACGATTGAGTGCTTTAGATTCACACCATATTTACTAAAATATCCCTCTTAAAAGCGTGGGACTGTGGGAGAACTAAAAAGCATATAAATTTGTTGTCTCCTATATATATATATATATATATAGCACAAATTATCTTTCTCTATCCACAATTTGGTGTTTACAGATTATGCAGAGCTCTCAATATGAAATAATAATAATTATTATGATTATGCGCTGGAGACTTTTGTGGCAGGAGTGACTGCGGGTAAACGTACACGCTAAGCTAGGCTGCTTTAAAAATCTAAATTTTTTTAAGGTCAAAAAATACAAATTAATTATATGATTTAACATATCGTATAATATAAGCCGTAGATTTACCACTGATAAATGAAATTAAATGTATATTTATAATACTATAAATTATCTTATTTATATATTTAGCATCTGAAATTTCAATTTATCAGACTTAGATTTTATTTGGGACTGTTTTTTTACTTCTTCTTAAAGAAAATTTTTAGTATAAAAATTAAAAAATTTGTACTAAAATATATTTTTATAAAGCTGTAAGAAAGCCGTCCCAAAAGAAGCCTAAGATTTTATTTGAGACAAAAAGCTGTTTTAAAAAATAATAAGAAAATTGTCCCAAACAAAATATAACTCTTCGTTAATTTTCGTCTCATGCCTCCGCTTACTCCAACTCAAAATCTCGGAACCCCCAATAATAAAGTAGAGGTGCAAAAGTTGTGATGTGTTCCCATCGAGTAGAAATATCGATGGGAATCACTCTTGAAGATGAAGAAAATCAGAGGGAGTCGCAACTTGATCTTATACAAGATCAAGACGTGTGATAAGTAGTTAGCGTCGAGTCGCCTTATTCATTTTGATAAGTAGTTAATGTAAAGGCTCAAGGAAAAGTAATATATATTTTTTTATATTATTTAGACAATTGAGTTTTATGGAGTAATTAATATACTTTAGATATTAAATATATAAATATAATGATTTTAAATATTATCCATTTAAATTTTCCTATAAGAAAATCAAAATATCTGAAGAAATTGAAAATAAAAAGTAATAAACCGAGGCCAAATAGAAGAAATAACTAATAAGATCAACAATCGTGCCTGCACTGAAATGGAATTTAATTATATCTTATGTACTCTTTGCTTGCATTTTATCCATTGGTCATTGCATTGATTTTTTCAATTATTTCAGTCTCTAAATATTAAATTAAAAAAAGTCGTACACAGAGTAAATCGATGTTTTCTATCCTTACCTATACGAAATAAACTCTTTTTTTTTTTAGATTTTTACATACATAACATCTAAAATTATTAAATATATATATTTAATATCTAAACTTTTATATTTACTAATATGCCACCTAAAATCTCATTTTCCTTCTATTCTACCACTCCGTTGAAGCGATTAAGGATGTCATTGACGGAGAAGACAGTCTTTGATAGTGATTTTTGACGGAAGGTTTAAACGAAATGTTAGAATTGATTAAAATAGGGGTTTTATGTGGTATATTACTAAATATAAAAGTTAAGATGTTAATTATGTATTTTCAATCATTTTATGTGTTATATATGTATAGAAAAATCCCATCTTTTTAATACGGGATATCCACCCGCTGACACCCTAAAAAGGCGTTTGGCTGCGTGACTAATCCTCTCCTGACCTAAAAGAGGCACTCACCCCATAAATTTCATGTCCCACATTTGATTGAGCCCCACTTAAAAGGCACAGTGGCTCGAGAGAAATTGAGCACGATGTTGAAGGGTTCCCAACCGTACTCGACCATCAATCAAACAAAACAATAGTGGGTATACGAAATAAACTTTGCTGAGGAAGAAAATATGAAGATTCTGCACGGTGCTGCAGTAAAATATACGATAAACCCTGCTGAAAATCAACAATAAACCGCTTATCGGAAGCGCTTTTTTTTTTTTTTTTTTTTTTTTTTTTTTTTTTGAATTTTTTTATCGGAAGCTTATTCGATGGTGCCAAAAGTTCTTGCTTTTACCTGTTCGTTAACAGTAAAATACAATTATTTATTTTGCTGTTTTTTTTTTTTTCAACTCAAGATTATATTTGGGATAACTTTTTTGCTTTTTTTTTCAGGTAATAATGTTTTATTACTATTTTTTTGCTTTCAAAGAATATTATATTAGAAACCAGCTTCTTATAATAGCTTTAAAAAAATTACTTCTTAAACTAGCTTTTAAAAAAAACATTTTTTGGCAAAATCTGGATCAGCTTAAAGCTTAATTTCCTAATGTCTTCAATTGTGGCTGAATTTTGGTTCGCTTTTTTGGTTGGCCTGCTCGGTTCACGTTTTTGCTGGGGTTGTTTTTCGTTTGCAATTCGGACGATGATGAGTGGAACTAACATTTGGTTGCCTGATTCGTTCTCCTCCCTTGGATGGCCTGCTGGGAGTTGGATGATGATCTTGTTATCTGGAAGGCTTTCCTTTTTACTGTGGGCAGCCAGGAAGTCTAGTCTTCCTTTGGGGGGCCTGCTTGCTGTTGGGCTAGTTGGTTGTTCTGGAGCTATGTTGTACTTTGGATCGTTTTGCTGGCAACCAGGGAGGAGCAGTCCCTTCGATTATACTTGACGCTCGAGAATTATAAAGCTTTTAGCTTTATCTGTTAGTTCCTATCTGCCTGAGTCCGGGGTTTTTGTATTCTACCCCCTTGTTTTTTACTGTCTGTTGGCTTCTGTAACGTTTTTGTGGATAGCTTTTCTCCCTTTTTAGGATTTTGCTGATCCTATAATTTTTTTTCTTAATATACGGGCTTTTGCCCCAAAATTTACCCAAAAAAAAAAAAACACTAACTTTACAAAGCAGTAAGAAGCTGTCTCAAATGAAGTCATTTTTTTTTTTTTGGGAGAAATTTGAGATATTGCTGATATATTAATGATAGAAAATTACACGTAAAAAGAAAGATCTATACAAAACTCAAAAATAACCAAATTCAAAACAACACGAAGCCAATATTTAAGTAGAGAAATATTTGACCCGAAATCGGTGGTAATGGCAACAAAGACAGTAGAAGATCAGGCCAAGCCAACCAACTAATTGAAAATAGCAATTGACTAGCAGGTTCCTGGAAAGAAGACTCATTCAAACCTACTACAGTTGAAGCAGTTGCATCTTTTAGAACTAGTTCTTTATAGCAAATTAGAAAGCTTTCAACATCATTGGCAGGTTAGATCACCCACATTTGCATACAAGTGAGGTTATTCCATGAGAAGTTATTAGAGAAGAGAAGAGAAGATAGAAGGGAAAGAAAGAATATTCATATCATTTAACTGCAACTAGTACACTTTGGTTTTCTAAAATAAAGACAAAGGAATTAACAAAGTATAAAGACAATGTAGTGACCGGTTTTGTGGGGATAAAGGTAACTGGAAATAGGACTAGTCGGTTAATTGCTTTAATATTGGAGAAATGAATCTGTGCGGACGTGCCTCTACATCCGGAGGCAAATCGGTGCAGCCATGTCAACGGTATTGAGCCGTGGTACCGAGGCTAGCGGTACAAAGCAGTACTGATCTGCGGTACCGAGCGAATAGATGATGTGGCGCATTCTGGTTGGTCTCCAGACGGCGTTGGCATCCGCACAGAATAATTTTTGTTAATATTTCCCCTTAAGAGGTTCAGTAAACATGTTTGCAAGCTGCAATGATGGATGCATAGGCATGTGTTTGGTGAGGCCAAGCATTGATATCTTGATGATCTCCAACAAATTAGCAATCAATTTTGATATGCTTGATTCAATCATAAATATTGCATGGGATTATTGGTGATGTGAAAGGCGGCCTAATTGTCGCAAAATATGTACGTAGGAGAACGAAGCTCGCCATAATTGATTAAGCTAGATTAGTTGCTTACCTTGTTAGCCACGGAGAGCAATAATCAGCTTCCATTAAAGATATTGAAATTGTAGTTTGCTTCTTCAGTTCTTCTCCTTCTAGGAAATGAATGAGTCTTCTAATAAAATACAGGGTGGCATACATTCTCCTGTGTAGATACAATTAAAATGAGTGCTTAGCAAAGACTTAAGAGAGTAAATGAATGGTCCTCTGATGAAAATATTGTTAATATATACCATTAATGCCACCAAAGTAGATGCAAAGCCAAAATGAGGAATTGAAAATTGGTTTTGAAGACGACTGTTTCAATCCATAAATGAATTGATGTAATTTGCAGTCCAAACTATCACTAGCCGTCGTATCTCGTCCTTATGTATAAATTCATGTAAACTTCTTCTACCAAGTCATCATAAGAAGGCATTGGTCACATCAAAGCTGCCTAAGAATTCAATTGTGACTTTCGACAAGCACTAAAAGCACGTTGTATGTAACCATTTTTGTAACCTTTGAGAAAGTTTTGTGAAATTGACTCCTTTGTTGGGTTTATCTGATCCCCTGGCCACTAAATTGGACTTATGTTTATTAATAGAGCCATCAAGATTGATTTTATGATCCGTTTAAAACTGATGGTATGATTTAACATTGGTAATGAAACTTTTGCGTATGAGGGAGTAAAACAATGCGATGAAACAAACAAGAAAGTAAAAGCACCAAAAAGTAAAGGATATCAGGATTTAAGATGGAAAAATCTAAATATGTTAAAAAATCACGGAGCCACATCACACCAAGAAATCTACTTTGAAACTTGGGAGAAATAAGTACAAATATCTCTTCTCTCTCACTCTAGATCTCTTCTTGCTTCTTTTGTCACATACAATGTTCTCTATGTATTACACCACAAGAAATACAAGAGAAAGCAAGCTATAACCACCAAGGGACGTAACCCTTGAGAAAAAAGAGAAAGGAAATTGTTCAGTTCATCTTAATTGCAACGCCAGTTTGGGAGGCGCTCAAGCCTCTATCTGATGATGTTGTGGCACTCAAACTCGCAGCACTGACGTCGAATGCAGAGCATTGTGGCGCTCTGCTCTCTATGATGAACGTTGGGGCACTCATGAACAAAGCGTTAAGGCGCTCAGGTACAGAGCTCCAAGGCTCTATATTGATCAACGCTCTGCTTTTTATCAAACTTTCTATCTTACACATCATTGTCAATTGCTTACAAATCATTTATTTTAAGCGTTTTTTCCTCAAATTGAGCAATGATACTATCATCAAGCATTTATTCTTCCAAAATGGAGTGGTGAACTCACTGTTATTGAAACCAATAATATATCTTTCATAGTTTCTATATGTGTGGAATATGATTGTGTTGATCAATCGGGTTATTCTATTACCTTGTACCTCAAATTTCTTGTGCTCGCTTGGGGGCGCGGGGATTTACCCCCTTGCCTGCACCAGATTTTTTTCCTCATATATTTAGACATATTATATCTCAAATGATTCCTAAGACTATACAATCGCTTATTTGAATCTTGTCCAAATAGGCAAATATGTTATGCTAAGTGCTAATAGAAACAAGATTTGAATACAATTTAAATTGTTGACTACTTGGATTCAAAATCCATAAGTCTCACACATTTGGCCACCCTTGCAAGTTGCAAATCATCATCTTTCCTCTGATTTCCTAAATAGTGAAATGATCACTGAAGAACATTTTTATAAGCTGCTTAGTTGTTACAAGGCCACTTACATAGAGCACGCTAACTAAAAAATTCTAGTATAAATAAAATATTATGTAATATTATATCATAAACTAGTTTAATAATTTCAAAATAATTGACTGAATAAAAGTTTGATTTGTTAAGGTGAAAATAGAATTACTTATTAGATTCGATTATATAGATTCGCTGGCATTAGAACATATATGAAGAGATGCCCTCAAGTCCATATAACCTAGTACATGGTTAGACAACAAAATGTATGATGACAATAGAAGTATGGATGATGCAAATGATATATGGCCAATCAGGAATTGGTATGTACTGGTGGAGTGGATAATTAAGTGAACATAGATATATATGACTAATATGAGTGAGGTTATGGAGATTATGGACATGGGATAAGTCTCATATGTGGAAGGTGAAACTAAGAAGGATATATAAGACTAGGGGCTCACATAGGATAAGTCTCATATGTGGAGGTGATGGACACGTGTGGGCTCCGAAAATTTGGCCCCGACCTCCCCCCGTTGTTTTTCTTTCGGGGGAGTTTTAACGGATTAAGTTCCGGGGGTAAATTTTGGTAGGCATATGGGTTTGTAGATAAGATACTACCCAGAGATTTCACCCTCATTTTGCGAGGGCTTTATGATCTGAGTTTTGGTTTCCTATAGGTGCAAAGCCCTATAGTTAATTACCCCTCCCGGTAATGAGAGAGAACTTTCGATTAAGGTTAGTCGTCAATCAAATACATAGAGATACGTGTTATGTGGCATATAGTGGCAACATGGGCTTGAGAATTTGGAATTAGAAGTTTAAGATTTGATATTTAAAATTGGAAATTTCATGAGAAGAAGTGAAGTTTGGTTCGGAAGAGCGAACGAAGGCTTCCTTCGGTCCTTTTTTTATCAACACAAATCAAGGCTTCTCCATCTTGAGCAAGATTCGCGCATGACATGCTATGAAGCGGGGCTGACTGAGGACATGGGGCAACTGCGATGGATGCGACACTAGCAGAATCGGGATTTTTGCAGGATTTACGGGATGGGGCGCTAACTGACAAGAAATCGAGGGCAGGAAGTTTTGCGTGCGGGAAGTTTTGTAATCGACCATTGAGGTTCGCAAGCCGGCTCGAACTCATTTACAGTGGGACGAGCTCGAGCTAGCCTTTTTAGCCCGACTAGAGCTCAAGCTTGAATTCGAGCTTGCTTTTTGACTGATGAGTTAAGCTTGATAGCGTTAAAACTCAACTCTTTTACACCCCTACATATGACAAATAAGGTTGGATCTCGAATGTGCCTTGTATGGTACATTGCCTAGAGAGGCTCATTTGTACCTGATCGCAAGGAAAAATCAACTACATGCCAAACACATGAACTTTTCAACCACATTTCATGCTCATTGCTTCCCCATGACTTGTATCTGGCTGGCCTCAGATAGATGATCAATCAACTACAATTAATCACCAATACCTTATTTTTAAGAAATTTCAATTTTACAACCATTAAAATAATTATCAAAATAAAAAAGAATAACAAAAGATTTCACTTATTATGTTGCATCATGCCTCTATGTTCTTGATGTCCCAAACTTTAATCACCCTTGATTTATTAATTGAAGAATGAGCGCATGATCTTCCAATTCAGCCCTTTATAATAGCCCTTCGTATGTGCTTGAAGTATTATGCATCATTGTATATTTAAGAATATTAATAAAAACAAGAAAAATATTAACATTATCAATTTTTTGTGCCTTGATATAATAGATATGGTAGTGATTTTCTATAAGAGTATGGTAGATGGCACTATATACTAGAAGAGTCTAATAAGGGTGGACGTGAAATGGATGGATTTCAAATTGATATTAAGAAATAAAAAAAAATTATCAATTTTGTACTCCTCACCAAAGTACCATAAGAATTAATTAGAGGATTAAATGATGCTTTGTAAACTTAATAATTACAAAGATGATAATCCGACCATAAGATTACTTTGTCAATGCATGTTTAATTTATAAGATTTTTTAGATATCTTTTTATGTAGAATAGGGAAAAAAAGTTAATGCAGTTAATTTTTTTTTGTAAAATATTTAGAATTGTCTTATTTGCTAAGCACTACTTCTCAAAATTATTGCAGGTAACATCAGAGCCCTACATGGGGTTCTGGTTGGGTAACCACGCTCTGCGCTGGTGAGCTTTGCCCACCCACGTCCACCTATGATGACTTTTGGGATGTCATACTCACCCACACCCACCCACTTTTCACGCTTCTTGAATGCAGTCTGCCACAGATTAATGGCCTTGAGGTTTTATGGCATTTTCTATGACTGCAAACTTTCAAGCCACATATCAAAATTTATCATAGTCATGACGTGATTCGGTGTTGCGCACTGCGTAGTAATGATTAATATAATAAACTGCATGCATATGATGATTAGTAATGTAAATCGGTTTGTCAGTTGATGTTGAGTACCCACCCATACCCACTCACGATGCCATGGGCGTACAATGGGCATAGGTGGGTACGTGGCGGGTGTGGGTATAGGTACCCAATGCACGGCTCTGATAACATTAAAATAAATAATAATAATTATTACATAAAAAAAAGAGCTTGGTCCACTGCCAATTCATTTAACCATTATAAATGTATTTTTAATTTATTAGATATAATTACTAAGTTGTTGTGAGTAGTTTATGTGATGAGATTAAATACAGAGGCAAAAAAGTTTTAACACTCTTCTCCATGCCGCCACCCACCCCCTCTCCACAACAACTCTAACCCCAGTTCCACCACCACCTTACCTCACCCCTGCCTTTTCAACAAGGAAAGCGTCGTCCATTTCTCTAAAGAGGAAATCGCTCAAGACTCCAAGGATTGGGAATTATCTATCAAGTACTCCATAATAAGAGACCCTATTATGAAGCTAGGTCTTCCCTACATTGGTAAGAGTGCTCTAAAGGCATTGGCGGGCTAGATCTTTTGTCTATTGCTTCTCTATCTCATGCTTGTAGATACTCTCAATTATCGAGATTTTTTGTGAGCCCCTTAAGTAAAAAAAGTTAAACTCTTAAACATCGAGAATCGTTAGAAGTTCATTCAACTTTTTGTGTGAGATGTGTTAGAAGTTTCATTAAGACAAATCTCTTGCTACATCATTAACTACACTGCTCATTTCCCGAAAAACATTCTGAGATGAGTGACATTCTGGGAAGTTACACCAACATGATAAAATTGTGAAGCCCTTAGGCCAAAGCGGACAATATCTCTATAGTTAAGAGTTTAGACTGCTACAAATGGTATCATAGCAATATACTAGCCGAAAGATGAGAACTAAGTGTTATACAAGACAAAGTGATATGCCATAGGAGAGACAAAGTGCTACGTGGCGGGAGTCATCATTCGAACTTGTAGGGGCCACCCATAGAATCATATATGCATGGTAGATGATTATGAGATAAAGATAATGAAAAGGATATCAGTTACTTCAGTGGGAGATATTATGAAACCCATTAAGTAAAAGAAGTTAAACTCTTAAATATTGAGGCTTCTTTTGGTGTAATGATCAAAATTTTATTAAGAATATCCTCAGTTAAACGTGCTTATCCTAGAGAAATCATGGGATGATTGACCTCCTCGGAAGTTACATCAATAGGACAAAACCATGAGGCTCTTAAGCAAATGCGGACAATATCTCGATAATTAAGAATTTGGAGACATAGATTTCGTTTGGGCAACTTTTTTATTGTTTTTTGAATCAACTTTTTAGTATAAAAAGTAATATTTTTTGTACTAAAAAGTAGCTTCAAAAAGCGGTAAAAAAGCATATACTGTTTTTTATTGTTTCTTAAAGCATATTTCTAATATAGAAATTTATTTTAAAAAACAGTTTTAAGAAGCAAACAAAAAAATCGTCTGAAATGAAGCCTTAAAATAATCAAACAAATAAATACAAATATGAATATTTCTACTCAAATTTCTTTGTGATTAGATCAAACTATGCTAATTTGACTTGGTTCAATTTTGTGCAGCTATGATAGCATTATGGATAGCTACTAAAATAATTTTTAAAATTTTTTAATACTATGGAGGTGATTTTTTTACTCTAAATTTTCTTGCAAATTTGAAACTTAATAGGGTTGATTTTGCAAATCTATCATTTGCTCTATGTTTTTAAGAATTGAGGCCTGTCTGTAAAAAACTTGGTGCATGCGCGAAAAATTCGGTACAGTCGCTTTTTTACCTAAAACCGAACCTTCCTCTACGTACGTTCACTGGATAGAATAAAAGTTCGTACATCTGAAAATATTTTAAAGGAATTTTCAATTTACTGCTGCTCCTTGAATGTTTTTTTAAATAATAATAAGATTGGAAAAAAAATTTTATATCCGATCAAAATAAAATTTAAAAGCATTTGATTTATATTAAATAAATAAAATTCAAGGAATTGGACTATTTAAAGCCCACTTAATACTTTTTACATGTATTTTAAAAATAAGTATCCTCATATACATTAAATATGAATTTAATAATAAAATAATACGCAAATGTGAAGTCGCTCACCACCTCCGGCCGCCAGCTCTGTGCATCTCCCTCTCATGCGATATGTTACTCCGCCGGCGCTTCCTACCATAAAGCGTTTCTTCTCCTTCAGCTCGTGCTCGTTGACGTTGTTTCTTATTGTCTCCTCCTCCGTCGTTTCGTCCGCATATCAGAGCATTCGCCTCTTGTCCAAGTCTCTCCTTTTCTCTTCTCGTTGAGGCATTGATCTCCTTTTTAAAGGCATCTTTCTTAGAGGAAATCGGCGGAGAGACTGACGAGGAGTGAGCGAACGAGATGATTAGGAGTAGGGGAAACGGCGGTGGCGGCGACAAGAGACTGCCTGCAAGATGGATCTTGTTGCTTTGCCTTGGGTGTTTCGGCCTAGGAATGCTGTTCACGAATCGGTGGGTTATGACTGCTTATTCAAGGAAATTTTGGGATTTCAGCGCAGGAAATTTTCGAAATTTTCGTAGTGATTACCTAGTTTGGCTTCCATTGGAGCAATAGAGCTGGGGATTTAATCCATATTGCTGTCAATTTTTGTTTTCCTTTCCTTTATATGAGCAAATTCTTGTTTCGAGTTATGTTCTGTAATTTGAACTTTTGGGTTTGGTAGGTTTTGGTCTGTCCCAGATTCAAACGGGGAAATCATCTCGCAGCGGCGGCAGGAGCAGGAACTTCAGGTCGTCTCGGAAGACTGCATAACCAAAAGGGTCAGCATGTCCATACGATGACCTTGCAATACCTTCGGAGTGAGTTTTCTTTTCTTTAACTGTGTTTTTGTATGTCAATAGAAGCTTGGCCAAGATAAGGATGTAATGGGAGAAGTCACGAGGACCCATGAAGCCATACAGTGAGTAGAAGATTTTCTTGTTATTGATTGTTATTTGCTTTTTATAGGCTTTTGTTGATTTTTAGCTTTGGGTTTATTTGGTATCTCATCTATCTAAATTTGATTGTTGCCAGATCTTTGGATAAAACAATATCAACACTCCAGATGGAGCTGACTGCAGCAAGGAGCTCACATGACCTAACTGGTTCGGATGGTTCTCCAAGCATTAAAACTTCCAGTCAGCAGAGAAAGAAGGCTTTCATAGTCATGGGGATTAATACAGCATTTAGCAGCAGGAAGAGGCGGGACTCAGTTAGAGAGACCTGGATGCCTCAAGGTACTCTTTTGAATCCTTTTTGTCAAATTAAGGTTTTTCACTGACTGTGATCTTCATATCTTTATCGTAATCATTATTTTTAAGCCGAAAGAAGCTATTAAAAAGTGAGCACAATTAGTTTTACAATCGCAACCAATTTGTCCTCTTTTTTTAATTATTTTTTGTTTTCTCTTGAAAGCATTAGTAGTAAAAGATGCATCCTTGATGGATCTTATGCCTGATAGATATGCTTACTGTATTTTAGTGAAATGAAGGATGCATTCTATATCTATCTTGTAACCTCCAGTCGTATACTATTGCAGAATTTATGTGGCTTTTGCTTCATAACATATTAGCATGATTGTGCATTCATATTATCTCATAAAACTTCAAATAACCGTACAAAATTTGTTGCTTTTTGGTATTAAGAAAGCTTTTTACAGCTTTAAGTCTTACTTTGTGTCCTGAAAATGCTACTGGTTTAATTTTTTTAAGAATAAGCGCTATCACAATAGTGTTGTTTATTTTAGTTTTGTTGGATATTAGTCCAGATTTTAGGTTGTTTCTTTGTACTTTCTTTAGGTTTCTTTAGATTGTGTTGCCTTTTGGTATAGCCTATTATGTCTATAAATAATTGTAATAGGTTGTAATAGTGACATGCCATAATACACAAGTTTTGTTTACATTTCTTCCATCTAATTCCCTCTCTCTTCAAGAAGCTGCAGAAGAGCTTCTCTTCCTCGCCGAAAGATCCTACAAGTTATTTTACCAAGACAACCAATGATGATATGCTAGAGTTGTTAAACCTAAAAGCTGGTATGCTATTTAAGAGTATTTCGTTTGAACTGTTTGACCAACATGTTGGGCTTGTGTAGTAATTTTCTATCTGCGTAGTTGTGCCCACTAAAGTTAAGTTGTCTTTGGAATGTTGGGTAATTTTGGTCTTGTCAAACTCAACAACCCTGCATCTTTCTAATTCCAAAGGTTTTATGTTTATCCAATTGAATGTGAAGTACCTGAAAGACACTCACAAGTCATGACCAAACAAAAAATTTTCCATCTAGTTTCTAACTCTGTAAGAAAAGGCATTTGAGTTATTTACATTCAAATAGCAGTAGGAGGACATGGAAATTCTCTGTAGCCACTTTCCTAATGGTTCATTGCTTGGTAGTTGATACCAGTTCGTTTTCTCTAGCGGAGAGGCTTGATCTAAGAGAGAATAAACTTGCTAATTTTTCTTCCTCCACTATTTTTGCCATGCCACCACATGATCAACTGGTGATGCCTTTGATATATGAGGAACAAGTACATGACTTTCTTTTCAAAGCTGTAGACTTAGTAGCTGCGTATTTTTTATTTTACCTGAATATAAAGGTGATGTTATCTAGTGACGTTTTTGAATATTTATTGCTTTTTTATGTAGGTCAACATAGCACTTCTGTAGGATGCTCAAAGTTTTTAATTTGTATGTCCATCTGTTCTTTTGTTTAAAAAAAAAAAAGACCATCCTACTACATTAATATAGATGGATTCATTCAAGATTTTGTCACTCTATACATTACACTTTGTCACATATTATATGCACACATTTTAAGCCATTGATTCTTATGTATTTCACATTAAGTCCAAATATCTTGCCTTTAGGATTAGAGAACCAAGTAAATAAGATGGACCGTTTTTTTTTTTTTTTTCCTTCTCTTATTTCCGCAATTTTCTTTAACAGTTTTTATTTGAATAGAATGAAAATTATTTTGTAGTTTGCATGACTTACATTCTATAAGATTGGCCATCATTCTTTGTAATAAATCTTACATTTTGGAATTTGGTGTCAACTTAGGTGAGAAGCTTCAGCAACTAGAGCGCGAGAAGGGCATTGTCATTCGTTTTATGATTGGTCATAGGTATTTCATTCTGATTGCTCTATTTAAACACCTGCTCATGCAAATCCATAAGATTAGTTATATAGCATGAACGTTGTACTTGGCTGCTGATACTGTCAAATAAATTCTGACCTTTATTTTATTTTTTATTGAAATAAATTTCAAGACTAAATATTGATAGTCACATTTGTATTAAGATAAAGTATACAGTCTACTCCTAATAATATGCACTCAATAACACATTTTCATAATCTGATTAATCAAAAATGTTCCTGCAATTTTGTTATTTCATTTTATCATCTGATCAAGCTTATTTCCCAAATTTCTTTGAGAATCATATATTTTTTGTGTTTCCTTGATGTTTCTCTTGAACTAATTTCCTATTTTTAAGGGATCTCCAGTTTATTAGTTTTAGAGGGATTTACATAAATACCACAAAATTCTGATGTATTTATATATCTAGCATCTAAATCATTATATTTATTTATATAACACTCAAATCTCTATATCAGATAAAAAATATCACTAATATTAATTTATTTAAAGTAATGCACATCTTTTCAATATGATTTAGACACTAAAATGATATGAGTAAATATATTTATTTAGTTGTTATATATGTAAATGCATGAGATGTTGTGGTATGTGTGTAAATCCTCTTGTTTTTTAAGGCAACACGACAAGACAGCTGATCCAACCCTTGATTGATTGAAGGGCGTAGTTTTTTTTCCTGAAATTTCTAGCTTTTTGGATAAATTCAAGCAAGTTGCAGGTGTTCCCTCCCTCTCTGTATTTGTGTGAGAGCTATCCTTTTTCTCTTATGAGGGAGAGAGTTGCTGCTCAAATTTTCTGTGAGAAAATTGAGAGAGAGAGCCCTCCTTCATCTAAGAGGGAAAGATTTCTAGTTAAGCCTTGGATACGTTTCCTATCCATAAAAAATGAGAGTAACTTTTGCCTTTTGTTGTGCCTGGATACAAGGAAGCATTAGGAAGAGTTTTTTTTTTCTTGAGTTATGTTCTATTGCATGAGAGTGTTTGAGAGAATCTAAAACTTCTTTTATCTTTTTTGCTCTTATTTTATATGTTAGATAGAGGTGTGAGTGCATGTCCTTTTTTCTTTTAAAACAGTTGTACATATAATGTGAGGACTTGACAGAGGGATGAGAGTTTTTTGTCTTTTTTTTTCTTTGTCTTATATGAATAAAAATGGATAATGAATTGACTAAAATGGCGTAAGATGAGTGTGATGAAATTTATTTTATTTAGTATTTTATTATATGTATATGAATAATCTAAAAGATATTTAAATAATATTTAAATATTAATTTAAATAATGATTTAATTAATACTCAAATAATCATTTAAATAGTGTTTACAATTATTTAAATTATCATTTAAATAATACTTAAATGATTATTTAAATAATATGACGAAGTTTATTCAACATTCAACACAATTCATATGAAACCCGATCCAGACATGAATGAGCTCATTTGTAAGGTCTTAACGATCCATACATGCTTGCTCAGTCCATTTCGTAAAATGACGTTCGAATAAAAAAAATTACGTTCGAATGAACATGTGCGATTAAGAGTCGCATACACGTAAAATACAAATCAAATTGACATTGGCTCGATCACATGTTTTAAAATATAATAAAAAGACAATACGTGATTAAAAAGAAATAAGTTTCAAAGTTGATGACAAATCGAGGTAAAATGCTTGATTTGGTCCTCCATCATACACATTAACGCAATATGCAAGCAAATAGATTGACCTACGATATGTGGGATATAATTATGTGAGTGGTCGATATAAAAAAGAAAAGATCAACAAATACAGCCCCAACAAGTGTAGTGAACAATGAGAGAACCGTACATGTTAGCGTTGATCTTCTTATCTCTAAGAAGATACATGCTAATAACAATCCAATATACTCAATGATCATACAACCATACAACTATCAATAAATCATACAATGATCATACAATCATGCAATAGTCATTTAATAATGGAATGATCACACAAGCATGCAACAATCATCTAATCATGCAATGATCACACAATCATGCAATAATCAACTAATTATGTTATGATCTTACAATCATACAACAACAAATCATTCATATAATGATCACAAAATCATACAACATTCATCTAATCATACAATTAGCACACAATTATGCAACATCACACCATGATTGTGTGATCATTATATGATTAGTTGATTGTTGTATGATTGTGTTAGATGATTGTTACATGATTGTATGATCATGGTATGATTAGATGATTGTTGCATGATTGTGTGATTATTGCAAGATTGATTGATTGTATGTATGATTGTGTGATCATTGCATGATTTGTTGGTTATCGTATTGTTGTCTGATTATTAAGTTTTTTGGTTTATTGTTGGCTTATACCTTCATAGAGATAAGGATGTCAACATTAACACGTACGGTTCTCTCATTGTTCATCATATTTGTTAGGGTTGTGTTTATTGATCTCCTTTTTTATGTCGATCACTCACATAGTTGTACTACACATCTCATATTTGCTTGTATATTGCGTCATTGTGTCTGATGGAGGATCAAATCGTGCATTTTACTTTGATTCTTCATCAGCTTTAGAATTTATTTCGTTTGATCGCATATTGTTCTTTTATTATGTTTAAAATATATGTGATCTGTCAACGTCGATTTGATGTGTATTTTACGTATATGTGAGCATCTATCGCACATGTTTGTTCCATACATAAAGTTTTTTTATTCTGGCCTAATTATACGAAATGGAGTGCACAATCACAGAGACCTTCCAAATGAGCTCATCTATGTCTGGATTGGGTTTCATTTGAGTTGTGTCGAGAGTGTTGAATAAATTTTATCATATTATTTAAATAGTCATTTAATCATTATTTAAATGTTAATTTAAATATGATTTAAATAATTGTAAACAATATTCAAATAATCATTTGAGTATTATTTAAATAATTGTAAGCATTATTTACATGATCGTTTGAGTATTAATTAAATCGTTATTTAAATTAATATTTAAATATTGTTCAAATAATTATTTAGATTATTCATATACATGTAATAAAATATTGAATAAAATAAATTTCATCACATTCATCTTAATCTATTTTAATCAATTCATTCTCTCTCTTCATTCATATAAGAAAAAAAAGAAAAAGACAAAAAAAAACTCTCATCACTCTCTCAAGTCCCTACATTATACGTACAACTATCTTAAAAAAAAAGATTTGCTCTCACACATCTTTTTAACATATAATATGAGAGGAAAAAGACAAAAGAAGTTTTGGATTCTCTCAAACACTCTTATGCAAAAGATCACAATAAATAAAAACTCTTCATAATACTTTCTTCTATTCATGTACAACAAAAGTCAAAAGGTACTCTCTCATTTCATTGGATTGGGCACGCCTTCAAAGGCTTAAACAAGATTTTTTCCCTCCCAGTTGAAGGAGGGCTCTCTCTCTCTCTCTCTCTCGATTTTCTCATAGGAAAAATTGAGCAGCAACTCTCATAAAAGAAAAAGGACAGTTCTCACACAGATATAGAAACATACAACAAATTTCTAGGACAAAAGCAGCTATACTCTTAGGTTACAGTGCGGAGGATTCAAACAGTCGAACCCCTGGCCTCTCCTCTCCATCTCTCGATTTCAGATATAGCGGTAAGTCTTTCCTACACGGACTCCCTCTCCAATCCTCTCACAAGTACGACCCATTAGCCCCCCTCTCACAATGCCTGTTCACTTCACGCTACAGACCCTGACGCCGTCCTCCGCCTCCCAGCCTACCGACTTCACGTCACCGGCCGTCCGACTCCAGCCCTCCACTGGTCAAATAAATTATTTTTTTTTTTTTGTGAGCTTTTTTGTTTGTGCGTGTATTTGGTTTTGCATTAGATTGACATACTAATTATGGTGCATGTATTTAGCGTTGGATCTGATCATCAGATTGACCTGGTTGAGTCTCCTTAGTTTCTGCGTGTGCATGTAGACCGTTGTTTTTGGGTGCCTACATGGTGAGAACCAACCTCATGTTTCTAAACCTGGAATTTTGAATATCAATAAACCCAGATTTTTAAAATCGGGTCAATCTAAGTAGATTTGATTCTGTACACCCATATTTGCACCACATTTCAGCATCATTACCCTGCAGAAAATCTGATGATGAGATCCAATCCTGTAGAGACCAACTAAGGAAAACAACGTCCTTGTACTCAACTCATAAACTATAGTTAATTGCAGCTGAAGTGGATCTTTTAAGTAACCCTTCCAATAATTACAGTTTATTTCAAGCAACAAATCATGGGAAATTGCATTTGTAAAGTTAATTTTAATAATTCAGTTTGAAGTTGTTAGCTTGACTTCTTTCTAGCCTATTCAATTCCAAGTCCTGTTTATCTTCACTTCACTTTATGCAGTTGTTATTTCTTGTATTTTACTACTGTTGTTGTCGATATTTGCATCACATTTTATATCCACTACTTGGATGTCAAAATTTACATTGATTTTCTTGCTCAGTGCAACATCAAACAGCATTCTAGACAGAGCAATAGATTCAGAAGAAGAGCTACATAACGACTTTATTAGGCTTGTAAGGATTATTCTTTACTCTATCCACATTGGTTGAATTCCATTATTTCCTCACTAACAACTGCATTGTACACATTATTAGGATCATGTTGAAGGATATCATGAATTATCAGCAAAGACAAAGATATTCTTTTCTACAGCTGTTGCTAAATGGGATGCTGAATTTTATGTTAAGGTGGATGATGATGTTCATGTCAATTTAGGTACAAATTAAGATTTAATTCGTTTTAAAAATTCATTAAAACTCTGGTAAATATTCTGTTAGGCCAGCTCCTCCTGAGCTAGCTGAACCGGTCCCTAGTGGACCGGTTTTGATGTATAGCCGGCGGCCCAAATTGGGCAGAATCAGGGAAGAGAGAGGGAGGGGAGGAAGCTCCTAGGGGCCTACTTGTTAATTAAATTTACTTTGGAGGGAATTTTTGAATTAGGGGGCTGATTAAGAAATTTGTAATTGTCCTTTGTCTTTATTGGTTGCTTTTGGGGAAGGGTTAGGGTCATGCATGATTTGAATTTTCTTGGAAGTTCTTTGGCGTCTTGGGTTCTAGATCTCCTTGTCTAGAGATTTGGGAGAGACGATCCTCCTCTCGAATTGAGGATCCCTTGTATCACGTTCTAGGGTTTGTTTGCTTTGATTACCTTATTGAAATCCACTGTTTTGGGGCTGTTTTCTCCAAAATTTTGTTTATTTCTCGCTGTTTTTACCAATTAATGATAGGTTTGCTTGCAAACTCGAGCATTTCTCTTAGGGTTACTTGCGAACTCAAGTATTTCCTATCATATTCTTCCCCTTATATTTTGGCATGTCTGTATTCTTTGAAATTCATTGTGGTAATTACTATCCTTCACTGACTTCTTAGGTATGCTGGCTGCAACTCTTGCACATCATAGATCAAAGCCCAGAATTTACATAGGATGCATGAAATCTGGTCCAGTTCTCACTAACAAGTAAATCTTTCTTCTCTTCTCATTTATGCCATATTTTAGCTGTAATTTTTACCAGTTCTCTTACTAGGTTGTACACTACGAGAGTTATTTACTTCCCAATCACTTTTGTGTGTTAAACTTTTCCAACTGATTACTTACTTCATAGGAACGTTAAATATCACGAGCCAGAGTTCTGGAAGTTTGGAGAAGAAGGGAACAAGTACTTCCGCCATGCCACTGGCCAAATCTATGCCATCTCAAAAGATCTGGCCACATACATTTCAATTAACCAGTAAGTCTATATGACTTATAAGATAAATGATAAGATTGTGTGTTTTTAATGGTTTGTTTCATTATTTATAGGCCTATACTCCACAAGTATGCAAATGAAGATGTATCACTTGGTGCATGGTTTATTGGGCTTGAAGTTGAGCATATTGATGAGAGGAACATGTGCTGTGGTACACCACCTGGTATTACTTCTTTTATTCTCTACTTATCTTGTTCTTAGTTGACCAGCCTTATTTTGTACCGTGGTTGGAATTAGAATTTCATAAATAAAATTTTCACATTTCAAATGGAAGCCAATTTGTTGTTTTCACATTGAACCAAAAACCAAACTGATTCTTTGTGATGAACATTTGCAATCCCTGATTGTTGCGAACTTAGGCAACTTTGAAGTAGTAAAGCTATAGGCAGTGAAGTGAATCATATCAATACAAACAAATAATTTGTAAGTCATTTTTATACATAATTCAAGTTTCATCTTGTTAAAATTGCAGCTTTTGGTTATTATATTATCCTCAGGATCATCCCTACTATCTCAGTTCGACTTTATGAATCATCTGATTGGAAGTACTTGAGTTCGCAAGTAATCTTAAGGGAAATACTTGAGTTCACAAGCAAACCTAGCCAAAATTGGTGAAACGGTGGGAAATCTTGCTGACTTCAGAGAGAATTCAGCAATATTAATTCTGGAATTTCAGAAAAACTGGAAAGAAACACAAGGAAACGTCTTATATTCAATTCACGAACAAGAAAAACTATACAAGATACAAGTTTCTTCGATTTGAGAGGAAGAAACAACTCTTCAAATCTCTTGCTATGCTTAGAGCCCAAGAAGAACAAACCTTAGATCTCAAATCTCCTTCAAATTCAAAATTATCCCAAACCCTAGCAAGGAAGACTAATTAAAACAAAAAGAAAATTACATAATCCCTAAACAGCCTCTCATTCAAAAAATCCCTCTCAAACCCTAATTAATTTGCTTCATGGCCTCATGGGCCCCACCAAAGCCCCCCCCCCCAAACCCACCCTTGGACCGGTTTAGGTCTAACATCATTATTCTTATTAATTTCTTTGGAGCATTGTTTGAGGTCTTGGATCTAAATTTTTCAGTGTAAATATTCTTGCACAACTTTTATTAATATTGAATTTGATTTCTTGATTTATTTTGTAATCCTTCAACAATCGTTCATATTGCTACCTTATAGTCAATGGCTTCTATTCCCACAATTTCTCTTACACAATTATTTCTCAGTTGATTCTTTTGAATTTTATCGAACATCACATTAACATTCTCTTATAATGTCACGCCATTTTGAATTTTGTTAGCCCCCCACAGAAACTCCAAGAGTCTAAGACAATTGATTATTGCTGTCACTTGGCCTTATTTTTCAGATTGCGAATGGAAAGCCCAAGCAGGGAATGTATGTGTTGCATCGTTTGATTGGAATTGCAGTGGGATATGCAAGTCAGTGGAGAAGATCCAAGATGTGCATGCAAGATGTGGGGAAGGAGATGGAGCTGTATGGAGTACTTTCTTATGAGTTTTAACTTCTGCCTTTCAGTTTATATCAGTCTACCATCATCTTTAATGCTTCGTTTGGGACGGTTTTCTTACTGCTTCTTAAAAGTAGTTTTTTAGTACAAAAATTAAAACTTTTGTACTAAAAAATTGTTTAAGAAGCACTAAGAAAGCCATCCCAACCGAAGCCTAAATCATTTTCTTCTCTGGGGCCTGCCGAGCCCTCAAGCTTAAGCTTTGATTTCTCCATGGTTGGCGATATTTGTATGTTAAAATGATGACAAACTATGATGGTTCTGATGCAGCTACGCAGCGTAGAAATCATCACATTTTTTAGCTATAAAAAGGAGTGATTGCCAAATTTGTGTACATCAGGTAGATTTTACAAACATGTAGGCTAGTTCAGTATGTTCTGGTGGGCTTTTGCGGTTCAATTGTTGAGTTTGTTTAATCTCAACCTGTGAACTACTGTGAGGATATACAATACATGTATGATTTTTAGATCAAAGAAGGTGTATTCTTAGGGTTTTCAGATTGTGAAGTTCTTAGTTGGCTATTTAATGGATTACAAACTTGAAGAAACAGTGTAATTTCCATTTTTGAATCATTCAAGCTCTGAGTTGATACACTTATGTACGTTACCATTAGCAACTGTACTTGGCATTATCACAGGAAAATTGGCATCTAGAGTGCACTTAAAGTTTAGGTTTCGTTGGGGACAATTTTCTTATTATTTAAAAATTAGTTTGATAATGCAAAAAAAATTTAATTAGAAAATAGGATTAATTAAGAAAATCAATTTCATTGCATGATTTTCAATTTTAAAAATCATATTCACTGATTTGATAAATTTCTAAATTTATTTATATATTTTTTTAATTTATTTGATATTTTTATAATTAATATAATATTTATATAATGAACAATTTCAAATAATTTAAATATTTTTGAAATTATTTGGAAAAATCTAGAGGGATTTCATCGTCTATATTATATTATTTTTTATTGAGATATTGGTTGTCAGTCATAATTATTTATAAATTGTTTTTAAGTATTTTTTAAAAATACTACCAAATTGTTATATGAAAATTCAATATCTACATAAAAAAAATATATTATTTATTAAGTTTTGCTCTCAAGTATAATCATTACTTACATTGTAGAACGGGTTAGATTTTTTTTCTAATATATGACTTTTTTTATTTTGAAAAAAAAAAAAAAAAAACAAATGATCTTTAATGTGTAACTACAATAAATGTCCAGCGACAATCCAAGAGAAATGATTGTGAGCCATTAATCAAAATTTTATAATTTTACAAAATAGTATGTTTTGCACCCAAAGAAGGAACAATGAAAATCATATATTCTAATATATTATATACTTTTCATTTTTTAGTGTTTATTTGAATTTTTAATTGACAAATAGTAGTGTAAAACAAAATTTTATTTAATTTTGATATGTCACCAAAAAATCATCTTGATTGTGCACAAATTTTGAGGCATTTTCATGTTAAAAACTTTTAAAATTAAATTTGGAATCATCTGACTCTAATTTCAACAAACTTATAGTCAAACTTAACGTCTTGAAGAGACAAACTAAATGACATTAAAATCGGTCTAATTTGAGCCCAAATGAGTCCAAGCAGAAGGATCAAAGCCTTTTGAAATGTTCAAAGTCTAAATTGGATGACCGAATGATATTCAAATATAACATGCTTATAGTTGAATCGAGCAGCTCAACGATATGAATCCAACGAGCCAAATATTGCTTAATTTTTACATAATTTAGACACATAAATGCTTGACAAATGCTCTATGATCGATATGGGTCATCCGACGGAGTACTCTAAATTTGCTCCATATCTTCTCTATATTTATGGGCATGACACTCTCTCAAAAATTTATAAATTGACCCCCACTCTCTACATAAAAGAGGGGGGGGGGGGGGGGGGGGGGGGGGGAGATTGAGAGCTCTAAGGCTTTAAAAGTTCCAGCACCACCGCCGATGAACCTCTGTCGACCATCGTCAGACCACCGTGCAGTCGTTGACTGCTGCCAGACTACCACATAACCGACGAACGCCACCACTTCCACTCGATCGTCGTCGGACCACAGTCGCTCGCTGATTACGGTCCCTTTAATTATCGTCGCCCGTCGACTACGATTCTTCCGACCACTATCACTCTCCAACTACGGTCCTTCCGACCTCTATTGCCCGCACACTATGTCTATTGCCCGCACACTATGATTCCTTCGACCTCAGCCACTTGCTGACTATGGTCCCTTCGAGCACTGTCTTCTACCAACTACGGTCCTAACTACGGCCCCTCTGACCTCTGTCATCCACCGACTATGGTCCCTCCGACCTTCTTCATCAACCAATTATGATCTCTCCGATCACCGTCGCCTACCGATTATGGTCTCTCTAACCATAGTCGCTTACCGATTATCATGCCTCAGACCTTCCTTGCCTATCGATTGCGGTCTCTCTGACCATGATCTCTCTCCAACTATAGTCCCTCCAACCACTGTCATATGTCGACTACAGTCCCCCGACACTGTTGTCCACCAACTACGATCCTGCCGATGGTCTATCAGACCAACGTTGCCCGCCGACTACGGTCCCTCCAAACTCTATCACCAATCGACTATGGTTGCTCCGATCACTATTGTCTTGCAGACTATGGACCCTTCGACCTCCGTCACCCACTATTTAAGGTTCCTCCAACCATTGTCACACGCGACTATAATCCCTCCGACTACCGTCGTCAGCTGACTATGGTCCCTCCAACTGTTATTGCTCGTCGACTACGATCCCCCGATGGTTCATCCGACCAACGTCACTTGTTTATTATGATCCCTTCGACCTCTGTCACCCGCTGACTACGATCCCTCTGACGGTCCATCTGACTACCATCGCCTTCTGACTATTATCCCTCTGACCTCCATAACCCATTGACTACAAACCCTCCAACCTCCATCTCCTTCTAACTACAAACTCTTTAACCACTGTCACACATCAACTATGATCCCTTCAATGGTCCCTTTGACCTCTATCACCCGCTGACAATGGTCCCTTTGACCTCTGCCACCCGCTAACTACGGTCTCTTCGACCATTATAACCCCTCAACTTTTGTCCCTTCGACCTCTATGGCATGCCGACTACGGTCCCTGCTGCGAAACCCTTTAAACTTTGAAGATTTTTTTGGTTAACTTAGAGAAGTTCATCCTGTATGAATTGAGTTAGTCTGGGACAAACTGTTATAATTGTAATTTCTTCTATACGAATCGTCTGGACGAATTTATCGAGAACAAAACAGAGGAGTTCATCCTTGTACGAAATTAATTATCGTCTGTACGATCATCATCCGAGGATAAAACAGAGAAATTTGTCCTTGTACGAATATAAATATCATCCCATACAATAAAAAACATCTCATCCCATTATTTAATTCGTTGTTTGCTCGATTTAGAGAAACAAAGAGAGAAAAAGAGGATAGAGAAAGAGAAGGAAAGAGAGAGGAAATTCAGATTTTGGGCGACTTCAGGCTATTTTTGTCCGTCGACGTAGCTGGAAAAGTTGTTCGACTTGAGGTAAGACACATTATGTCTATCTCAATTTTCAAAAATGTGAAAGTTTTAGTGAATATTCCGATCAAAATTTTATATCCCTTAGCGAAAAATAGGGATAACTTTGCACTGGTAAAACTTTAACCTCGTAACTTTTTATATGTCATAAAGATTATGATTATGCATATTCTGAATATTTTCTAGAAATTTTTTACCAGATATTCTGCAATCTGAGGGGTTTTTAATGAATAAAAAATTTTTGGGATGTTGAAAAATAGTGTAATAGTACAATAAAAGTCTTAAAACATTATTCTACACAATCCCTAGTAATTTGATAATTTTCTAAAACTGTACATTTTTGTCTTGTTGAATTTTCTGTTGTCTACCGTTATATAATATTGTGATATTTTGATACATGCTCAATTACTCTGTAATTGTTATAATGTGATGTTATATGTGCACATGTGATTAAATGATATCTGTTGCGAGTTATAAGTGGCCAGAATCCTTTGAGATTCTGTTTGTGTTAGGAATTTTTTTGAGAGTCATAAGGGGCCAGAATCCTTTGAGATTCTGTATGGGTTCAAGAAATGTGTTCTGAACAACTTTGTGTATCTGATATATTCTGATGCTATAAGCATAAATAAAAAAAAGGAGTCATAAGGGGCTAAAATCCTTTGAGATTCTGTTTGGGTCTTAGAAATGTGATTTGAATAACTCTGTGATATGAATTTCCATTTATTCATTTATTTTGTACTATTATCTGATTCATTTATTCAGTATTGTTATCTGATTCGTATGTTCTGTATTGTTATCTAATTCATCTATTATGTACAATTATCTGAATCATAGAATATTTACTGTGTATTTATTACATTTTTCTATTTTTTTTATTCCCAATGTAGTGAATTATTTAAATTGTAATTAGCTTCTTTTAAATCTTCAGTAAAATATTTGAAATAAAGGAATGTTTGAAAATTTAGATTAACTTGTGTGACTTGTTGAGCTGTTATAGCTCACTGTGGTTTTACTCATGATTTTCAAGATCTAGTAAAGGGAAACAGGCTGTGGACTAGCTGTTCAGGATCAGATCTAAGGTTATAGGTATTTTGTTGTTTTGATTTTTGTATAATCATGGTTAGTCTACTTTTATATTATGAAATTCTTGTCTGTAGTCATGTACTGTAGTGTATATAATTATTTTGATGAATGAAAGAAACTTTATGGATGAGTTTTTTAGTATTTGGATATTTTAGTAGCTCTGTGGTTCATCATTACTTCAATGAATACCGACAGAGAATCTGAAATAATTTTAAAACTAGATCTTGAGGTTTGCCTATCACCGCTCAACATTATAGCACATATCCTGGTCGAGTTGGGTTGTGACACATGTGACCTTCATTGCCAACCAACTATGGGCCCTCCAACCTCTATCACTCACCGATTAGGATCCCTCCAACAATCCCTCTGATCTCCATCGCTCACCTATTATGATCCCTTCGCCCATCGACTACGGTCCCTTTAACCTTCGTTGTCAGTCGCCTACGGTCCCTCCTACCTCTGTCGCTCGTTGATTACGATCCCTAAGATGGTCCCTCTAATCTTTGTTGCCCGCCCATTATGTTCACTCCGACCTGCATCACACACCTATTACAGCCCCTTCGAACATCGTTATCCGTCGACTACGATACCTCCAATCACTATTGCTGACTAAATATGGTCGCTCAGACCTCCGTCACCGGCCCAATATGGTTCAACTAACTATTGTCGCCTACCAACAACGGTCCCTCTGATCACCGTCTCCCGCTGACTATGGTCCCTTCGACCTCCATCGCCCGTCAACTATGATTCCTCCGACCATCATTGCCTGTCAACTATAAATCCTCTTACCACCATCGCCCACAGACTATGATCCTTCTGACCATTGTCGCATGTTGCCTATAGTCCCTCTGATCTCCATTCCTCAAATACAGCCCTGCTAACCAAATGAATATACTAACATTCTCTTGAGAATGGCTCCCTCATCATTAAATTCTTTCAACCCCAACTATGTAATGTGTTATATATGGTACATGGAGTTAATGTCTTCCCCTCGCGAAAGGGCACCATTTGTAATCAACTAAAAACACTAGTAAAATCAATTTAAATGCGCCAAGCCTTGTGATTTTTTTTATTTATAATTTTTTTCACATAAAAATCTTAATGTCTCTTATAAATGCTACACCCCTATCTTTCATTTGTTTGTGTTCAAGATCTTTGTATAAAAGTAGGATGCTAAGCTCCATATCCATCTATCGCTATGAATTTTCTAGAACGAAACATTTAATTAAAATTATATTATGATTTTGTTTTAGTTTTGTATAATAATAAAATCATTACTGTTGTTGGCTAGAATATACATGGCGATATAGTTATAATTTTACGTCTTAGTATTGCACATATATCCAGCTCGCACACAGAGAACATAATATTTTTTACGTTGAAAACCTGGGAAAGGGAAAAAACCACTAGGCCTAACCAATGTGAAAAGGATTTTACTAGAATTTGAGCAAAGTATAATGGTCCGACTCATCCTTGAAGACGACCAGATTACAAATGTGAACTAAAAGTTTTGCAAAGGTCTAAGGTCACTCCAACATAAGGTAGCAGCACTCCGGTGTTAAGTGGTGGTTTGGTAGTGGCACTTCAGCATCAGGGGGCACTCCGGCTTCGGGTGGCACTTCGATGCCCTTTGACGGTCTGGTGGTGATTTGACAAAACTCCGGCATCCCTTGGTGGTTCGACGGTGGTGCAGCAGAACTCCGGCGGTGGTGCATGAGAATTTTGGTGGTAGTAAGGTAGAACTCCGGAGGTGGTCGAAGAGGAGCTAGATGGCTGGAGATTTCTTCCTTCTCTTCCTTATTTTCTCTTGGCTTCCTCCCTCTTTTCAAGAGGAAATGGTGTTCTATTTATAGAATTCTTGAGTGGCGTGACTTGTAAATAAGTGAAAGATCAAGGGTAAATTGAGAGTGGTTCGGATGGACGGACGATCTTGATTCATACGATCATGCATTATTCAATAAACCTTTGACCGTCTTAATGATATCAGAATTTGATGATCTTAAGCTCGTTGGACTCGTCTTGTTGAGCTGCTTGATTTGACTATAAGCATGGAACGATTGGAGACCATTTGACAATCCAAATTGTGGTTAGATCCTTCCAAAAGTGCTTTGAGTCTTTGATTTAGACTCATTTAGGCTCGGATTAGGCCGATTTTGGTGTCGTTGGGTTTGTGTTTTTGAGACGCTCAATTCGACTATAAGTTTGTAGAAATCAAAGTTTGAATGGTCTCTATTTTAATTTTTGAAGTTTCTAACTTGGTTTTGCCTCAAGATTCGTGCCTGATCAAGATAATTTTTTGATGATGTATCAATTATCCTCTTATATATATATATATATATATATATATATATATATATATATATATATATATATATATATATATATCGCATCCTGGAGTATTTGTGGCAGTAAAGAAATATATAGTTTAAGTCTTAGCATTATACGAAGATCCAACACACAATCAAATAAGAGAGAGGGTGCAGCATTCATAAGAGACACCAGAGTTTTTACATGAAAAACCCTGAATAGGGGGAAAAACCACGGAGCCTGATCCAGTTTGAATGAATCCATTGGTATTTGCAGTCGATTGCAAATGAGACCCTTCATTAGGAGAAGGCCTTGGCATGATGTCACAAACATACATCATATAGAGCACATTACATGGTGAGAGTTACATAGACATGTTTATTTGGTCGGCAGGACCATAGTCGATGGGAAAAAGGTTAGAAAGACTACAATTGGCATGAGACCAGGGTCAGAAAGATCATTATCTAACGATGTAGGTCAGAAGGATCATAATATGCAGGAGACCGAGGTCAGAAAGATCATTGTCCGGTGATGTAGGTCGGAAGGACTGTAATATGCAGGAGACTAAGATTAGAAAGACCGTTGTAGTAGGGCGGTACTCTGGTAGAACTCTGGGCATCAGGTGGTGTCCTGACAGAAGTTCGGGCCTCCGGTGATGGTCCAGTAGAAGTCCAAGCATCGGGTGGTTGTCCGGCAAAATTCTGGGCATTAGATGGTGGTTTGGTGGAAGTTTGGGCCTCAGGTGGTGGTCCGGTGGAAGTCTGGGCCTCAGGCGGTGGTCCGACGGAAGTCCGGGCCTCAGGTGGTGGTCCGGCGGAGCAACGACGTCAGGCGGTGGTTCGGCAGAAGTTTGGATCTTATGTGATAGCCTGGTGGAACACAGGGCCTCAAGTGGTGGCCTGGTGGAGCATAGGGCCTCAAGTGGTGGCCTGATGGAGCGCATGGCCTCAAGTGGTAGTCCGGCGGAGCAATGATGTCAGGTAGTGGTCGGTGGAGGTGGGGGCCTCAAGTGATGGTCCTGAAAAGCAACGACGTCAGGTGGTTGTCTGATAAAGATGAGGGCCTCAAGTGGTGGCCTGGTGGAGCATAGGGCCTCAAGTGGTGGTCTGATGGAGCGCATGGCCTCAAGTGGTAGTCCGACGGAGCAACGATATCAGGTAGTGGTTCGGTGGATGTGGGGGCCTCAAGTGGTGGTCCTAAAAAGCAACGACGTGAGGCGGTTGTCTGATGAAGATGAGGGCCTCAAGTGGTGATCCGGCGAAAGCGATGGCCTCAAGTGGTGGTCCGGCGAAGCTCCGGCGGTGGAGGAGGAGAAGTTTCTTCCTTCTCTTCTTCTTGCTTCGGACCCCTCTCAAAAGAAATGATGGGTCTATTTATAGATTTCTGTAGTGGCATCACTCGTAAATAGGTGAGAGATCAAGGGCAAATGGGGAATGGTTGGATGGATGGCTGGTGTTGAATCCCTTGATCATGGACATTTGAATGTCTTAGTGATGTCGGAATTCAATGATCTTGGGCTCATTGGATTCGTCTCGTCGATCCGCTCGATTCGATTATAAGCACATCATGTTTGGAAACCATTTGGTAACCCAAATTGTGGTTCGAACCTTCCAACAGTGCTTAGAGTCCTTGATTTGGACTCATTTGGGCTCGGATTGAGTCGAATTTGGCGTCGTTGGGTCCGTATTTCTGATTCGTTCAGTTCGACTGTAAGTTTGCTAAAATCGTAGTTTGGATGGTCCCAATTTTAATTTTGAATGTTTCCAACTTGATTTTGCGTCAAGATTCGTGCCCAATGAAGATAATTTTTTGGAAAACGTGTCAATTCTATATTTTTTTAATATATTTTCCGTACATATCATTTTTCTAAACCAAAAGCTGTGCCAAGTCAAAGTTGTTGACTTACAGAATTTCATCTAGAAGCATCAACAGGCCAAGAAAATCTATTCATTTTTAGGAAAAATAACTTTGCGGAGTATCTATTCAAATAAAATAGTATAAAAGAAGTATACTATACTTGAGATATTTAATTTTTTTAAAAATTAATAAAAGATAAATGAAGATGCTTATTTTTTATTTAATTCAAAGTAAAATGGTTGAAATATAAAATTTAGTAATGGTAGTGGTCGATAATTGGAAGACGGTGATAGATTGTGGCAGCCACCAACAATAGAGGGCGGCATCGACGATGATGGGTGATCGTGTTAGTAGTGTTGGTGTTGGATGTGGCCAGCAACGAGGAATAGTGATGAAGATCGACAAGCGGCAACAATAATGTCATGTGACAGCAACAAACAATATGCAATAAGAATGATAAATACAAAATAATATATTTGAGAATTAGAATTAATCAAAATTGAACTTGATTATAAATTTCAAATGTTTTAGAACTTTACTATACATCTCATTTATATTAGATCAATTTTTAATATTTTTAAAACTCCTAATTCTTTTTTAAAATAAGTATAATATAAATTATTTATATATTACATTCATTATAATTTTTTTTTTTTATTTCTCTTATGATTATCCATTGATATAATGTTTTTTACATTTCAGGTCTTGTTAAGGAATTTTTATTAGCTCCGGACATCTGACGCAGCTCTACATCCGGACGTCAATAACATGTCGTCACGTGCTCTTACTCTTTACCGTGCGGCCCGACGACCCGACCCGGTCCGGAACATTGTATTGCTATGTTCGTGTATTGTTAGGTATTACTCGATATTGCTCGGTATTGTTAGGTATTGCTTTGCAATAACGAGAAATACCGCTCTATCATGACCAATATCGAGCAATACCTAGCAAAACCGGGGTATTGTTCTGTATTGCTAGGTATTACTCGGTATTGGTCTTGACACAATGGTATTTCTCGTTACCGAGCAAAACCTAGCATTATACTGGTATGCACAAAGAAGCTAATACATAGCAATACCGGGTTCCGGTCTGAGTTGGGTCGTCGGGCCGCGCCGTAAGGAATAAGAGCACGTGGCGACATGTTATTGACGTCCGGATGTAGAGCTATGTCAGGTGTCCGGATCTAATAAAAATTCCTTGTTAAGTCGGTTTAACCAAAGGAAAAAAAAAATTAATTCATTCATTTTCACGTATAGCCCAAGAAACTACCTCCCATCAACTTCACTGTGAAAATTATTTCATTGTTTTCTAAACAGTTTTTTAATAGAAAAAAATTATTATCATAATTTTTGGGCCGGGCCAATCCAATCGTTTATCCGTTCCGGTTTGATTTAACGGCTAAGATTCACTAGCTAGTCCCACCAATTTCTTATTTTGCCTGACTTTTGTTGAAAATGGCACAATTTTTAAATAACCGCTGATTAGTATTCGTCATTGCATCGGAGACAAATCCTCTCGTTTAATCTCGTACTCGTCTTTAGCATAAAATAATACTTGTTAAAATAATAGTTAAATTAAAAAACGAATATATTATTTATTATTTCAATGTCAAATCTATCCTCTCCATCTCAATCTCTTTTTTATTATATATATATATATATATATATATATATATATATATATATATATATATATATATATATATATATATATATATATATATATATATATATATATATATATATATATATTATAACGTTGTATAAAAATTTAGTATTCATGGATAAAAATAATAAGATCAAAAATATTTTACATCGAAAGTCCTGAAAAGGAAAATTTTATGGGACCTAAGCCAGTTGAAAAATGTACTATATAGTTGTTGCGTCCTAGAGTATTCGCTGAGGTAGAGAAATATAAAGTTTAATGTCTTAGCGTTATACGAAAATTCGGCACGCAATCATATAAGAGAGTGGGTGTAGCATTTATGAGAGACACCAGTATTTTTACATGGAAAACTCCTGAAAAGGGGGGAAAAATACGGGGCCTAGCCCAATTTGAATGAATCCACTAGTATTGTAGTTGATTACAAATGACACTCTTCCTTGGGGGAAGGCCTTAACTTGATATACATCTTATAGAGTACATTACATGATGAGAATACAAAGAATCATTGTTAATGTATTTGTTTGGTCTGAAGGACTGTAGTCGTTGGGCGACATAAGTCGAAAGGACCGTAATCAACGGGCAATGGAGGTCGAAAGGACTGTAGTCGGTGGGCGCGTAAGTCAGAAGGACCGTAGTTGGCGACCGACGGAGGTCGGAAGGATTGTAGTTGGTGGGCGACGTAAGTCAGAATAATGGTAGTCGGCGGGCGACGGAGGTCGGAAAAACTGTAGTCGGTGGACGACGTAAGTCAGAAGGACAGTAGTCGGCGAAGGACAGTAGTCGACGGGCGACAGAAGTCGGAAGGACTATAGTCGGTTAGCGACATAAGTCGGTAGGACCGTAGTCGGTGGGCAACAGAGGTCGGAAGGATTGTAGTCGGTGGGCAACGTAAGTCAAAAGGTTCGTAGTCGGCGGGCGACGGAGGTCGGTAGGATCGTAATTGGCTGGCGACGTAAGTCGATGGGCGACGGAGGTCATAAAGACCATTGTCTGACGACGGAGGTCGGAAGGACTGCATTAGGTAGAAGTCCAACAATAGATAGAAATCTAGCATCAGATAGATGTCCGACGAAAATCTGATGACGGACAAAAGTCCGGCATTGTGTAGAAATCTGACGATGAGCGGAGGTCCGACATCGGGTAGAACATCGGCATTGTTTATAATTTTTTAAAATTCCAAAAAAGTTTTTATGAAATTTATAATAAAAATTAAATATATTATACATTTGCACTAGACACTAACACTGAGTTGACATAGATATAATATTTATGAGCATGTGATACACTCGGGGCCTCAGGTGGTGGTTCGGCAGAACCTCAGGCGGTGGTCGAGGAGGCAAGGATGCAAGAGTGATCTCCGATCTCTCTCTTTTCTCCTGAGGCTTAGGGGTCCTTTTTCAAGATGAATGAGGGATCGATTGATATATTTCTTAGAGTGTCATGACCTGTACATAGGATGAAGATCAAAGGCAAATGGGGAGTGGTTTGGATGGACGGTCGATGTTGAATCTCTTGATCATGAACCGTTTGTTAGACATTTGAAGGTCTTAATGATGTCGAAATTCTGCAAACTTGGGCTCGTTGGATTTGTCTTTTCTAGCTGTTCGATTCGATTATAAGCATGTCACGTTTGAAAACTGTGGTAATCCAAATTGTGGTTGAACCTTTCAACAGCGCTTCGGGTCCTCTATTCGGACCCATTTAGGCTAGGATTGAGTTGACTTTGGTGTTGTTAGGTTCGTATTTAAGAGACGTTCAATTTAACTATAAGTTTGCTGAAATTGGAGTTCGGATGGTCCCAATTTTAATTTAGGAAGTTTCCAACTTGATTTTACCTTGAGATTTGTGCCCGATCAAGATAATTTTTTGATGATGTATAAATATCGATGTTTTAATCGATAAAAAAATTAGATGGCTATGATTTTGTAAATTAAAGGATAAAAAAAATCCTCCAAATGAAATTCTAGGGCATCACAGATTCACAAGAATAATTCTCAATTTTATGCATTTGAATTTTATTGATAATCATTGCATATGCTTAAAATGTGTAATTGATTGAATGCAACGAATGATAATTTAGTGATCATTAGTTATTTGTATTTTTTATTGTAGAATTAATATCGTGTCGATTTATTTTGAATTGAGAATCGACTCAATTTTGAATTGGTTTGATTTTATTTTATATTGACTTTATTTTAATATTGATTTGTTTTGTATTAATTGTTGAAATATCGAGGGTGATATTTTTTTCAAAGTAGGTAGATTGTAATAATTTTAAATTTGTGAAAATGATTTTAAAATTAAAATCTAAAAATTTTGAAAAATTTAAGCTGGAGTGCTGCAGTGATGTGCTTGTGAGAGAAGCAATGTTGAGAGGCATCAAAAAATTGTCGTCGTGGTGCTAAGCTCTTAGGAATATTTTAAAATGATTTGACATAGTAGCGATTAGACTTGGGAGTGTTGCGGCGTTATATATATACTAGTAAAATGTCCGTGCATTAAATGCACGTGATTAAAAATTAAAAAAAAATTATATTATAAATATTTTAATTATATTATCATTATTAAGATGAAAGAAATGTATTATTATAAATAATTATAATCATTATGATAGTTTATATGATTAGATAAATAATTTTATATGATTTGAATTTTCTTTTATTCATGACTTATTTTGATATTAAATTATTTTTATTTGTTAATAAATATACTCTTTATTTTTTAAGTCAAATTTTCTTGAAAGTATAAGTTCTTTTTTTAATTGTATGTGACTAAAATTGTAAACTTTAATAATAAATAAAAAAATTTATATAATAAATTTGAGAGAAATTTACTTTTTTATTCATTCTATTTTTTAAAAATAATAATTTTATTTTATAAATTGATTGCCACAAATAGTTTTAAAATCAAATTACGAATGAGAAAGTTGGTAATATAATATATTTCATATTCTCTTTATATGAGATAAGTTTTAAAAAAATTTATCTTTTACCCCAACGATTTATATTTAAATTTAAAAAAATAATAATAAAATAATTTATAAATTTTAGTTTTCTTTTTAAATGGAGAAGCAAGTATAACTATGCCCCAATGAATATTCCAACAATTATTATAATCATAAATTTTATTATTTATAGCCCTTCAAGAAAAAAATTTGATAATTATTTCATTTTTTCGTGTTTAAATTTTAGAGAGAAAAAAAAGTTGTATTTACAATTTGCATAAAAAATAAATCTTTTGATTAAAATTTAATTGATTGTGAGATAGTACTATAGAGATCGTGGCGTACTTGGGATTCAAGAGTAGTTTTTTTTTTTCTTGAATCATAGATTTCTTGAATAGAATTTTCTATGCTCTATGTAGCTGATGTTGAAAGTCACAATTGGTGATGTTTACCTTTTTCTGCATAATATGGTTGGCGCAAACTCTGTAAATTGAGGACAAGTACTCCGGAGCGAGATATCAAAAACTGGTTATGCATGCCAGAGATTTGGAAGCCATAAAGGCTGATTAGACAAAGGCCCTTAAATGATCTTCTCCTTTGAGGAGGAGCAAGTGATAAGGTGAGTTAGCGTACAACAATCGAACACCAGGGATTCGAAGCGTCTTCCCTAGTGGAAAGCATGACATCCAATCCAAACCATTCTCATCGTCGTTCTCAACGTCATTCTCGGTCAGATCAAGAAATGCACTCGTCGTTCTCCAACATCGCCAAATGAAGCGATCAAGAAGGCGGGTCAAAGGGAAGACGCGAGGCTGGTAGGGATTTTTAACGAGAATAGTAACGGAGTGTTAGAATAGATGAAAGATGTGGATTTTAGGTGGTATATTCGTAAATATAAAAATTTAGATGTTGAATATGTATTTATAATAGTTTGAAGTGTTATGTATGTAAAAATTCCTATCAATTTTAGTCTCTAGGCTAGTATAAATGCATGTACATATAGTGCACGTAAATAAAAATTTTAAAAATAAAAAACATTATAATAAAATTTAAAATTAAGTTGCGACATGCTATATTAATGATATTATCCACATAAAAAAAATGAAACCATTTTGTGAAACTCAAACACAACTTTATCAACATCCAAACAAGTGATCCAATTAAATTATTTACAAAAATCAAAATATACAACTTATTAATTGTGGCAAAACAAGAAATCTGCATAATGATCAGATAACTGCAAAATTTACTTGGGATGCAGCAATAAGAAACTAACAAGGGGAAAAGGCATATTTGTTTAAGCATCTTAAAGAATCACAAGTTCTATGATCAAGAAAAAGACATCTATTGAAAATTCTAATTTGATGAATGAAAAGGACAAGCAATGGATCCCCTTGAGTTGAAATGAAAATGAAATAATTCTTTCACTTAAAACAGAAAAATGTATCTAAAATGAGACTATAAATATTTGTTTTTGAAGGAATTAAAGAATCTTATACTAAGCTTCAATAAGCTCCAAGGGATCACTCATCCATTCAACAATCAACACATAACAAGTATAAATCATAGTTAATCTGTCTAACTTGGTTTTGTAAAGAAAAAAAACCACTTTCGATTGCCGAATAATTCAAGTTGGTGATTTCATGTGAGAGATGGCATTTAATTCATAATTTCACATTTCTACGCCTAATTGGAGGGATTTGGGAATTATTTTTAATGAGAACAGAACTTGGTTATGTTATGAAACATGCATCGGTAGTCAGGCAATTTGAAAAAGCAAAATCAGAAAGCACCCATCATGAGAAAAAAAATATAATGCTAACTGAAGCATCAATCATAGAAGCAAATTTATAAGAAATTGCAAAATTTATAGCCATAATAATAAAGAAAAACTCATAAAATGCAAAAGAGAATGATTGACTTAAAATTGAGACACAACAAATCACATTAATCAAATATAACATAAGCATTATTTAAAAACCAACAACAACATCAACATTTTATCTCCCAGCTTGAAGAACAACTTACAAACCATAAAGAGCGAATCTTTTCAAGTTATAAAAGAAAAAAAAGCTTCCAGTTCAACTACACAAGCCATGGTTGAATATTTTTCTTTTAATTAAACTATTCCTTTTCCTGATCCTATAGCTGCAAAGTTTTAAGTCAACATAATCAGATTTCTAAACCTGAATCCATCTTCTACAGCACATCTTCACGTTAAAAAAATCCATCAATGATAAAAAGAGCTTCTCTTTATTTTTCTAAGTTTGTCCAGTTTGGTCCATCAATTGGAATCACTACGCCTTTTCAAAACTCAAACGTAAATCTCTATATATCAATCATAAATCCACTATCTAGCTATTTGGTTGAACATAAATTTTTCTAAATTTCTTATTAATAAAAGCTAGTTATAAACAAATTTTGTCACAGAAATAATAAATTTCAAAACTAATTTAGGGTAAAATATATGATCACCTTTATCCACAAGTGCTAAAGCTCTCTTCCTTCTACAAGAATTCTCAACACAAGTGAAATTTCACCTTACTCTCTCTGCAGAATATGTGAGCATCATCCTATAGATAACAAAAGCATTTCTTCTCATCAAGATGGTAGATAAATGTTCTTAAAGTGCTTCGAAAAAGAACAACCATCAAACTCAACGACAAAGTTTACCTACTGCAATCTTCTAACACATGTTAATCCAATAAGAGCACCACTTTGCTCATTCCTATGAATAACTCCAACATCTGCCGAACGAAGAGAAAACTCTGTAGAAACAAACAAAGTAATAAATTAAATCTACATTAATAACTAAATCTCAGCTATTTTGGGTCAAATACCTAATAGTGTTGTTCTCATGTGAATTCAGTACAAAATGGGCCTAACTGCCTCAGCTTCTTTGCTAGATTCAATCGAAATTTTATTCTTTAGTTTATCAAAATCCTAAGAATCCTTCAGACCAAGGAGAAGCAGCTTTGGATTTCACAGTAAGTTTAGCTCCACTTAATCAAAAGTGACAATAAAAATGAAATCTATTCAGATCATACCTAGGGTAGTTATGGAAGGTCCCGACCTTGTTAGCGTAAAGAGGAACCGTCTCTTTGGTCTTATAACCATGATTTGAAGCATCAAACATGATTCCGACGATCCCAAAACAAAGAAGCAATGACACCGTTGCCAAACCCAGGAAGATCGTCCTCCGTTCCATCTCTGTCACTTCTCTCTCTCGTTCATCTGAGAAGTAGAGAACATTAGGAGAAAAAGAGGAGCCAGACGCCTCATCTTTGGCACGAAGAAATGAAGAGCCGAAAGGTAACGCCGCGGAGTTTTAAGGAAGAAGAAGAATGGGGAAGAGGAGGAGCCTCGACGCCTCACCTTTCGCGCGAAGAAACGAAGAGCCAAGAATGAGAAGAAGAATAGGGGAAGAGGAGGAGCCCGACTTCTCATATTTCGAGGGAATGGGTAAAGAGAGGCGATATTAGGTAACGAATAAGAAATAGGTATAAATGCATGCTTACGAAACTTATGGCGTCATAAAGAACTTAAGAAACTAATACATTAATACTTACGAAAGACGGATAAGAAATAGAGTAAATTAATTTCGACGGAGGAAATTGAAGTTAATTTTGATCGTTCATTTGTTGCCAGTAAATTTAATTTATTTTATAATAATAATAGTAAATAAATGAATAATGTTAAATAAGCAGGTAACGTTAAAGAAGAAGGTAACGTTAAATTTCTAAATAATGGTATTAAATTGTGGCCAACAGATTAGATTGATTTTATAGAAAGTGATAAATGATAAAATTTGAAGAGTCGTATATGAACGTTGTAGATTAATTTTTAATTTATAGATGAACGATCAATATTTGCTATGGGTGAAGTCCCAAGCCACTTTTATATAGTAGTATAGATAGTATATATATATATATATATATATATATATATATATATATATATATATATATATATATATATATATATATATATTATGTAGCACTAAAAAAAGGAAGATGAGCGAAGAGAGAGAGAGAGAGAGAGAGAGAGAGAAAGAGAGAGAGAGAGAGAGAAAATTATTCATGTTATTTTTTTCATTGATTCTATTTTGATATTTCTTCTTATTGTGGTAGGTAATCTGAATCATTCTTTGTTTTTAGTTGTTCTATATTTGGTGAATTTAATTTCTCTTAAATTGATAAAAATATATCTTTCTTATGATTTATCAAACTTCTAATGTGTAACTTTTTGCATATAATATATATATATATAATTCATATGAGCATTTTGATTGTAGTATTATTGAATTTCATTGGGTAAATTGATAATTATGATTTTTTAAAAAATAAATAGTATATAGATTTTCTTATATTTCATTGATTAATTACATTTCATATATGATACTGAATTTGAACATAAAATGATATGGTTGATATATGATAAAGTTGGCATTACAAGAAATATTATCTAATCGCAAAATAATCAGATTGGTTGAAGCAAGGTATCTTGATGATGGGCCGGTGAGCTTTCCATTAAATTATGGCTTTTGGTGTAACCTCAATACAAGATACAAGATAGAGAGTCATAAGGAGACAAGATACACCAACGGGCAGGAGTGACAACTCTTACAAGATAACTACCAAACATTTGATAATAATATAAGATATAAAAAGCATCATGTAACTAGCTAGATGTTTTGTCATGCTATTCATAGTTGTATCCATGTTTAAATGCATACATAAGAACATAAAAGCATATGAAATGATTGATAAACGGAATTGATATAATCAATATTAAGACCAATATAATAGGCCATAACATATGACTGGGACACTAATAGATATTAATACTTATTGATATAACATATTGGTACGGAATACTAATATGACACTAGTATATGACATAAAGATTGATATAAATATATGATAAAATTATTGGCATGAATATAATTGATAGATAATCGATGCATATTTTACTGCATAGTACCTGATATTATTTTATAGAATTTTATTAATTTTCTTATGTGTTGATATATTTCTATGCTTAATGAGTTTCTTTAGATCTACTAATCTTATTGGGTTTTATAGTAATTTCATAGATTGTTTATTGCATATACTAATGATTATTGACTTTATAATGATTGAGATGATCAGACATATTAATTATCAGGACCTTGCATTGAAAGTATTGGTAGTTTTGATTGCCTTATGGGCTTTGTAAACTCATTATGTTGTTTTGATTTCAGGTCTGTAAAAAGATAGAATCTTGCACAGTGAGGTAAGATAGGATTTGTCAAATTTCATTTTATTCTTTATTTTTTTTATTCTTGTGTAGTCATGAGTTAAAATGTAGATCAATATATTGACTATTGTAAATCATATTTTGAAAGAATGAATATAGAATTGTGTTTTAATGTATATGATTTGTAGTGATTTTCATGGAATTATTAAATTGATGGATAATTAATATCTCTAGTAAGAATTAAAAAGATATATAAGATATAATTTTTTCAATTTAGATTCTGAGGTGTTACATTATATATATATATATATATATATATATATATATATATATATATATATTGTATAAACTGAATTATTGTATATGATTCTTGAGAAATAAAATCTTGATAATACTTAGGACTATTAATATTATTTTAGATTTGCTACTTCGCACTGATTTAATCTATATTGTGGTTGAGAAAATTAAGTTTAGAGATTTATTCTTTCATTAGATCCCGGGACATGAGAAATTGATCCCTAATGTTTTTTTGAGCCCCAAATGTTGGGAAGTATCTCTAAAAGATATATTTATTATTGCCAATTACCACACTTTCACTAGAAATAACCTTATTTCTTGAATCATGTGCAAAACTTTTGAGGCATGAGTTAACATGACATCTTGAAACCAGGGAATGGGAGAGCCTCACTGAGGTGAAATTGTTCTGTGCGGATATGGACGTCGTCCGAAGGCGAATCAGAGCGCGTCATGTCACCCCTTTACTGTGTACCCGCTGTGTAATATGTGACATGGCGCACTCTGATTCACCTCCAGACGATCTGATATTCGCACATAATAATTTATCAGCCGAGACATCTTGAAATGTGTTAGTAGCCAATGAATCTACATAATTAGAGAATCCATTATCCAACAAAAATGGTTTATGTTTGTCCCGAAGGCCAAATCCTTCTCTCAATCCCTACCACTATCATGGTTGCCCATGCTCCTCCCATCCCATGGAACCATTATTGCTTACATTTCCCTTAAAAAGATGATGAGACCTCTTTGGAAAAAAGAATTTGTAAGGAGCAACATGATCACATATATTTAATGGTGACATGTTCATTCTTCTCAATTTCTCACTCTACTTCTCATTAGTTATTTTTAGGAAGATAATGGAGAGAAAAGTCAATAAGAAAATATTTTCTCTCTATTTTTTAAATCTTATTTTATAATATGTTATTCACATTTTAATTTTTAAATCTTGAAAGTAGAATATATCATAATGTAATTTGGACATTTATTTTTTTCTATAAAAACAAATAGAAATTTATAATATATAATCTCTACGACTGAAGTAATAACAAATTGTTCTACTAAAAGTTTTTTTTTTCTTTTTCGGAAGATCTAATAGCAAAATAATTTGCAATTTTTTAATGATTGAGATTATACGCTATAAATTTCAATTTATTCTATTAGGAAAAAAATGCCAAATTTATGTTCTGTTTTCACGGATAAAAGAGGAAAATAGAATATAGAAGGCTAGAAGCCAGAGGAAAGAAGAGAGCGAGAAACCCTTCCCTTGTTGCCGTTTCCCTCCATCATCCGGAATCCGAACCGCCTCCGTTCCTAAACGCCCTCCGAAACCCTAACCATTGAGAGATAGAGCGACAAACTGAGAAGAAGAATCTGTAAATCGAAGGAGAAGTTGGAGCACAAATCGGAAATATAAGCGAGCGAAGAAGAATCGACGAAACGAAAAGGATTGCGTTCCATAAGAGACGGAAATAGAGAGGTTGAGATTAGTCATAATAGAGAAGATAGAGAGAGAGAGAGAGAGAGAGAGAGGAAGAATAATCCAATCCTTTTTCCGGGATTTTCAATCCTCCTTTATGCCCGCAGCTTCTGCCTTCTTGTATGATACCTGCGCTGCTTCGAAACTAACTTAAGACTTACCCGTTGGTATTGAACAGAGGATTAGGGCTTCAGACTTCAGTTCTAGGAAAGGGTCGTATACCGTTCCCTTCTTCGCTCTCTTCCCTGTGCTACGCCGCCGACCACTTTGCACCTAAATCTTGCAACAATTGATGGTATTGGCTTCCTGATCTTTATTCGTTTAACCTTTCTGGGGTTTGGTTGACAGTGGGATGAAGACTTTTAATTAGGGTTGTTCGTGCCATCCGCATTATGTGTGAATTCCCGGTGGATTTGGAGATAATTTTCTCTTGAGCGCTGTCGCAAACTACTCTGATTCAAATTGCTGATGATGGAAGCTTAGGCTTTGGACCTTATATTTTCAGTTTTTGGGGATTTTAGGAGCCCTTTAGTGCTGCTGCATTATTGGGGCCGCTGAAGGATTCTAGGGCAGTCTGTAAGATTTTGAACCCTTGGTGGTGCACGCCTCCATCTAGGCGAATTTTGCCCAGCCTCAATTTGTGAGTGGAAAAGACGTTTCCGATTAGGAGTTATTCTTCATTTTAGAATTGAAAGGGTTACCGGTGGCTTTTGATATTTCACATGTACAGAATAAGAAGGAAAAATTTGATAGATTTATTCAAGCTTGGCATTCATATGTAAGGTGGAATGATTCAAGCCCTGATCGCTCTTCAATTATGTTTTAGATGATGATGGTCCTTATCTGCAATGGAGCGAAGTGAGCCAACCTTTGTTCCAGAGTGGTATAAAGGAGTAAACAACAATACAGCTGGCAGCATCAACACAAATCACAATAGTGGATCCCTACATTCAGGTATTATAACATTTGATCATCCTTTTTTTCCTCAATATGTGTTAATTCTTTCCGTTGAATATTATTGCAGCACCAGATGAACATACCAATGTGTTCCCATCAAGAAACAGTTTGTCAAGTGTATGTGAACATGACGCTCCACGTTCATTGTTTTTCTCCGATAAAGCCTCATCGTCTTTCCGGAGAAGTGTGAGCAGCAATGGCTCCATGGGCCGGGAGAAGGACCTTCCTTCACCGGTTTGCAATAGTTTTGGTTGGAGCAAACGTGATAGGGATAGGGATCGAGAGAAGAATCCCGACCTTTGGGACAGAGATAAACCACTTTTGTTGGATTATGGATTTTCCAATTATCCAGATTCATTGGTTGCTAACACACCTGAAAATGACTACTTGAGGCGCTCTCATTCAATGGTGTCAAGACGACGTGTTGACTCCCATCTCAAAAGGCATGGACATAATTCAAGTAATGGCATTCTTTCTAGTGGTATGGTCACTAACATTACTAAATCTACCTTCGAGAGAGATTTCCCTTCACTTGGAGCTGAAGAAAAGCATTGGGGGTCAGATCTAGGCGGGGTATCTTCTCCAGGTCTAAGCACTGCCATTAATAATCTCCCTGTGTGCGCTTCGAGTATTATTGGTGGTGATGGATGGACATCAGCTTTGGCAGAAGTGCCTCCCATCCTTGGAGTAAATGGTCAAGTAGTTTCATCTACCCTACAAACAAGTTCTGCATTGGCAACTGCTTCAAGCAATTCAACTGGCTTAAGTATGGCTGAAACATTGGCTCAAGCTCCAGGACGAGTTCGTGCAACAACCCAGGTGATTTGTGTAACACACTTTATTTTTTAGCAATAATTGATTGTCTGTACACTCTTTTTGATGTTATGCTGTGGTTGCAGCAACCTAATGACTCCCAAAAGATTGAGGAGCTACATCGCCAGAAAATTTTGAAACTTAGGCCAGTGACACCGTCAATGCTTAAAAACTCAGTAAGTGATGATTATGTAATGCTTTTTCTGCATTTGTGTTACAGTTTGTGGCGTTTTTTTTACTCGAGTAAGGTGTATTTATACTTATTTGTTTTGCTTCATTTTGACTTGCAATCAAGTAAGTGAGCTTCTTTTAGACCATCTCCAACCGAAAAACTTATTTTCCACTCCAAAATACAGTAACACTTCAAAATGCAGTAATTTCTCCAATCGAATTCTATTTGTTAACACCAAAAAAGAATATTCCTTATATATTCTTTCTCAACCAAACTCCGCAAGCTCCACAAGTGCTAGCCTTTCTTTGCCTCTGCATTCTCTGTTTCCTCCAAAAGAATGCATTCGTGAATAGTGCGACGTCAACACGAGACTGAAGCGCATTTTGCCGTTTGATTGGTGCAGTTCGTAGACGTAAAACTTGATTATGGAGTTTGGTTGGAGATGCCCTAAACCTTTAATTAGTTACAACATTAAATCAAAACCATGGCGGTGATATAACTTTGTATGACTCAAAAAATCAATGCATACATTGGATATTAATACCCCTACATTACTGGATGATGATTTATATGACACTCCTATTTATATGATGGTCGTCTACTCTTCTTTATTTGGCACTATCTGATGACAACAGGCAAATCTGTTCAAGTTTGAGTAACTTAATTGCACATTGATTTCATGAAGTTTTCCTTTCATTTGGCAAATATTTTCTGACTTTGTAAAGCTAGATTCTTGTATAAGAGTTTCAATTATTTTTTTAAACCCGTAATGCTAGAAGGCGAACTAAGGTGGAAATAATTGGGGAACAGGGACCCAAACTTTTCATAATCATCTTTACTGACTGCTGGGAAAATAGTGTTAAGCGAACCTCATCGAATATCCCATGTTCTAACCAAAAGGTTGTTTATAAAGTTAGTAAATTTATTCAGACAAACTTAAGGAAGGTTTAACGCATCATTCTGCAGCCTTGGAAGATCTGCAATGCTTATTATAACTGAGAACTAAAATTGACATGATAACATCATAGTAGATTTATATGATGTTTATGAAGAGTTTGATTTAGCAAGCAGCTAAATTGAACTGTCGCATTTTAAAAATAAAAAAGAAAAAGAACTGTCACGCTACAGTGTGATCTGTAGAATAGGCTATCAAAGGATTCCGTTTTTGTTGTGCAAAGAATAGATTTTGCTGGATTACCTTTACCTTGAACTAAAGAAAAACATAAGAATCCAAACAAAAAATGAAAAAAGAAGTGTTCAGGAGTAGGTAGGGCTTTTTGCTTTAAAACATTGTTAATGTGAGCTTTATTGGAGACTATTTCTGAAGATGATTGCATGGAATGCACCTAGTGCTATGAATCATGCCTTTCAAGGAGTAAATAGGTTGTGCATGCATTTCCTTGTTTTGTAAACTCATGCTTTTGAGCAATTTTAAATTAATTATTTACTTGGTTATTTTCTTATATTAAGTAAGAGTTTTAGGGCCACTCTTGCACATTAATTCCTTGAAGGATTGCTAAAGTTGGATAATTGTGTAATTTTTAACATATGTTGTTATTTACTAGGATGATTATAAATGCAGTCTTTCTTGTGTCTGTACTTCTTGTATTCTTTTTAGAAAATGTTCTTATCTTCTCTTTCCATCAAATTTTTATTTAACTTTTTCTTTTTAACTTTTTTTTTTTCTAGTTATCAATGTAATTCTGTTGGACTTCCCTTTTGCTATTGTGTTTTATTTTTATATGGTGAAATTATTCTCTTGTTGTTTGATGCAAATTTTGAAAAGTTGATGTTATTTGTTACTGTTGTTCAATGATCGTGAGGAACATATGGCATAAGAGTAGATTATTGGATATTTGATCCTCTATGTTGTTTAATACAAGATTAATGTATGGTATTCATATAGACCTAAGCAATAAGTCGCGCTGTGCTTTGTTAGTCATGGCATCAGTATATAGGGTCATGCTCTCTAGGAATGTGGATGTATTGCATCTAGATAGACTATCCTTGGGAACTGACCCGATATTTTTCTCGTTCTTTAGTGTACATTTGTAAAACAAATCAATAAATATGCTACTACTACTCTTCTCTCAAGTGAGTCCAGGCTCAAGCTTTCTCTAAGACAGCATTTTGCTCTTAAATGCTTTCTGATTGAGCCCAAGTACCTGCCCAGAACTTTCTGCTGTGTTGTTTTGGATAATTTTGTTTAGATATGCTCTTAGCTCAACTTCTTGTTTTCCTGAACGAGCTAATAATGTTTTGAAGGCCAGCTCGTTCTTGTGGCTGGTATATTTTCAAATGGAAACTCAGCAAAAACAAAACCATTGGTATAATCATGTTGTCAAATCTGTTGGTCTCTCATGTTTTTCTTTAATGCATGTGGAATCATTCACGTTTGGATGTTCTGATGGCTTTATGTGCATGTTTTAACAGTGAAATTTAGTATCTCGGTTGTGTAGATCCGTCTAATTAGGTAGATTCATATTCAATTTAATGCAAAGTTTTGTTTTTGCTTTTTTTTTTTATAATCTCGTCACGTAACATTCCCATTTTTGTTAGTGTCCGGCTGTTTGCTTGAGCTTGATTAATTGTTCGAATACCATGATTTATTTATTTACTTGCCCGTCACTTAAAAGTTTGCTGGTTACCGGAAACTCTGAAAATTTAGCTTAAACATTTGTTTTTCTTAACTCCAGCAGCTTCATTCATTGTGTTTCCTATGCCCTACCTCATTTCTTAAGGCATATGCTTTCCATTTGCCTTCTTAAAATGTCATTTTAATCTTTTAAATTTCATTGCATGATTAGTTAACTTTTTGACCTTCGTAATCTCATGGTGAAACTATATTCATGAGAAGTGAATAAATGCTAATGTAGTAGTGGAAAACCGGTGTAATTTAACATATATGAAATGAGATTTATTATTATTATTATTATATATATATATATATATCATCCATATTTATGATGCACAAATATGAACACAAGATACATCAATTATTAAAAATATAGAACATGGATATAGTTGAATATGATATTATCATTTTTATATCTTAAAAATAGTGTATAATAATAATCAAAATATTAATAATAATTGAAAATCAATATGTCATTTAACTAGTATTTGTGCTTAAAATGATTAAAATTAGGATATCGAAAGTCGGGGATCAATATTGCATCTCAGGCATCAAGAGATGAGATGACAATGCCTTTGAGAGTCAGGCATTGGTATCGTGCAATGGGCATCGAGTGTCGGTCTTTGATGTTGAGACGACGTTAGACAAAGATGAGATGTCAAGATGATGTGGGGGCGTGATTGTGGTGTAGAAATGGCTAGCTTCAAGCATCAATATCAAGTTAGTATCTGATTTTGATGTTGAGATGATTTTGAAATGTTTATGTCGTGATGGCATCAGACGTCGCATTGTTGTGAAACCTTAGTTGTGAACCGTCAGAGAGAAATAAAAACTAGAATGTTTGAGGAATTGGGTATTGAGTGTGAACAATTGATTCGAGACTATGGATAAGATATAAGAAATTAATTTCATTTTTTTAATAAATAAAACTTGATATGAAAGAAATTAAATTTAAATTTTTTTTATAAAATGTTTAAGACACGCATGTCGGACACGGATTTTCAATTTGTTTTTAATATTTTTTTTTATCAAACACATCTTCAGCATGTCCCACAAGTGTCAGAGGCGTGTTCTGTCTGATATATATCGGACACCGCATTCTATTTTGAGGAGAAATGTCAGTGCAACATAGATCCATATTTGATATATGATTTGGGGAAAATATTTATATTAGATATAATATTAATGCATAAATAGTATTTTATATTTAAAATATAACTAAATTGATTTGTCTTAGTTAGTGATTTTCCTTGACAAATTGTGATGTTCTTGCCTATCATTTTATGTATATAGATTTAGGTACGTATGTAGCGACTTTTATTAGTAGCCGTGGAGTGAACGAATAAGTTAAAATGCCATTTGCTTGCCATTTGGAGATGGCCAACTTTGATAGGTGAGATCTCTTATGAAATAAAGTTGAAGCAGAGTTAATTTCTAGAGAAGAGGCGCAAGACGAGGAGAATGAAAATTGCATACATGATATAAAATTTTGATAGATTTTTAATTTGAGTGGTTGTATGTGATGTTCTAATATGAAAAGATTAGCACACTGCTATTAACTTTACAAATGTATAGAGATACAAATGAGAACATAATTTTTATGTTTAAAAATAGGTGGTTAAAATGACTAATAGTGCCTTTTGAGTACTATGCTATAAGAGTTCAGAGGCTCATTGTTAAATTTATGAACCTACAATTCAACTGGCATGTATATGTATTTGAGTGTTGCGTAACAAAGAAGGCATTGATATCTGAGTTCGTTGTAATAAAAAATGTTGAGATGGTTATATGGAGGAGCATATTGAATGAGAAATGGCTACTTTAGAGTTGTTGGGGGGAGCATATATTAAAGATTTAATAATTGAAGTAAACTTTGGTATTTTTGGGCATGTACAATGGACTGCAAAAGACACCAATAAAAATGCGTAGGCATAGTTAGCCCGGAAGAATTATGATGGAATATAGGCAGGCCAAATAAGACATCATTGGAAGTTGTGAAAAAATACTTGCACTAAATAGAGTTAATAACTCATAAAGCACTCAGTTGTAATGAATAAAGGTGGAGAAGTCCTAAAGTGAACTCCAAGTGATTAGGATAAGGCTGTGTGATGTATTTAGTTATAAAGTTTATTGAATTTAAGCATATGCACTCTTTTATATAAATCAATGCTTTTCCATTATCCAGGCCATTGATTGCCTCCGAGTGAACCTCTTTACCATCCTTCCTAGGAACTCCTCCGCCAAGTCATGGTTGTTACTTAGGTAGTGTAATATTTTTTGAATACGATAAAATGCTGCTATAGTTTGTAGATATATTATTAATAATGCCATGAACAGTTGAGCATTGGAAAATTATATCCCTCTGCAACCAGAAATATAAATTCATTGAACTTTTGTCAGGAAGAAGGTGCTGCTACATTTTTTTGTTATTATTATTTCATTTCCTTTCTATTTGGTTTATAAGTTGCACATGCATATCATTAAGAAACGAACACGCATGCAAGGTTACCATGCCTTTAATTGTATCGATTGCGCCTACAATGTGAATGACCTGCTTTGACCTTTGGTTGGAATGATAGGAGATATCAATGATGTTCTTATAACAATGCAAGGTTTATCCAAACCGTTTCATGAATTGAACGGCATACTTATATGTATAAACATATTTAGAAGGGTTTTAATTAGCATACTTCTTCATTTGGATGGTTTACTCTCTATTTCACGAAATGCATTGTGCTCATCAGCTGTGTTTTTAATTATTTTAGCTTGTTAACCTTTTCAAAGACTCTTTGTGCAGGATTACTTTAATTTGCATTTATATTTAATCATGGGTTTTCCCTTCACATGTTTTGCTCTACGTTTCAAATACATGTTCTTTTTCTAGTGTTTTGTGCTCTTTGCGCAGTCGGGGCGGGGCGTAAGTCAGCTTTTAGTTTTTTATCTAATAATATGCATAGTCGTGTTTCTATGACTTTGGCATCACATTAACCATCCAATTTTTCAATAGGCCTTTTAACCAGCATCACATTAATCATCCAGTTATATCAATAGACCGTTAATCAGTTTGATATCCCTTATTACGATTTCAAATCACAAGACTTTTTTTGTTAAGGTTATATTTTAAAATTTTTAACTCTTAGAATAAGCTCTGGCAGTTAACTTTTTACCGTTGTTCACCCAGAAAACTTTAATTCTAATCAGGATCGCTGATGTGTTCCTTTTACAACCTATCAAGTCCTACTCTGTGTAAGACTAGATGGTTTAATTGTTCAATCAACTGTAGCTATTTTTTGTTAATATGTTGGCCTATACCACAACATGACGTACCCACGCAAACTTATTTTGTTACTGGCCTTCCAGGTATCTGCTTTCTCTAATTTTGTGGCTGAAATATTTTGTCTTGATTGTTTTTGAGCTAGATTATTTTTGTCTAGGAGAGTCAAGTTCCTGTGTTGATATATAAAATCATGCTAATCAAACCATATGTAAACTCAGCTTCTATACATCTTGCTGTGGCTTGTATGAAACATCATGTTGAGGATTTGGAATATCAAGTACATCTTTGTAAGTTAGGTCTCAAATTTTTGTCGACAGCCCGCTTCTTTTTTGGTAGATACATTGTTGGATGATGATATAGAAGAATGCATAAACGGTATTCACTAAAAAAGAGATGTTGATGTAAATGATTTCTAAGGAGAAATGAGATGTAGCTATTTTCAATATTGAATGTGGAGTAACACGTTTTGAGGAAAGAAGCCAAAGCAAAAGTAATTATTTGTGAACAATATAGTGCATAAAGCAGATATTTTGGTTTGTTTGCAAGGTGCATAAGAAGTTGGTTGGTGATGCTTATGAAGAATGTTATGACCTTAAAGCTCAACAATGCGAATTGCTGGAAATAATTTGGTGAAGCAGGATCTGTACCTGATACAATCTTCATTAGAAAAACTGCAATTGAAATCTATAAAGCTCGAGACCAATTGTGCAAGTCAGTAATGGCTTTCCTAGTACAAAGTAATCATGAATTTGTTTTTATCTTTCAAGTACAATGAGGCAAATTTGTGATCTAAGTGATATTGCTGGGATATAGTGTGAGGATTATAGCTTCATGATCACTGGAGTCTTCTTACAAATTGGGATCCCATATGCCTTATGAATACGCATAGGGGCTATTTGATTGGAGGGGTTTTGAGTGTATTGTATTTCAAATCCAAGAATTTTTAAGTTTTTGAATATTTAATTGAGTAAAATAAATCCAAAGTAATTCACCTAGAGATTTGAAACTCGCTCCCTAGTTGATGTTTGATTTACTTTGAATTTGTCCGATTTGGACAAATTCCAAATACATTGGCACAGAGACCTCGTCCTTGTTGAAACCCTGCATTGCCTCATGCAAATCTCACTTAGACCGCGATCTCACCTCCGTTGTCGCTCCTGGTGTAGTTGCCAACGTTACGAAGTCCTCACCTTGCATAGTCTGCCTGCCACTATGGGAAGCTTCAAACTTGCATAGTTCCCCGCCATTGCGTCTGCCTCCATCTCCGTACTTATTTGTCACTTAGGTTAGTTTTTTTTTATATATATTTATTTTTCATATTTATCAGTTCAACCCAAATAACAAAATAATCTCCTAAATTCCAATTGCATTGTATTTAATATACACTGCATTTACAATACCCTTGAATTTGAGATGCTGGCAACCAAACAATCTCATAATTTATTTCAAAATCATAAGGATAGATGAATATTTCATTAGGAGTAATTATTTAATAAGCTTAATGTCAAATTTTAGTTGTCAGTGATCTAAGAATAGGAAGTTGGTGATGAGTTAGCTCCTGCGAAGGATATAATTTTGATGTTTTAATTCTAATTAGTATAACTTCTGGGGGATAAGAGGATGTTGCAAACACTGATAGGCTTTAATTAGAGCGGTGCTTTGTAGGTGGCATGATATCACACACCCCAACCAAGTCAACCATGTATGGCTTTTCATTATTGACTTGCGTTAGACTTTAGCTCACACAACTAATATTCATAGTGCCTATTTATCTATTCTTCTATGCTGTAGGCTGTAATTTCTTGAATTCTCTTAAAAAATTAATTTCAGACTGCATGACTGTATGCTTAACAAGTTAACATAGTTGAACTTTCTTTTAATGTTTTACATTTTTATGTGTACGTGTTGTTTTAACCAATAAAAGATGCTATCAATTGCAATAAATTATTTTGCTTCTTGTACTTATCAAAATTTGTAGAATTTATGAAATCTTTGTATTGAATATATTCTATTAGGGTATCAATAAAATGTTATGAATGAAAAAGTAAAAATTTACTTTCTTTTATATATTTTAATATAAAATGAAGAAGTTTTACCTCAATCATTGAAGAAATTTAACATTTACCTTTAAAGATGTGGCCTAGACCTCCACCGCTGTTATTGCCTACAACTACAACTTTTACTTTGGTGATCGAAATAAAGGCTTAATAAAAAAAATACTTTGTAAATACAAATCTAAAAAAGGTGATGCTAGAATGAGTGAAATAAGAATAGAGACGGCTAACATCACTTCACTTCCAAAGCCTTGGAGTAGAAAATTGAGTGATTAGATTGTGACAATGTGTGGAGGAGAAAATATGGAGCATAAATCTTGAGAAAATAAACAATTAGCTTACTATTTGTAATAACCATAAAAAATGAAAATAACAACATCATTGATTGCATACGTTCTAATTAAACACTCCGTAATATACCAAATATTAGCACCAATATGAAAATTCTGTCTGAATTATATATGCAAATAAGTAAAATTTCTTATTTAAAATTGAATAAAGTTGGTAAGCGGTCACGTACCATTAAAAATCATACAAACAATGATTGTTCTGGATAATTTTTAAATTTTATAAATTAGATATTTTCAAAATAATATAAATGACAATAAGATAAAATCTTGCCTTACAATTACAAAACTGCTCACTACTACCTATTTTTCTTAAGTCATGCCTGTCAATGAAACCTTGTGTATGTCATATTGGCTACAACCTCTCTTTTTTTTTTTTTGAAATGTTGCTCGTCTCATCATTGCAGCTCTAAGTAACCTGCTGCAACTCAAGGAAACTAGATCATTCCTTCATGCCACATAATTAAACAGCTAAATCTCATCCATCTGAATTTGCACTCATCAACTTCAAGTCCTTGCTGGCATATGCAGAAGCAAAATCTTCCAAGATTAAAGAATAAGCAGAAGCATAAATGCGAATGCCCATCCTAAAGCTAATACACTGTCATTATGATTTAGAGCCGGTGAACCTTATTCCCCTTAATTCCTATGCTTCAGTAGAGAAGTCCGCATTTTGTGACTTTGTTTATGCATGGATGGCTTCAGCACCATATTATCACCATCCTTTCATTTGCTCAAAATAACTACCTAGTAGGATCTCTCTTCTATCAAATCCTTCCCTATTACTTTCTCTTTGGATAAAAATATTTTTGTAAATCCCTTGCTTTCTATCCAAATAAAACTATTATAGGGAATATCACTTCAAAAACCAAGGAATCGAAAGTGATTGCATGCAGAAGAAAATAGGCTATAATAAGGGCTTCCTATCTATCATGCCACTTGATATCGAAACATGAGATAAGAGGACTAATCGGGTTGTGATAATATCACTTTTGATTAACGTCTTTTGTGATGCTCTTGACTACTTTAATCATTGTCAATGTATGATTGACAAAATTACTTTGTCAAACAACAACATAAACACTTCTCTAAGTGATAATATGATTGAGGTTCTAAGATTATCACTACTTGGCATGGTTAATCACAAGTGGTTATTAAAACAATCCACTTGGTCTCTTTTGTGCCATCTCTATCTCTCTCATACTTTCTCATATCCCATCATTTCTCTCTTTTTTACTCCCTCTATCACAATAGGCATCAAACTATAGGATTTGATGGAGAACTTGTAAAAGTTACTACATTTTATCATGAGCTGTTAATAATCTAACAGACAAAAATGACTCATTTTAAAAAAAATTCAAAGTAAAAAATGACCATGCTTTCGAACATTCCGTGATGAATAAAGAGTCAATATGCCAGAGAAGATTGAGTCCTAGGGCTATAAAATTATGAATTTTTTAGCTTGGGTTAAACTCAGCTTGTTAGTTAATCAAATGAGTCTTATCGGATGCCTATTAACAAGCAACACTATCGAGCAGTTTGTTAGTTAATTGAGCAAGCCTTATCAAGCCTATTAATGAGCAGTCCACTGAGCTTACAAATGAGAATTTAATTTAATGAACTAATAAATAAATAAGCATTTTGATGGGCATAAACAATGAATTTGTGTTCATGAACAAAAAGCAATCTAACATATAAAATAACATGACTCTAATATAATCATATATTAAACAAACTTGTAATCTAATATAATCATATATTAAACAAATTTGTAATCGAGACACAAAAGAGCATATTATCGAGCCCTACTTGAGCTTTTTAATGAGTTTTTTCACAAGCTTTAAATATTCTTGTCCATCTTCATAAGCTAATCGAACACCAAGCGTTAAAACTTATTCATTTATCAATTGAGTATTTATAAAAGTATTCAAGCTTATTAGGTTGATTAAACGATGATGAGAAAGTTCTAATCAAGTCGGGCAACAAGTAGCTTGTTGAGCCTATTGGTTTATTTTTCTGCTCTTCCAGTGACAGAATATGTTAAGAAATTGAAATGCCATATTTTATCCATCGAATAGTGCCCATTCCTACTAAAATATCATTGATCACAAGTGTTTTAAGGCATAAAGATATCTATGAAAGTCACCCTAGCAGTTTTTGATGACCTAGCAGTTTTTGATCCATGTTTGAACTTCTCTTAGGGTGCGTTTCATTGCTCGTAGATCTAAGCCACATTTAATAAAATAATTATTTTTATTTTCTCTTTTTTATGAAAACAAAATCATTACATTGGATGGGGTTTTGAGGGTGTTTATGGGATTTAAAATCAGTGTTGATTTCCAACATCTAAGCAAATGATAGTTCTAACAAATTTACTATTTTTCAAAACGGGTTTTAGAACCTCAAGAGACTAAACGACCAGTAACCGAACCATGTCTTCATGTTTTTTGCTACATTTCCTTCAGAGTATGTTTGATCATTTCCTGAAACGAAATTACATATGCTCAAATAGGTCTCAACGTTTCTTATTTTCTTATTTAACATAATTTTCTCAGGGTCCTAACTCAGCTGACAAATCAAAGACAAAAGGGACAAGGATTGCCGAATTCAGTTCTTCCAAGCAGCAGTCCTCATCCAATCTTCTCATTCATACTACTTTTAGATCTGATGTTTCTAAGACATCTCACTCTGGGCAATTTCAAGTCCTGAATAGAGAAAGGAACGGCTTCTCTCCTACTGCCAAGGATGGTCCAAACTCAACAAATATCAGCAGAGCTGCAAGCAGTTCTGGTGGCATTCCTCCTACCACAGTTCAATCTTTTAAAGGCCCAATGAACCCTAAACTCAAAGTGGATGGTCAGGGTGGTGCTTTGACTATAAGATCTTATGGAGAAAAGAAAATTACAACTCAGGCTCAAAAGAGGAATGATTTCTTCAATTCTCTTAGGAATAAATCACCCGCTATCCAACCGGCTAATCCTAACGATGATCAAAGTTGCAATGTCTCTTCGTCCAACTTGGACAAGATTTCTGTTGATTCTACCTCGGTTATGGCGGCATCTTCATTTAACTCAAATTCGCACTGTTCGGTCGAAAATGGGAATTGTTCAGCTGGAGGTGGTGCTTTTGAGGAGCCTGAGAAGTTGGCTCCGGATGAGGAAGAAGCAGCCTTTCTTCGATCACTAGGGTGGGAAGAAAATGCAGGGGAAGAAGCTTTAACACGGGAGGAGATCGAGTCTTTTCTTTCTGAGGTAATCCCCTCCTTTGATTTGATTGAGATTTTGTTTGGGACGGCTTTCTTATTGCTTCTTAAAGTACCCTTTTAATTTTTTACTAAAAAACTGATTAAAGAAGCAGTAAGAAAGTCATCCCAAATGAAGCCCGAGTCTTTTCTTTCTGATTTTCCTCTGCTTCTAAACTTGTTTCATTTATTGCAGCATAAAACGCGGAAGCCTGCTTCAAATCTGAAGTTGTAGTCGGCGGTCGTCTCAAAGCTGTGCTCATCATCTCAAAACAAAGTGGAAGCTTGATTTTGCTAAACCTACCATAGCTTTCATGGCGGAGTTTCTCTAGTTTTGTGGCCTGGCAATTTTCTCCTATATTTCCAGTGTTTGGAAAGTGGCCAAAGTCCAAGTGAAGTACTACTAGAAAGCTGCATTGTCTTGAAACAGAGGGAGTTAAAAAAGGTTTTTCCCCTCTTTTGAAAAGAATGTGAAAAAATTTGCAAAAATAAGATGCAGTTTTTTATGCCCCTGGAACCCTTCTTCATCGCTGAACCTAGGGTGCTTTCTTACAGTATTTTTTATGATTATTTTTCTTTTGTTTTTTCCTGCATTGGATTGGAGTAACAGAAAAATTAGATGACAGGCCTATCAGAAAATTGCACAGTATTGAAATCATTTTTATTAGAGAAATCTCTTTCAATTTTTAGTTATTATGATTATATCTGTTCCCTTCTTTTGATGCATCTGTTTATTGTTCGCAGTCATTGGAAAATTCTTTTTTATTCCTTCCATACTTTTCTGTCAATTTCTGGTTTAATTGTTAGATCAGTGTTGAATTATTTTACAATCTTGACTTTGGAATCTAACTTATGTATATATATTACAATTCTTTCTTTCTTTTTTTTTTTTCCTCTAAGAATTGTGAGAGCCATGGCTCAATTAAATTAGATTAAAGTGCTTAAACATAAATGATAAATGTAATAGGTTTATCCATTAGTATAGTTCAACTGCATGTAGCAGGGTTTATTGGGGGTGATTGTGAAATTATTATGGAAAAAATTAAAATTTTGAAAGTTTTTGTAGGTATTAGAAAAAATATTATTTTTCAATTTTTGTAATATTATTGTATATTAATGGATGTGATTAGAGCTGTCAACATTTTACCCGACCCGAAAACCCGACCCGAATCCGACCCGAAAATTTCGGGTTTGGGTCAACCCGAACCCGAACCGGGTCAGGTTCGGGTTAGAGATTTCGACCCGTTTGTAAAACGGTTCGGGTTGACCCGGCGGGTTGTCGGGTTGACCCGCCAACCCGTTTTAACCTAACCACTCCGACCCCGCGCCTTGCGCTCCGACCCCGCGTGTGACACCGTGCCTTGCGCTCGACCTCGCTGGCTCGCCAGTCGCTACTCGCTGCTGCCTCGTCCGCTCCGACCCCGCGCGACACCATGCCGGACCCGCGACACCGCTCCGACCCCGCTCGACACCACGCGCGAGTCCGCTCCGACCCCGCGTGCGACACCGCGCGAGACCCCGAGTGACACCTTTCCCGGGTCGGGTCAGGTCAACCCGGCAACCCGCCGGGTCGGGTCCGGGTTCGCATTTCCGACCCGTTTATCTAACCGGGTCGAGTTAGAGTTGACCCGTTTGAACCCGGGTCAGTTCCGGGTTCGACCCGAACCCGACCCGTGACCCGAAATTGACACCCCTAGATGTGATTGTAAAAATAATTTTTTATAGAAATTTAAAATAATAAATTTGGCAATGTTGTGGGCATGTTGTCATTAAAGTTCCATTTCTTCATCTTATGAGCAATGTGATTTTTTATCATGTGAAGAAATCCCCATTCTCACAATAATATAAAATTGAAATTATTTTATAAGTAGGATCAGCTTATTAAAAAAGAAACAAAACAACAACAACAACAACAATCAGAAGAGCAGAAACTATGCAGGATTTAGTAAAAATAATAATCTGCATCCCTCAAAAACATAAATTTCGGTATAAAACAACAATTTCATTACTGGATCTCTCAGTTTTCTTTGGAAATAAATCGGAAACTTGTCGAATTCAATCACATATATACAGTATACAGTGCTCACATCACTCAGTACATTCAGAAAAATTCTATTTTGGTTGATGATCGCACAAAAGCATAATTCCTGATGCTTCGAGATGCTTCTAGTGGCAGAACAGGTTCTGAAGATTGGACAATAAAATCCAGAGAACAGTTCCACAGTGTTTTCTGCTGGATGTGAAGTATTAAGGAACACAGATTCCAGGAGTGTTATCTGCTGGAGCCAAGTGCTGTAAACTCACGGATCAGTGTTGCAATGAGAATAAGAAGAATGAAGAAATATGTTGGTATATGAAGGAAAAAAATCAATTATTAAGAAATGGGGGATCATGAAGGATGGACACTAGTATATTTGCAATTATATTATATGCATATGATTAGGCTCATTTGGTGTTTTCAGGCAGAAAATATAGTTTATAAAATGACAATTTCACTTTTTTTTTATTTGTTTTAATGAGTGAAAATAAAACACTGCTGTTGTGGAGGATTACGTTAGGTAGTTGATAGCCAGCATAAACTTGTCAAATAATCATGATACGAATACTTAAGGAGAAAAAGGATTCAGCCTCACGTAGTGAGATAAAAGGCTTGATGTTGTTGTTGTTGTTGTTGAATGAGTGAAAATGAAAGCATAACTTTTGAAGGATGCTGAAAATGTTTTAAGAATTTAAAATTGAATGCTGATTTATAACGGAATCAAATAAATTTAACATCTCTCAAAAACATGTTTTCTTAATTCAAATAATTAAGTGAGCCTTAGAGATCCAGCAAAAGGATTTCTGCAAAATTTAGCTTAGCATCTCATGCAACAAGACTGTCAAAAAAGCTGATTGTTTGCAAACAAGCTAATATTTAAACTTTTTAGCAGGTTTTCTTAACGACCCAAACATAAATAGACTCTTGTTCATTATTATTCAGCTCGTTATTAGCTTTGATATATAGATATATAGATAGAATTGCCTAACAGATAATAATGATGAGGGATGCATGCATTATTTACCTGACGAGAATAAATTATTGTTCTAGATCTTTATGGGTCTCCGTACGAAGGGATGCTCTAATAGCTGGGCAGCAGTGGGCCTAGAGTTTGGATCCACCTGAACGCACTGCCTTATGAAATCTTGTGCCTCCTTTGATAGGTGGCCAGGGATAGGAGGCTGATCACCACGACCTATCTTGTAGAAAGCATGTTGCTGCAAATGAGGTATTATTAATTAATAATAGATCAACTAGTCTCATATATTTAAGAGGTTTAGGCTTCGTTTGGGACGACTTTCTTACTGTTTTTTAAAACGATTTGTTTGTATAAAATTTTTTATTTTTTACTAGAAAGCAGCTTTAAGAAGCACTAAAAAAGCCATCCCAAACAAAGGTTTCGTTTGGGATGGCTATTTTATTGCTTCTTAAAGCAGCTTTCTAATTCAACATTTTAAATTTTGAACTAAAAAGTTGCTTTAAGAAGCAATAAAAAAGCCGTCCCAAACGAAACCTTAATTTCTTAATCATATGAACACAGTACATAAATGTCTTCAAAAACATAAATAATAATCACAATAATTCACGGATGCTGCCGAAGTACTATTTAGAGTTTCTTCTTTTATTTTCTAAGAATTCCAGATATTTCTTAGGCGTCATTTGAGTATGAACAATACAAGTTATACCACTCATTTCCCATTGTCACTTGCTCTCGACATGGATTTATGCTTGAAAATATTTTCATACCTTTTTTCCCAACCCATCTTAAGACATACCTATAAAAAGTTTTTCAGCCATTTAGTTGATAAAGGCTGCCAGTCTTTCTTTCTAAACATAAAGGACTAATAATTTTTTAAAGCAGGCAGTACTAAACATTTCTCCTTTGCTTATTTTCTTTTTATTATTTCTCAAAATCTGTTGGCTTAAACTTATAATTTCATGTTACTCGTAAGAATAAGCTCATTATTATTCCTATATATGGTTAATCAAATTCCAGGATGTTATGTCGCATTCTGCTAAACAAGGCAAGCTGATATCTCGACAAATTTTCTTAGTAATAAAAGAAAGGGACTAAGCATCCTAGCTATCAAAAAAAATTCCTTCCTAATTCAAAAATGTTTTTCAATTATTTGAAACTGATTTTTCTGTTTCCCAGAATAGCTATTATGTTGCCTTTGAGAAATTGTAATATTTTATGTAAATTGGGTTTAAGAAATATATGTCACACAAGCATCTTTTGGTTGGATATAATAAATAGAACGTCACTCACAAGCTGAAACGAAGTCATCCACAATCAGAGAATAACGAAAAAGAAGAAAATCCAACGGAAGGCTTTTAAATTTGAGATTACTAACCCACTCCACTTGAGGATAAGGAATCTGACGAGTCAACATCTCTAAAACAGTGCAACCCAAACTCCATATATCAGCTGCATACCCATATGTCTTCTTAGGATTAACTACCTGAAAAATAATAATAATAATAATAATAATAATGTCAAAAAAAGAAAACCCTAAATGGTTGAAGAACCATGGCGATGTTTGTTTAAAAATATTAATAAAATAAATAAAATAAAATAAAAAATAAAAAATAATAATAAATGTTTGTTTAACAATATTAAAAAAAAAAGTTTGTTTAACAATATGATCTTGAAAACTTATTCCACTCTAAAACTGTCTTTGAAGTAAAACAATATCTTTGAAGCTCCTTTGATCTGTTGGATGATCCAGATTGAAGTAAGGTTTATCACATGAACTATTCAATGCATGTTTGGATAAAATTGTGGATGAAGCTGACAGAATGAAAATCAATCCTTATGTAAAAGGAGAGTCATAGAGCCCGTTTTGGCTTGAATTCAACTCCCACCATAGTTTTATTTTAATCAATTCATCCACAAACTATTTTACTCTTTATCTGCTATTTGGGCGTTACAAATGCACTATACCTATTATATATCAAAATGAATGGTAACAAGTTCAAACAAACCATCCGTATAAAAAAGGCAAAATTTTGTAGCAGTAAACTACATTCAATTGGATCATAACTTCAGAAAGACGTGCCTGACACAAATCAAATGAAAAAAAAAAAAAAAAAACTCTATAATCTCCATAAGATCATCCCCAAGGTTAGGTCTACTTTTCAACTGTAGTATTTACAAAAATATTGAGACGCAACTTATCTTGATTTATTGGTTGGGGGCTTTAACTGTCAATACAGTCTTGAGTTTGAAGCTTACGTATATGGGTGTGAGTTTAACTTAATTGGCCTAAATATCCAAAATATATATATATATATTGAGATTGTATAACCTAATAATTTATAAATCAAAATTGTTGTAGATCTTACAAAAACCAAAAGATAATAGCATTAGCATCAGCTGCTATCCAAAGCAGCTAATGAATCAAAATAAGCAAAAGAATGACCCCAAGATCTTTTATCATATCCGATTGGATTCTACTAATTTAGCTACCATATTAAGAAAAAGAGTCTACCCAAGTAGATAGTTCTTCAATCTTCCTTCTCTACCTACTCACAAACGTGTAGAGACCCTGGCCCAGCCGGCACCATTAACACTAGTTCAAATGAAATAGCCTTCATCAAGCCTCAGGCTAATAGAAGGGGCAATAGAAAATGCATTTCATGCAATCATGGATTTCAAGGAATTCCAATATAAACTACAAGAATAAAAGGAGTTCTTTTATTTATTTTATGGCAGGTTATCACGACTCATTTGCTCTGTGATTTATATAAAAATGGGGATAGGGCCAACCTCTGGTGCCATCCAGTAAACACTTCCTTTGCATGATTTCAGATCATTGAGGTTAGACATCTGAAATAAGAAACAGATATATGAGATAAAAAATAATGAAGTATAAAATCATGCTTCTTAAATGAGGATAAACAGTTGCTTACCTCCTTTGCCAATCCAAAATCGGCAAGCTTGACCGACCCATTTGCATGAACCAATATATTGGCGCATTTGATATCTCTAGAAAGAAGAAAATATAAAGCGCATTATTGACTAGTGAGAAGGAAAAACAGATTTCTTATGTCATGAAAAATATCTAAGTAGATAAATAATGGAAGTGCCATTATTTTTCTTGGCTATTTTTCCTACCACAAAAACAATTAGAAAGTTGTCTCAAACAAATCACAGTGTAAATTTTACTACTAGAAAAATGATTATACAAGTGCCAAGAAACTTGCATGTTATATGTTGCCTTAGCATCATATATACATGATTCCCCGCTGTGAATATATATATACATGATTCCTGAACGAGCAACTAGGACATAAATACATCCAGAATGGAAATGGACACACTTTCAACATCTCATTAGATGAAAAAACAGCACATTAAAGACCACTCATGGCTTCAAGATCTTCTTACCAAACCTGAGAATAAACATTATTATCTTGAAAAAAAAAGTATGATCTGAAACAACTAGTGAAAAAAATTGGCTATAGACTAGCCTATGAAAGCCTATCTTAGCATCACTACGAATAGAATATCTTTAAAAGTTTAAAGCTAACCATATAGCTTTTTTAGCAAGGAAAATATACCCAATATGCAACACATAATACAATTACAAATGACACAAACACACATTTTCCTTATTTATGATTATGATGATCTGCAAGCTCCAAGTCATTGACTAGGCATGGTGATGAGGACATCAGATTTCGACATGTGTACCATCGCCGGAGACGCAGATCGACGACCACGATTCAGAGCCTCTATTTCTGATTTAGTTGTATTTTATTTATAGTTGTATTTCTATTTTTCCTAGTTTGCCCCTGTGGGCCTTGAGTCACTTGTGTAGCCTCGAGGGCATTTGTGTCATTTCAGTTTTTATTTTACCTTGGCCTATTTATAAGAGGCCTCATGCAATGTATGGGTAGTTGATGAATTATTGAATGAAATTTTATTTCTACTTGGTGATCTCTTAGTGAGTTCCTTGGAGGAGAAAGATCTCTTTGTGAGTTCTTAGTTTTTTCCCAAGAATTTTTTGTGAGATTTGGGGTGGAAGCACTTGAGGTGAGTGGATCTTTGGCTCTTCACAATTCTAATCTTTCCTTTCCCTTGAAGTGAATTCCCCTCCCCATAAGCCTTGCCGCCGCCCATTGGACCACCCAAGCCGCCGGCTCCCTGGCAGCCACCACCCGCCGGCCATCCTCCCCGCCCCCTTGGCCCCATCCCCCCATCTAGCCGTCGGCCTCCCTCCTTGGGATTTGAAATTTCAAATTTCAAATTTTCCCAAGAGACATAAATGACTTTCCTAAAATAACTCCTTGATTTTAGGCAATCTTCTTATTTGAATTTCAAATTAATCCAATTGATTGCCCTTATATTAGGAAACTTTCCCCACATAAGAAATCTGAAATTTCAATTCAGATTTTTATTAAATTGTGATTAATTTTGTGGGCCCCATTTAATTAATACCCAAGCCCCTCTCTCCTCTTCATGTGGCCGGCCCCTTGATGGGCTCTCTCCCCCTTCCAAAATTACATTGATTGCTCCACAAATTCAGCCCCAAACTCCTCCCCATTGCCACCCCTCTTCCCCTCCTTGGATTAATTTGAATTTCAAATTAAATCCTTCTCCCCAAATTACTAAAATTTGAATTTATTTCAGATTTCCTGCACTTACCTCTTAGCTTCCCACCCTAGCCGATCCCCCTTCTAGACCTCAAACCGGCTAACCCTTTTCCCCTCCAAACCGCCACCTCCTCTCTCCCTCTTCCTTCTTTTTGGTGCTCCCTCAACTCCCGGCGAGGATGCATGGCGGATCCTGAAGTTGATCACAGCTTCGCATACAACGAACAAGTAGAGATCGATATCTTCCTCTCCCCCTTCTACGAGCCGGATTGGGAGTACGACATCACCGTAGAACGATATGTCAATTGTATCATTTATTGCCTTGCCGGAACCATCGACCTTCAACGACCGAGAACTCCGTGGATTCTTCTTGGACGGCCACCCACTTCCCCTACTCCCGTTCCTTCCCTTGCGACTAGTCCTCTCGGCATCACTTGTGTAATAGTGGTATCTCTAAGCGTGCTTACGATCCTCTTCCGCTAGCCTCCACTTTCAAGAGTGATTAAAGGACCTCGAGGTGAATGATCTAGATTTTAAATGTGAGGCTTTGTTACAATTGGCTATTTGCATTATCTAAATTCTTGGTTATTAATTTTGCAAGTTCTCGTAATCTCAATTGTGATATATTGCTATTGTTTTATCTTTCATGCTATTTTCTAAAACCACTTCTTGAGTAAACTAGTTTTTATGGGTAGTACGCAAAATTCATAACCTTTATTAATCTCTTATTGCAATTCTTGTATCCGCATTTAGTATCACATCACATGGGCTTGGATAAAGAAATAACACGTTCAACAGCTAGATCAGATGCTTAGAAAATTCAAGGCAAAGCCTATAAATTGATCAAGTTGAGGAACCTCATTTATCTACATTATTTGATGTCATTAAGAGATTATTAACCTGAATCTCCTGTGGAGTGGTCATATCACCATTTAGCTTGGGTTATTTTTTCTTATTTCTCATAGAAGTTAAACAATATAACCACTAGAATCTACGCAAGCAGTTTTCAGCTGGTTTGATACAGTAACTCAGAACAAGTCATCCTCTCTTTTAACTATTAAGATCATAATATTTTTCCTTGACTCTTGTGTACCTAGTAGAAACCTTTTTTCTAATTAGTTCTTTAATTAGATATATTTATTACAGCTAGAATAATTGATATAGTATCATGATATTCCAAAACATTGAAGGCGGAAAGCTAAAGAATGAAATAAAAAATTAGGCATTCATTAACCTGTGCACCACATTCCGCTCATGAAGATAATGTAATCCATTTAGGATCTGCCTAGTATAGGCTGAGACTTGAGTATTTTGTAGCCGATACTTTTGATAGAGAGATGAAAGAGAACCTTGAGTCACAAGTTCAAGGAAAATAAATAGTTTTGACTCTTCCTGCAGAATAAAAAATTACAAGATATTTATATATTAGAGATGGACTATCAAGAAGGCAAACAGATACAAGCCTAAATGGAATTGAAAAAGTAAAAATATTGCAGACTCTCTGTAACAGCTGCTAAAACTATAAACTGCAAATGCAAAAAAAAGAAAAAATCTTTATAAATGGAAAAAAAAAATTCAGAAAGATATCAAAACCAAAGAACTTAATGTGAATTGTATCAGCAAATTTAGCAAGGCCACAAGAGCCATTGCTATCAGTAAAAGAAAAAAAATGTAGTTCTGGAAGTTGTCCACGCAAAAATTTTGGTAGGAAACAAGATACTCTTGGATGATCGAGTGTCACAACAAAGGAGGCATAATATGTCCATTGCTTTCCCATTTTTTATGAATTTCTTAAAACTAAAAAAAAAATGTAACAGAAAGCCCGCAACTAATCATTCAGTTATGATTATGTAGCTCTGAAATCTAAAACTGAACTTAGATTGCACCTATAGATAAATGATCCTCTCTATGGATTAATACTGAGTGCATTGCGGTACATACTATGATTTTAATCATCATGTAGATCTCCACATGACTGGAGTAAAAACAAAAAGTTCTAAGCATAAATTAAGCTATTAAATGCTTTGGTCTCATAATTTTCCAACTGTCTTATGTTTAAGAAGGTTATAAATAAAATTAGTAACTCTAAAACCAATAAGTACTATTTTAAGATAGCTCAGCTCACATAAATTAGTAATCCATATCATTACAAACATCATCGCCTAGCAATATGTACAACACTAGCCCTGAACATAAAAAATAGAAAAATAAAAATACCAATCTTAAAGACTAGGCAATGAAGCATTGATAGTGCTTTGCATTATTTAATAACGGCTCCTGCTGATGAAGTAGAACTTTCTAAGTTAGCCATGTTAATTTCTTGACAATTTTAAGCGAACAAAAGGCCAAAATAATTATCGCAAAAAAAGATAGAACAAAGTCGAATAAAAAAATAGCATATTTAATGATACCACTCAAGTTCCCCTTAAATAAGATAACAGAAATAACAATGGTCTTATTAATGATAGAAACACTTGAGAAGATAAAAAAACAACCATTAAGCAATGACTATGAATACCCCATAAACACATCTTACAGCAACACATCTTGATCTGTTAATTAATGAATGTAATCAAAGGAGAGCTCAAGGAGATCAGTTTAAACACAGAGAAAATCAAAATGCAGTGATATAAAGATACCTTATCTGTTCCATAATATTGAACAATATTTTCATGCTCAAATTGGCTCAAAAGGGCAATCTCCTGAAGAATTAAATTAAAAATTAGAAAATAGTTATCAATAAATATGCTTAAAATAGAAAAGCAATTTTATCTAGTTGGTGTATAAGGCTGGCACAATCTATAGCTTTTCAGTATAGCCGGATTAGGAAAACTAAAAAGGAAAGCATAGTAAAATAATATGGTATCGATTTAACTCACCTGCTCGAGTTGAAGAATGCATTGCTGAGCATTACTTCCTTTCTCAAGCAAAGATACTTCCTTAACAGCAAAAAATCCACCATCACTGTAAATATGAATTAAATAAGCATGAAAGTACACAGGAAAACAAGCAACAAATTTTACTTAAAATTCATGTAACACTAATATAAAAACAGGATTTACTAGGAAACTATTAACAAATAAGCTAAACCAATAAATCAAAAAAAAAAAAAAAGCTAAACCAATAAATGAAACTAATGTAAGAATACAGATCTTAAGGGATTGCATCTCTTAAAATAGAAGTTCTGAAGCAGAAATCAAAATGTCAAACTGTTATGGAGCTGTTAATAAGGATGATTGCACCACCCCCAACTTCAAATAGTCCAATACAATGTTCACAACATTAACCTGATGCGTATAACATGGGTTTCTGTAGATTGTCCAAGCATTTTCAGTTTGTTTTATAGCCATTTTTTGTTGCTTCAACTTAACTCGTCACTTGCACATATATCAAAATATTTTGAACAGAGCAAGACGAGCTAAGCTCATCCAAAAGCAAAGCAAATTTTAACGTGGCAGTTATTAACTAAAGTTCTCACAAGAAGTATGCCAGCGATTTCTTTTTCCTTCCAACATAAGGCGTGGCCCAGGTAACACTGCCAGAAAATTGCAAATCCATCCACTTATAAGTCTTCCATAGAAATTGGAAAATTGCGAAGTTAGACCGATCAATTTTCTTTTTCAACGTTACGAGTGATTACATTATCTAAAACGCCCATTATTTTTATCTTTTTCTAGCTCCACTTTATCAAATTGAATAAATGCAAAGAAGAGTATCGTTAAGTCGCTACCAGAGAAAAAAATTTTCTCATCAAATAACATGAAACTACTGTCATAGCATCTTGAACCGCATTGCAAATAAACGAAAGATCAACAAGATAATTTCCACTTACTCGCTAATCCCTTCGTACACTGTCCCAAAGGAACCGCTCCCTAGAAGCTGCCCGCGCATCCACGACCCAACAATTCTCTTAATCCGTCCCTTCGGCGATATCAAAAACATCGACTCTGTTGTGGTGCTCGAAGAATCATCATCATTTGAAGTCGAAAACGAACCAGTACAATCCTCCGAGGTCTCCCCGGCAATCGCTCTCATCTCTTCCACAACTTCCCTAACTTCAACAGCAACCCTTATCTCCTCCTCATCCGAGTCAAAAGACTTTCTCATATATCGTTCATCAATCTCATCCGGTGGAGCAAACGATCTCACTAGATCCCACGTTGAGCTCGTTCCATCGAGCACTGGCAACTTCATGAAAGGCGGCCGATCAAGGACTGACCGACCGGGCGGAGGAGGAAGAATAGAGACAGTACCCTGAGAAGTGGCAAGCACCGGCGGCCTGACGCCTTTGATCCATACATCTCCAGCGCCTATTCCACACGCCGACGAGCGCGAGATCTCCGCCTTGGTCTCGAACAAGCGATCCAAAGCGGCAGGAAGCAAAATTTCACTCGGCTGATGCGAGCTCTCGGATTTGACAAATGGGAATCGAAGGACGAGATCGCAAGAGGATCGAGCCTTAAGGGAGGCCTCCCACGCGGCGGCGGGGATAGCGAAGTCTTCAGGGCCGGAGAGGCCGAGACTGCGACAGAGAAGATCAACCTCGCCCTCGACACTGCCGCCGATGCGAAAGCTCGTCTGGTCCGAGCAAGCCCCAGGCGACAGATCAATAGAGTGCACCAGCGCCGGCGTTTTGCGCCACGAAGACGATGCCCATGGAACCTCGTATTCGACCTTTTTACTGGCGTTACGCTGATCGATCTTACTCCGCCGGACAGATGCCGCCGTCATCTCCCGCCGGCGGTCGGTCTTCTTGCTGCCGAAAGAGAACATCGGTCGCCCATTAGGGGGAAGGGGCTAGGATTTGGAGATGGGAATGCGGAACCGAGGATTGGTTTCTGATTCTTCAGCTGTGAGTGGTTGACTCAGCATCAAGGAAAGAAGAGAGAGTGAGAGAACGGAGGCGATCAACATTTGGCGGGCGTGGGGTTTATAGCGTCTCAACACAAAGAGCCGGCTTGGCTTGGCGGTGTTTTCTTCTATGCTCCGACGTGGATTTCTTTGTCCGGAGACTACGGCGGTCTCACTCAATAATAAAACCTGTTCGGGAAGAAGGGGCGAACCGAAGTAGTGAGGCGGGGTGGTACAAGGAAATTTAATTTCAGCATTTAATCGCTAGGAAATATATTATGGATGTCTTGCGGTTTATCAAATTATTTTTTTATATTTATTTTTTTAAATCTCATTTAAAAAATAAAATTTCTTATTTTTTGCTTCTATCAAATTATTAATAATTTGATCCTGACACATATAAATATATGAGTTTGATGATTTAAAAAAAAATTATATTAGTTTTATAAATAGAAGAAACTTGACTTTTAAAGAACTAAGAGTTGAAAAAAAAATTAGATTTTCTCAGTTATTTATCTATGATTATTGCATGTTGAAACATTCGCGATGGTAGAGAGATGAAGAGTTTAACGTTCTAGTTTTGAACGAAAATCCAGCACACACACAGGTAAGAGAGAATTATTTACATAGAAGAAAATCAAAGAAAGGGAAAAATTATAGGGCATGGCCCAAGCAAAATGATTCTACTAGTATTTTTCATTAATTACAAATGATGGCCTTTCTCAGGGAAATGCATTGGCTTAATGTAGCAAATATACATCGGATGAAGTAAATTATATGATTGGAGTTGAAAGAATTCAATGAGATGAGAGTTCTCAATAGAATGTGGGCTTGTTCGTTTGGTCGGTAAGATCATAGTCGAGCGACTAATTTCAGGGACTGTAGTCGGTGATGGAAATCAATGGGATGGTAGTTGGTAGGCAAAACAATCAAATAAATGGTAATCAGCGAGCGACTCAGAGGGACCGTAGTAAGGTGACATATGTCGAAGGGACCATAGTTGACAGGCGATGGGGCTCAAAAGGACCGTAGTAGGCTGACGATGAAGGTCAGAGGGACCGTTATCATGTGAGGTGGTTGGAGGGACCATAGTCGGGTGACAATGATCGGAGGAACTATAGTTGGGTAACTGAGGTGAAAGAGTCCATAGTAGGACAATAACGGTCAAAGGAACCGTAGTCTAGCGATAAAGTTTAGAGGGACCTTAGTCAGCTGTTGTGGTCTAAAGTTCGTAGTCGACAGGCGAATCAAAGGTATCGTAGTCAGTCGATGGAGATTTGAGGGATCATAGTGGGAAACTAAGATTAAAGGGATCATTATTGAGTGATGGAGGTTGGAGGGACTATATTAGATGAGCTACTCATGTCAGAAGGACTTTAGACTGAGGGCAATGGAGGCCAGAGGGATCATTGTTGTATGATGGTGGTTGGAGGGGCTGCAGTTGGCGAACATTATCAAGCAAAAAAGGTTAGGGGACCATAGTCGGCGAGTGATGAAGGTTAGAAGGATTGTAGTTGGCGAACGAGGGAGGTTTGAGGGATCATTGTCGTACAACAATGGTTGGAGAGACTGTAGTTAGTGAACGACAATGATCTTAGGGATCATAGTTAGGTGATAGAAGTCGGATGGACTGTAATCAGACGACATAGGGACTGTAGTTATTATTTGTGGTCTGAGGATCGTAGTCAGTGGGTGATTGTGGTCGAACAGATCGCAGTCGAGAAGAAAAGGTTAGAGGGAACGTAGTCAAGTGATGGAGGTTGAATGGAACATAGCTAATTGTTGGTGGTCAGTAGGATCATTGTTGACAAGTGATGAAGGTTGCAAGAACTGAAGTCGATGGGCGATAGAGATCGATGGGACCATAGTCAGGCGATGGAGGTTTGATGTTGACAAATAAGCGTAGACCTGGCGACGATGGCTGGATAGAGGTCCAATGACAATGGTTTGGGTAAGCTCCAGTAGCAGTGGTTGAGTTAATGTCAGGTGACAATCGATCAGTGAATGTCCGACTGTGATGGCTAGGCAGTGAGGGATCGCTGATGGTGGTTATCGGGTGGAGCTCCTGGATTCTTTAAGCACCAAAGCTCTCCTATACATATGTTGCCTCCTAATTGGTTGAAGGAGACTGAGATCATAAGGCTTCACCAAGTTGCCTCTGGTAATGTCGAATGTGCTTGGGCAAGTCTGTTGGTTAGTGTTGAGATAAGAAAGGACTAACTGTTGAGAAGCTTGATAATATTGTTAGGGACTTTTGTGCCAGCTCTTGGATCGCCTATGAAGAGAGAGGTGAGTGAGATATTGTCAAATAAATGGAGAGTTTCGAATTTGATGGTCACAATAAGGTAGGCTAAGGGTTTAGTGAGTATGCATTTTTCTATAATTGAGTCTGATGAGGATGATCACTAGGAGAGAGCGAGCATTGGAGTTGATCTGAGAGGGTGTGAGTGACAAATGTAGTGGTCCAGGTGTGTGACAAATGTTGGGTTGTTAGCTTGTTGAGGAATCCCTTATCCGCCCCGCAAAATGGAAGAGTATCACCTATTGATCACTTTGGACGAGTTCCTTGTAAACTCGAGGTAAGTGGTTCCTCTCGAATAGCTAAGCAAGTTCTCCATACAAGCCCATTTGATGATAATAAGTTCCTCCGTCATGACTCGCCAACTACTTACTAAACACCTATGAAGTTATATAGAATATACAGTAAGAAAGGAAGAAATTCATTACAAATTTTTAAGAAAAAAATATAAAGAATGAAGGTCATTATAACCAATGATGAAGATTTAGGATTTCAACTATAAGTTTCTCAATAAATGTGTTTGATTTTTTATTATTTGCCTAAATAATCATCATACTTAATAAATCCGAATTTCTCTACTAAATACCATATAAGAAAAGTAGAACACATTGATAATAAATACCAGAAGATTTGATCATTTTTATTCAAACATAATTAGAAGGTGCGGAATAATAAATTATAAAATGTTTTATACAAATTAAATTTATTTTTTTAATTAAAAAGAAAAAAAAATCAAACTTAATAACATCGATCCAACATACATGAAATAAAGTAAATTGAATTTTAAGCAAATATCTAGTAGACTAATATAATACATTATTATAATTCGTCAACTATATAAAATACATGCATATTTGCATCACATCATGTCATGACCCATGTTCTATACACATACATGACATGAATGGCCGGCACATAAATATACGGTGTTATTTAAGATGCAACATATCTTATTTGCCAGCAATTTATTTATTAGGAAGATATTAGCACGAAATGATTTTAATTAAATTTTATGTAGAAAATATGATATCATCTTATTTATTTATTTATTTTACTTTATAAGATAATATTTGTTTCTTATAAATAATAACTATTTGTAATTATCTTCATTGTTAATATATCAACAACAACATCATCAACATCAAACATTCATCTAACAATAGAATCTCTCCTGCATGAATCACTTTTTCTTTATTGTGTCTTATTAAAATTCAAATTCTTATTTAAATCTAATAAAGAAAAGTTATTTATAATACTTTCTAACTAAGGCTTCAATTAGGACGATTTTTTTATTGTTTTTTTAAAATAGAGTTTTCGTACAAAAAATTTTTGTACTAAAACTCTATTTTAAAAATCAACAAAAAAGTCATCACAAACGAAGCCTAAGTTTTTTTTGGTTTACTTCCAACTTTCTTAACATATGCTAGATTTTAAACATATGCTCTCATAACTGTGTTATCAGAAGGCCGATATTTAATTTATGTGACCAAAGAATCAAAGACAACTCTCTCTAATCTTATCTGTCACTGGAGTTACTCCAACTCTTTCGCATATATACTCATTTCGCATGTTGTCTCTGTTAGACAATATCCAATAAATGAGTTACACGTGTACTAGACTATTACAACTTATTGTATTTACTTTTCTATATAAAGGTTATATGTACAGACAACATTAACATTGAATATAGATTTCTTTTCCACTGTCTTCTCACGCCGTGCTCAGCCTTCTTTCTTTCCTTTCTTGTTCTTTCCTTTCACATGGTATCAGAGCTCAGGCATGGCAGAAAAAGGTTCGGCTACGTCTTTTCATCCATCATCTTCTACCAACACCGGTATCTCTCCGGAGTATCTCATACCACCATCACTCAAATTTCTTATCTTTAACCTCAAAACTTTAGTCCCAACCCAACTGTCAGCCGACTCATATCCCATCTGGCGTTTTCAACTCCTGCAGCACTTCTCGGCAAACGGTTTTTCCGGCCATCTCACCGGTGAAACACCCTGCCCTCTGCCCTCCTCCACCTCCGATTACAATCTTTGGCGGCTAATTGATCGCAATCTCATCTCTGCACTACTCTCTACCATTAACTCTGCGATCATTCCCTACGTTCTCAACTTTGCTACCGCTCAAGAAGTCTGGCAGACACTCGAACGACGATTACAATCGTCGAACAGATCTCGGGTGATCCAGCTCAAGAACGAGCTTCACAACATCCAAATGAAAAACTCTACAATGCAGCAGTATCTTGCAACTGTCAAGAATCTTGTTGATAACATCGCTGCCTCAGGTTCTACAATAGATGCCGAAGATATCCTCATCTTCATCTTGAACGGACTACCTTCCACGTACAACGCATTCCGATCGGCTATCCGCACCTCCCAACAGCCCGTCGATCTTGATACACTATATTCTCTCCTCTGCAGCGAGGAAATCAATCTTCAAACTCAGCAACAGAAAGACTCGGCATCCTCTAATGATACCGTGGCTCTGTTCTCCAACCGAACTAACTCCCGTGGCAAGACGTTCTATCGCAACTATAAGGGCAAGAACGCCCCTGGCAGATCTTCCACTCCTTCTCATCCTCAATCCACTTCCCAGCAGCCTACCTCCGAACGCCCAACTTGTCAGATCTGCGGTAAAAGTGGCCATTCTGCCTTATCTTGCTGGCATCGATGCAACCTTAAGTACGCGCCCATGACCTCCTCTTCGCCGCGGGCAATGCTATCCTACAACACTAACACTCCGACGTCCGAATGGGTTCTTGATTCTGGCGCTTCCTCGCACCTCACACCTGACCTCGGAAATCTACATTCATCCACTCCTTACAATGGATCGGACTTAGTATCCATTGCTAACGGCACCACTTTACCTATTCAACACTCGGGACAAGGTATACTACCGCTGCCAGATACCGCACGTAAGCTTCGCCTTTCAAATTTGTTACACGTTCCTACTTTGTCTCAAGATCTTATCTCCATTTCTAAACTAACCGCTGACAACAATGTTTCAATATGTTTTGACTCAACTGGTTTTATCATCAAGGATATACAGGATTAGCGCCCTCTTCTTCGTGGTCATCTACATGATGGCCTGTATCAGCTTCAAACTCTCCCATCTCCTCCGTCCCACGCTCTGCAGGCTCAAGTTTCCTCTGTGCAACTTTGGCATAATCGCCTCGGGCACCCGAATGCTCGACTGCTTACTTCTCTTTTCAAGAAAATTCCGGCTGTAGCTAGTTTACATTCTCTCCCATTTGTTTGTATTTCCTGTAACTCGGCCAAGAGCCACAAATTGCCGTTTAATAAAAATTTCTCTGTTTCTGATACTCCTCTCTCTCTTATACACTCTGATGTTTGGGGACCGGCGCCGCAAAATTCCTTTTCTGGTTTCAAATACTACGTCGTGTTCATCGACGACTGCACAAGATTTTCTTGGGTCTATACGATGCACTCGAAAGATGAAACATTAAACAAATTTAAAAATTTTTGCTCTCTCATTCTTAACCAATTTAAAACCAAACCCACAACTTTCCGTTTGGATGGAGGCGGCGAATTTATGAGCTCTTCTTTTAAATTCTTCCTTAATGAACATGGCATCAGTCATCAGATAAGCTGTCCCCACACGCCTGAACAGAACGGTCTTGCTGAACGCAAGCACCGACATCTTCTCGAGCTCACTCGAACTCTTCTTCAAACGGCTCACCTACCACATTCCTTTTGGGCCGAAGCACTTCACACGGCCAATTATCTAATAAATCGACTTCCATCGACGGCCATTTCTCTTCAAACTCCCCACTTCAAGCTGTTCGGCAAACCACCAAGCTACGAGCACCTAAGAACCTTTGGTTGTTTGTGTTTTCCGTGGTTAAAACCGTATGCACCGGACAAGTTGTCTCCTCGCTCCCAAGAGTGCGTGTTTCTTGGGTATTCCACCATGTACAAAGGATACCGATGTCTTAATATACACATGAATAAACTACACATTTCTCGTCACGTAGTATTTCACGAACAACTCTTTCCCTTCCAGTCATCTACGCCCAATCCACCATCAACCATGGACAGTTCAACTATCTCTCCTCTACTTCTAACTCCAACGAATATTTCTTCCACAGCCACACCTGATCCTCGTCCTGATTCATGCACTAACTCCCACTCGCCCAACCTATCGTACTTGCACACATCACCAGCAATTACCAATTCCCACAACTCTAACTCTCACTACTCGACGGATAGGACCACTACGTCCGTTTCTAACGCTCACAGTCAACCTCTCAATCTTCACCCAATGCAAACTAGGCTCAAGTCCGGCCTCTCTAAGCCCAGGCAAATTTTAAATCTTCTTGCTACAACAGATACCGCTCAAAATCCCAAATCCTATAAGCAGGCAAGTCAACATCCTCACTGGCAGGTAGCAATGGCTGAAGAAATTAAGGCTCTCACTCGACAAGGAACTTGGTCCCTAGTTCTTTGTCCTCCTAATCAACCGGTTCTTGGATGTCGTTGGACGTACAAAACAAAAATGTTTCCAAATGGCCTGATTGACAGGTACAAGGCACGTCTTGTTGCTCAAGGCTTTACACAATGTTTTGATTAAAAAAATATTTATCTTTAAGTATATATAGTTTTGGAAAATATTTAATTTCCTTTGAGAAATATTTAATTTTGGAATTTTGAAATTGAACACTCTATTATGAACAATATATCGCCTCGAAAGACGAACATATTGTTCCCTAATGGGTTCGAATTTCAAAGTTTTAAATTTCCCAAAGATAATTAATTAAGGGTTTGAAAAAGTTAATTTTGAAAATCAATTCTGGGTTTCTAAATCTCCTACGAGCGCAAGCCCTCGTAGTTAATTACATCATAGGAAATCAGAATTTCCTATGAAAACTCTCGATTAAAATAGCGGTGTAAATTTTATTTAAGAATTTCAAAGATCGATATCAAAGGAGGAAAAGGGTAGGAATTTTCAATCGAGATTGGATCGACGTTGAACAGTTATTTCTGGAGTCAAAGGAAGAAGAATAGGGAGTGTTTTGGGATTCTGAAATAATTCAGAAAACTCTCTAACTAGTTCTAAGCGTTAGGCTTGTATTTGATTGAAAGCGATGTTTAGTTTAAGTGATCAATTTTATTAGAAATTTGGGATTCAATTCCCGAAAATTGAGGTCTTATGGCCTGAGCCAGCCTCAGAACCTAAGTCTAAATTGGGCACTAAAATTAGCACCCTGAACCTAGCTAGTGCAATGCGAATCTGGTCTTACCCCGGCCTGGATTGGGGAGCCAGCTAAACCACCTAAACGATTTAAAATCATGTGTCCGGTCTTTTCATGTTGAGTGGTAGGGACGTTATTTAAGAAATGTATTTGAGAACGGGACCGACATCTAGAGCGGATCCTAAATGGCCCCTTAAACTTATGTTGGGTTTGATGCCTAAGCAAATGCAATTAAGGATTTAAAGGTTTTTAAATTAGTTGCTAGTATGATGCATGCTAATCGACTTGATTAAAAGATTGAATTTGAATGAATGCTATGAAATGAGGACTCCCGGCGGTCCTGGGATTATTTCTTAAAACGTTAGAGTTTCTATGTGAGCTTAAAGTTTTTAATTTGATTTAAGTAGAAAATTTTTATTGAGTCCTTAAGAGCCTACAATCGGATTCCAGGTCAAATCAAAATCGACATGCAGGTAAAAAGACTAGAAAAATAGGTAGTTCTACTGCGCAATCAATTAAATAAATCAATCAAATTAAATATATCAAATTGAATGTCCGTAGGCAAGTGCCCCTTATTATTACATCTCAAAAATTACAAGAAATTAAAGTGGCCGGGCACCACTGGCTACAACCCGAATTTTTAATTCTAAATCAAATGATTTTGAGACTTGAGATTCTTCTCGTTGTCCAATCCTTCATCTTCTCACGAACATCTTGATTCGTCAGTTCAAGATATCCAAATGGAAAGAAACTCCCCCTTGATCGAGGTGTTATCTTTCCTCTTTGGATATTTGCAAAATATCCTAACTTGAATTCCAAATGGAAGAAGACTCTCCCCTTTAGGGATGTCTTCACCTCTTTGGAATTCAAATTGGATATTTATATCCCAATCTCAAACCATTTTAAATAAATACAACCATATCAAATCAAATTTACATTAATAATAAAAAAAATCTAGACTCAATCCTGCAAGGTTATCCTAATAATCAACAGTTATATTTATAATCCCAAGCAGTTAATATTCAATCTCAAGCAGTTAATAGATGAATCTCAAGCAATAAACATATTTGAAATTTAAAGTGCTCAACAGATTGCAGTAAATAAATAAACAATCAATCAATTCTAAACTAGCAAACAGCATGCAGTGAAAACTCGAAAATCCGGCACACAGCTGCAGAAAGTAAAACACCGGCCTATCCTAAAACTAGAGTCGGTGATCCTAGCAAACCATCTAAAGTGTGTGAGGTAGGTTGTGTAGTTTTGATGTGTCCTAATTAGGATTATTAGTTAAAGCTGTCTAAAGTTTGATTGGTTGAAAGGCTTAAGGGACTTAAGTTTGAATTCAAATATTAATGGCTTAAAATTAATTTTAAGATTTATTTAATTATTTGTTGGATATCACATTTGTTTCACACCGAGGCCATGAAGTTTATTTCACCTTCCTTGGGGCTAAGTTAATAGCCTCGTAGGCCTGGGTTACCCAGTGGTATCCAGTATAATTAAGTGGCTTAAGTTGATTAAGGCTTAAGAATTAATGAATTTTTATTAGAAATATGGTCGCTGATTTTCAAAATTGATTAATTTAAGTTTGCCATTAATCGATTCGTGGCGTTGTGCCACCAGGCTCGAGGAACCTGCCTCCTTAGAACACTTAGCCCCGCAGCCCGGAGTAGTCCAGCCGATAAACCAAATTAATGTAATTAAATTAGAAGTTTTAAAAGGTTAGATTATTAATAATTAATTTATTTTTAAGGTTTAACACCCCTTGGAATCCATTCGTGGCGTTGTGCCACCAGGCTCGAGGAACCAGCCTCCTTAGGACACTTAGCCCCGCAGCCCGGAGTAGTCCAGCCAATAAACTTCATCTTTAGGATGGTTGTTGTGTTTTAAAAGGTTTGTTGAATGTTTTAAACATTAAATTAACATTTTCTGGAATTTAGAATGATTTTGAGTTTTATGAATTTTTTTGAATATTTTAATCATTTAATTAAAGGGTCAAAAATTGACTTTTTAATTAAGGTTAAATTCTGAAATGTTTGTATTTTATTAAAATACTAGGCCTCACTACGATCAATTAGACAGTAAGTACGTTGAAAACGGATTTTTCTACATTTTATTAAGAAGGTTTGAAGTTTTAAACTAGTTTTTAACTACGGTTTGACCAATTTGTTGACTTTTTGAAATATTACAGATTTCTGGAATTTAATATTTTTAATAAATATTAGACCTTATTATGAGTTGAATGCAAGTGAGTTTGGGTGATTTAGATTTTTCTAGAATTAATTATGAAGGTTTGAAGTTTGGGTAATTTAATGAATTTTAAAAGATTTAATTAGAGAGCCATTTTGTGATTTTGCTCCAAATGAGGTCCCCACTCCTTGAAATCAGCTCCAAAGGTCAGGAATGACCTAAGGAGAGATTCCCAAGTGTTTAGGACATTTTTGGAATTTTTAATATTTTTTAATTAATTATATTAATTAAATATTCAATTTTGCTTAAAATTCAATTAAGGTTTAATTTACTGTCAAATCAAAGGGCTTTTAATTTTCATTGGTTAAGGGTTTAATTATGGTCAGTTAGAGGGGTTAAACATAATTTTTAGATTTAAAATGGATTTATTACATTTTCCGGAAAGTTTAATGGCTTAATTAAGGCTTAAACTTAGGAAAATTAATTAAGGGGCCTTAATGATTTCAAAAATCAGTGAAAATTTTCCTAGTGGCTGTACATATCACTAGGTTCAAGTGTTTAAAGTTTCAACTCAAGGGGAAGTGAATCCTAATTATTGAAAATATTCTAAATTTTCTACACATGTCCTTAATTATTGTCCTTAATGTCACTAGATTTAAATAGGATTGAATCAAAGTTCTTAACCCTTGAACTCAACATAAACGATATACAATCACATCAAGCAAATCCTAAATCTAGGAGGACCTAAATCTAAGTGGTGTGTGTACCTTAAGCATGTAAGAACTAACAAAATTAATTTAACTTAAATCTTAATTAGTGAAGAGTTAAAGCACAACTATGTACTAGTTAATCCCCATAATTTCCATTCACATATGCTCAATCTATGTTTAAAATTTTAAGGTGGATCTCTCAAAGGTTCAAGATTTAAAAAAAAAAATAGGTTTTAAAATATATAAATACATAAACATATATATATATATATATATATATATATATATATATATATATATATATATATATATATATATATATATATATATATATATATATATATATATATATATATATATATATATATATATATATATATATATATATATAAGTTTTAAAATAAAGTAATTCAAAATATTATCAAACTAAAATGTTTTTAAGGATTGAGAGGTCCACTGATTTTTCCAAAGTTATTTGAAAATAAATTTTTAACTTCCAAAATATTTAATATAATACTTAATTAAATAATAATTAAATATTAAATATGATCAAATAATTGAAATTAATGAAAATAAATTGAGTTTTAAAATTTTGAAAATAGTTTTAAATTAAAACATTTAAGATTCTAAAAATATTGATATATTATTCAAATTTATATGAGTTAATTTGAATTTAATATGAATTTTTTTTTTAAGTTCAATGTTAATTAAAGCATTTAAAATTATTTAAAATTAATTGAACCTTAAGAATTAATATTAAATTAAGTTTTAGTTATTCTCTGAAAATTCAAAATAGATTAAAATAATTTCCCTAAAAATTTTAAAAAAAATGGGTTTATTGTAATTAAATAATAATTAAAATAACTTAATAGTTTATATTAAAATTTATTTAAAATATATAGAATATTTCAAAGAAATTTTATTTTTAAATTAAAGGCCTTATTTTTCTGAAAAATTTGATATCTTACACTTAATTTTTGGACTTATATTAAATTTTAAATAATTTTTCAAAGTTTTCTACTTTTAAAATGATTTTAAAATCATTTTAAGAGAAACGGCGGCGCGAGTAGCCACGTGGCACAGCGGGATTGGCCAGTCAAACAGCGGACGGCGGCTGGCCAATCATTGGATGACGGCGGGAGGGCCCCACGCGCAATCCACTTAACCACGTCAGCATTCAATGCCATCCGTCGGATCTGCGCCTATTGCATCTAACGGCACTGATCCTGTCCCGTAACTTGATCTTAACTTAGCGAGATCAGACAGTGGACGGGCGATCCTGCGTTTTGTAATGAACGAACTAGATCGCACCGGACCAAAAAGCGGAACCGCCAGGCGTAATACACGTCGGACCGTGCAACGACCGGCCAAATCAGAGACGTTGATCGAGAAATCAACGGCTCCAAAAGAACGCAGTACATGCAAAAAAACGTCTAAAGCCCTAGAGGGAGTTTTTTAGCTATTTCTTTCAAACCATACGATCAAATTCAATAAAATTTTAAACTTAAATTTGTTGAATGAACAAAATTTTTGGGGAGTATTTTTCAAGGAAAATAATGTATTAAATAAAATGCTAAATTAATCTAAGTGTCCTAAGCTAGGTTTAGAGTTTTTTACCTTGATTTTGGACGGTTTGACCCGTTTATGGATTCTCTGAACTTGTAGATTGTCCACGATTAAGTTACTAGTTGACTCCAAGCTCCGAAACGCCACGAATCGCCTGGAATAAGCCTTGGATGGATTTGGTATTGAGCTCGCCGGAAGATGGTCGGCCACCGTTTTGACCGGCCGGATTTGAGTGGGGATGTGTTGAGAGATACCTGGGAAGCTCAGAGGAATTTGGGGGCTGGGTTTGAGAGAGCTTGAGTGGAGAGAGAGGCTTAGGGCAAGAATGAGGCTTATTTTGAGCCTTTTGCCCTATTCAATCTCCTCCAGATTGAATGAAGGGCTGGGATTAAATGGCTGGACCTCCAGATGCTGCCATGTGTCGCTGGGAGTTGGTGGGAGCAGAAACCAAGGACGGATCAAGGACATCCTACATGGAAAGGGTATTTTGTCTCATTATTTGGACACATGGATTAATGGGGGCTGTTAGATCAAGATCAAAGGGCTGGAATAAACCCTAGGAAGCTTCTAGAGCATGCTCAAACTGCTGGAGTGATTTAAATTAGGAGAGATTAATTTTAATGAATTAATTAAGGCTCTAAAGGGCTCATTTGACCATTTGTTGACTGGTTTGACCAGTCAACAGCCAAGTGGACAGCTGAGGTGGCATGGAGGGATGTCTTGGGTGTTGGGTTCAAAGGGGTTGAGGTGACTCACACTTGCTTGTGTATTTAAGTCTCTTAAAGCATTAAAAAAAAATTTGTTGACCAATGTTGACTAGTCAACTGGTCAACAATAGGTGATGTGGCAGCTAGGGCCACTTGAGGGATTAATTAAAATACCTTGGACAAAATTTGCCCAAGATTTAAATGCGTTTGGAATTTAATTTGAAATGAAAGGGATTAAGGGTTGATTTTGGTCAACTTAGGTTGACTGGGTCAACCAGATTGAACCAAGGTGTGAGTCTGGTCTAGATAGGTTTGACGCAATATTTGGAGTCTGGTAGAAGTGATCCCATGGTTTAAATGGGTCAATTGAGTCAAAAGGGCTTAATGGGCCCTTAATGGGCCCTTAAGCCAAAATTGGTTGACTTGGTCAACCAGCTAGGCTCAGGGTTCGAGATCAGGCTCAACAAGTTTGAAATGACTTTTTAAAATCAATGGAAGTGGTTCCATAGCTTAAATAGGTCATTTAGGTCAAAAACACCTATTTGGACCCTTAAAGGGCCATTTGGGTCAACTAGGTTGACTTGGTCAACCAGGTTGACCCAAGGCCTGGAAATGGGATCAACAGATTTGAAATGACATTTGGAGACCATTGGAGGTGGTTCCAAGGTCTGGAGGGGTCAATTTGGTCAAAATGCCTGTTTTGACCCTTAAGGGCTTGTTTGGTCAACCTAGGTTGACTTGGTCAACTAGGTTGGCCCAAGGTCTGGGTTTGGGTCGAACAGGTTTCAAATGGCATTTCAAGACTAATGGAAATGGTTGGATGGCCTAGAGAGGTCATTTGGGTCAAAACACATGTTTGGACCCTTAAAGGGCCTCTTGGGTCAAACCTGTTGACTTGGTCAACCAGGTTGACCCAGGGGTTGGGAATAGGTTCAAAACATTTGAAATGACATTTGAAACTTGTTGAAGGTGGTTGCATTCAAATCGGAGTTCATTTGGTTAAAAATCAACATTTGAGCCCCATAGGGGTATTTTGGTCATTTTGACCCATGGTCAACTAGGGGTCAAACTAGGTCTAGCAAAATGCAGTTTAATGTTCAACATATCAAGATTAAAGGTCTGGAAGTGACTAGAGGCTTTGGTGAAGGCTCTAAGGTCAGAATCTTCAAAGTGATAGGTCCAGTGGCATAGGCTGTAAATATTTGAAGGTTTTACAGCCTTTGAGTTTCGATTAAGTTTTTGAGGTTAGAGACCTCAGAATGGGCTCAAATTTGGAGGGTCACCTCCAGAGACATGTCCCATCAGTATGCAACTGACAGACTCTGAATCGGAGGTCATTTGACCAGGTTTCAAAGTGTTTGAAAATTCAACGGAAAAGGCCTTTAGGACAAAACCCTTGGACCTTGAATTTTGATATGAAATTGTGGATTTTAAATTGGGTTCTACATTTGATCAAATAAAAGTCTGGATTGACTTGTGATCTAAATAGATCCCAAAGTCTAACTTCTAGAAGGGTCCTGGGATCTAGAATAGATCCTAAGGTCTGAAGTCTAGAAGGATCCTAGGACCTAGAATAGATCCTAAGGTCGAGATTCTAGAAAGATCCTAGAGTTTTGAATCGATTTAGAAATTAACTTAAGGATCAAGAGTAGTCTAAGTGACCTCATACAAAAATGAGGTCAACACACAAGAACATGACGTTAATTACACCGAAACTTTTAGTCCAGTCGCAAAGATTGTCACCATTCGGGTGCTTCTCTCTGTTGCCTTGACACGGAACTGGCCCGTATCCCAACTAGACATCTCCAACGCCTTTCTTCACGGCGACTTACCGGAAGACGTTTATATGAAACAACCGCCGGGCTATTCAGATTCACAACATCCGGACTTCGTCTGCAAATTACATAAATCAATCTATGGACTCAAGCAGGCTCCGCGTCTTTGGTACCAAAAGCTGACTACATTTCTTCAAACTCTCGGATTTCGGTTTAGTCGCTCCGATCCCTCTCTTCTTCTTTACCATCGCAAACATATTCAACTTTATTTTTTAATCTATGTTGACGATATCTTACTTACATGAAACGATCAAGCATCGATCAATAACCTGCTAGCTCAATTACAATCCACCTTTCGTGTAAAACAACTAGAGGCGGACTCACTTTTTCTCGGCATTCAACTTCAGAGAACCGCATCCGGTCTCTTCCTCTCTCAACACCATTATGCCACTAATCTGATTTCTTCGGCAGGTTTTTCAGATTGCAAAACAGCTACTACTCCACTTGCTCCGAAATCTGCCACCATTCATCCTTCCGATCAACTCTACGACAATCCGCAAAACTACCGAAAACTTGCTGGCTCTCTCCAGTATTTAACGATAACCCGTTCAGATATAGCATTCACTACAAATGCTATATGCCAACATATGCACGCGCCAACTCAAGCCGACTTTGCAGCATTAAAACGGGTGCTTAGATACATTAAAGGGACAGCACATTTCGGTCTACCATTAACCACAGGTAATCTCCAACTCAAAACATTTGTTGACGCTGACTGGGCTTCTGATCCCGCAGATAGAAAATCCACATCCGGCTTCTGTACCTTTCTAGGAGAAAATCTCATTTCTTGGACAGTCAAGAAACAACCAACAGTCGCCAAGTCTTCCACAGAAGCAGAGTATCGCTCTTTAGCCTCCGCTACCTCCGATGTTATCTGGCTACGACGACTTCTTGAGGACTTTCAGGCAAAACAATCTACTCCAACTACCATACACTGCGACAACACCTCAACCATCGCACTCGCCAACAACCCCGTCTTTCACGCTCGAACCAAGCACATAGAAATCGACTTTCACTTCATTCGGCAACACGTGGATAACAACGACATCACTCTATCACACATTAGCTCAACCGATCAAGTGGCAGATATTTTAACAAAAGCGTTCTCTTCAACACGATTCTATTCTCTTCGCAACAAATTAACCATTCGTCCAAACGACTGATTAATTTGCGGGGGAATGTTAGACAATATCCAATAAATGAGTTACACGTGTACTAGACTATTACAACTTATTGTATTTACTTTTCTATATAAAGGTTATATGTACATACAACATTAACATTGAATATAGATTTCTTTTCCACTGTCTTCTCACGCCGTGCTCAGCCTTCTTTCTTTCCTTTCTTGTTCTTTCCTTTCACAGTCTCTACGGGTAATGTCACTCATCCATCTAAGCATCCTCATCTCTGCAACACTTAACTTAATTTTATGCTGCCAATATTTCGCTTAATAAAGCATTGTAGGTCTCACCATCATCTTATAAAATTTTCACATAAATTCGAAGGGTACTTTTCTATCACTCAACGGTTTAAAAACCTACAAAATATAGTGCTACAATTTTTCCCCAATAGTTTGAAATTGCTGTGAAAGACCTTTGTAGCAAACAACGAACAATGCAGTCATATAGCGGTTCAAAAATGGCTGCTAGCATTTTTGTGACGGTTAAAATCACTGCGATAACCTAAAATAAATGCTTTGAAAACCTATTTTTCCTTTTAATGACAACATAAATAAATAAATAAATAAATGTATAGTACAATTTATTTTCTTTTAAACAAGACATGAACAGGGGCAAAGGCTAGCTGATATGCCTGGAGATGTGAATACATATATATATAAAAGCACCGCTATTAATTATTAATAGAAAATAAAGGTCGAAATTGTCACCAATAATAATAATAATAATAAAATACAGGCCGAATTATACTATGTAAATGCCTGTATATATCCTCCTAATTTTATGTCTCTAAATCAGGCTAGCTTATAAGATGCTTGATTTTATATTATTTTATATTTATTATGTATTTTTTGTGTATATAAAATATTATGTAAATAATAATAACAACAACATGTAAATAAAATTCATGTTATATAATATTTTTTTTCTTATGGCGAATATGATTTGAATAAATGGACATGGCTGTCACATGACACATGTTGGAATTATATGGCCAATAGAAAGGTTTAAAATACTTCTAACTAGAGATTTCAAATGATAAAATATGTGGAGATCTTGGACTTATTCAAGGTTCCAATTAAGCTCAAAGGGTGTCTATAAACTTGAATTATTTATCTTAAATAAATGAGATTTAGGCTTTGTTGGGGGCTAGAATATACGCGGCGATAGAGTTAGAATTTTATGTCTCAGCGTTGTACGTATATCCATCAGACATACAGAGAATTCAAGATTTTTTACGTGGAAAACCCTGAAAAAAGAGAAAAACTACATGACAACGCTCAGTTGAAATGATTCCACTAGTGTTTGAGTAGATTACATGTGACTGAATCGTTCTTGAAATTGAGGACAAATATATTACAATAACCAACTGTCAGGTTGAAATCAAGTGATGAATGGAGATCAGACGAAAATCTGATTACGTTCGGCGGTCGGGCGAAAATCCGGCATCAATTGAAAGACGGGTAGAAATCCGACGTTAGTTGGCGGCCAGGCGAAAGTCCAGCATCAGTCGATGGTTCGGCGGAAGTCCGGCGACAGTCGGTGGCTGATCGGAAGTTCGACGGCGGTCGAGGAGTCTAGTGGAAAGAAAACTATATTTTCTCTCTCTTTCTTCTCTTCCTTGTTTGGGGTCCCTTCCATGAGAAATGAGGGGTCTATTTATAGTTTTCTAAGAATGTCATGTCCAGTAAATAGGATGGAGATCAATTAAGTTGGGAGTGATTTGAATGGACGGCCGATGTTGATTCCCTTAATCGTAAATCGTTTATCAAGCATTTGAATGTTTTAATGATATCAGAATTCAGCGATCTTGGGCTCGTTGGATTTGTCTCATCGAGCAGCGATCATGGGCTCGTTGGATTTGTCTCATCGAGTCACTCGATTCGACTATAAGCATGTCACGTTTGGGAATCGTTTGGTGATCTAATTTATGGTTTGAACTTTCTAAATGCCCTTTGGATCTTCGATTTGGACCCATTTTGGCTCGAATTGAGTCAAATTTGGTGTCGTTGGGTTTGTAATTCTGAGACGTTTAATTCAACTATAAGTTTGTTAAAATCGGAGTTGAAATGGGCCCATATTTAATTTTGAAAGTTTCATACTTGACATACTTGATTTTGCCTCAAGATTCGTGACCGATCAAGATAATTTTTTTGTGACATATCTTGTTTCATTCTGGATAACTTTTTACTGTTTTCTAAAACACCTTTTTAGTACAAACTGACTTTACTTGGATTGTGAAAGTTCTGAACAAAGAGCTATGCTGCATGGCCTAGATGACGTAGCGTAGCTGGTATCAGCCCAAAAGAAACTCGCTAAGTCTACAAATGAACTCGACTCAAATAGATGTGACCTATTTACTCATCCAAAGCATGTGAGTAGGACATATTAAGTTTACCCTAATGAATACGATCTATCAAATCAGCCCTAACAACTACTGAAGTAGAGAACTTCTCATTAAGTGTCTTATTCAAGTTGGCTCAACAAACGAATTCAGCAAGTCTGGCGTTTTTAATAAATGCTACACGACAATTATGTTTTTCTCTTATTTTTTTTATATAATCATATATTTATTCAATTCTGTGATAAGCTTAACTTAGACAATTTTATGTACATAAGCTCGTTTTATGAAATCTGAAAGTTCTCGCTCTATTTTTTTTTTTCCTTTTTCTCTCTATTTTTTTAGCTTTCCTTTTACTCAACATTCTCATATCACATACACAAGATTTGAACCCAAAATCTCTTAGTTGGTAGCCTAAGCTCCCAACCAAAAAACAAAAGAAAGCCAAGTATTAAGATTTCCACCTTACCTGTACGGGGTCTTTACGAGGAGAGATTATTCTGTGCGGAATTTGAATGTATTCGGAGATGAATCTGGATGCATCACATCACTGGATGCACTGGGCCCCAGTGATGTGACATGCCCGGATTCGCCTCCAAACACATTCGTTCAGATTCCGCAGAGAATAATTTTCCCTTTACGGGTGAACAGTTTCCACTGTTCTTATTGAAGCGTTTTGAAGCCCACAAGCAAGCAAATAGCAATTAATGAAATAAAGAAATTTATTTTTTTTTTTTTGGAACGTAATTGTGAACAAATTCCTTTTGTCAAAACTCTTCAAATAGTTAGCACTGTTGCATCTGATGAGTAAATCATACCCGTTCTTAATTAAAAATTAAAAAAAATATTGTTTTTGAATAATAAAAAATAATATGCTAAAGAAAAAGTAACGCGTCTTCTACTTATAATTAAGGCTTCGTTTGTTTTTTTGTGCTTTTATAAAAGACAGTTTTAAAAAACATTAGTTCAAAAAATGAAATTTTCTAACGGAGAAGCATATATAAAAAGCTTTCTCAAAACTACAGAAAAATGAAAAAAAAGAGTTATTGGGAACGTGATTTGACAAACCAAACAACACAAAAAAATTCCTCTGTTTCCAAACGAAAAAGACAAAAAAACGCTCAAACAAACAAAGCCTAAAAACATCCCCTCGAATTTATCGTGACAATAACTCAATTGTTCAACATGTAAGAAGGCATTGTAGTTATACATAAGAAGAGCAGGGCCGGCAGTCCAGTAGGCTTCTGAAAAAAAATTACATAAACTCCACTCCCGATACATTCCAAATCTCTCGCTGGAAAATGAACATCATTTGCCATCTGCTGTTGTTTGATGACTTATAAGGGTAATAGATTTGGAGATAAAATTATTAGTTCTAGTTTAAACAATACAAATAAAAAGAGACTGTAGCCCACTTTAGTCATCTAATTATTTCTAATACTTTCTAACCAGATCTACCTCTAACTTTCTTAATATAAATCAAATTTAATACACCTACTCTCCTAACAAGGCCATCAAAAGGCCAACATTTTGAAATGTTATTAAACCATCTAAGACGACTCCCTCCAATCTTATCTACCACTGAAGTTACTCCAACTTTTTCACGTATATACTCATTTCACATTTTATCTCTAAGAGTGAAATCACTCCTCCACTTGAGCATCCTATCTCTGCAACACTTAGTTTTACGCTTCTCTTTTAATGGTCAATATTTTGCGCCATAAAGTATTACAGGTCTCACCACCGTCTTATATATACAACAATAACAACATCAAGCCTTTATCCCATTCCGTGCAGTTGGCTTCATGAATCTTTTTTCTGCATTTAATCTGATTAAGAGTCAATTTCTCATTTAGATCCAATAAAGAAAGTCATTTCTAATATTTTCAAATAATCATGACACCATCTTATATATAAAAGAAAAAAATTATTTTCTGTCAAACCCAAAGCAAGTGTATTTTAGCACATGTATTTTTGGGAAGGTGACAATTATAAATGCTACATTAAAGTTTAATGCTAAAATCATTTTAAGGCATGAAACAAAGGACACCACAACCTTAAATGTCTTCAGTGTCCATAAATTCTAAGTTAGTGTAGTTACAGCATATTATGTGAATATACCATCTAAAATTAAGTTCTTAAGTAGCCCATAAATGGGTGGGTTGAATGAGAAGCAAAATTACGATAAAAAGATCTAACAAGTTAGTACCCATGGTTGAGAACTTGCGCCTTTCTCATGAAGCCTGATTAGTCCTCTTATCCTCTAACAATTTGAGTTCTGCATGCCAATCTGCAATTTTTGCCATTTTTTCAATTTGCTCTGGCTTCATGTTTGACTGTTCTCCTTTTAGCTGCTGGCCTTCAGCCAATCGAATCTGCAAAAAATAAAAATTTATGTATAAGATGCACATTTGCAGCTGATTGATGCAGTTGATGACTAATTCTCAATGCAATATTGCCAGCTATAATCTATAAGAAACCAAGTCTCTTTGGTTCATTGAGATTTGATACATATAGCTATACATTATAAGCTGATATGAATTAATCTAATGAATGACTATTAAGACATTTTTCCCTTCTCATAAATGATGAGTTTTCATCTCATGTAATTAAAAAATTCAGTTTAATGGAATGTTTACAATATAGGCTCCGTTTGGGATGGCTTTCTTTTTTATTTTTAAAGCAACTTTCTAGTACAAAATTAAAAAAATTTCTACTAAAAAGCTGCTTTAAGAAGCAGAAAGAAAGCTGGCCGAAACGAAGCCATAGAAATTAGCAAAACAAAGGAATGTAATCATTTCTAATATAACTTGCCATGAAGCTTGTGTGATTTCTTATTATGAGGCTTCAAGAGCTTGAGCGATCTCTGTTGCTACAATTAACTATGTAAATATTATGGTAATGCCCAAGCGTGAACTGTATTTGTTTGATTTGCAAGCAATTGTTATACTGTAAGTAAATACTAAAGCTCATTTTCACAAAGGTGATTAAATTTCATTCAGTTTGACAACTTGCAGAAACTACTAAAATGAGCATATGAATATATCTTTTAAAAAAAAACACATTCGAAAACTTGGAGCTTCTAGATGTTCTTAATGTAAAGAGAACCATATACTATTATCGAACATCAATTGTCTTTGATTTTTGGCATAACTATTATTAAGATAATTAACATTCCTCTACGATGGAAGCTAAATATAACTATCCTTATAACTCGAGAAAGTGTTCTCTCACTTTTTTTTTTCTTCTTCACGTACATATAATAAAATCTTTCTCTGAAGAAAAATGATCTCAAGTAAATAAGGAAAAACTTGCAACTTTTTCCTAAGCAGCACTTTAGAAAAATATTAGTTAACCAATAGACCCAAATAATGCATACATCATATCATAACTAATAATATATCCCTCCTAAGACTTCCATAAACAAATATATTACGCATATACCTCCGACTCCACAATGAAATGACAATCGTTGCTTCAAACCTCAATAAAAGACGATTACTTCATAAGAAATATAAATTGCAGTTATGAAGAAAAGAACTGAAAAATGAAAATGAGCCAACCAGAATTACATTATTTCTCAGCACCTTATAATATGATAATAGAAATTGTAATTTTGAATAGCCAGTCAAGTCTTCAAACAATTAAATAGGGCAGATTACATCTCAGATTTGTTAAGAAATCTGAACAGTCAAAAAATATAATTGATATTACAGTTATGAAGAAATTGACTACATGATCACGAGTTCTCTTGCAAAAAAGATAGAATTCTAAGGAATTCATGTTTGCAAGATGAAATAAAGACAAATATACGTTTAATATATGCATGGGTAATACCAAAAACATAAAGTAAATCTACAAATAAATAAAGAGAACATAAAAAAGGAAAAAAAGTTCATTTTCTTATGGAGACATTTTAGATTCAATTGATTGTCTATATGTGCCTGATTACCACCATTCAAAATAATTGACATTCCACTATAGAAAAGAATGGACAATAAATAGAAGCATCTTCATAACTCAAGAAATCTGTTCCCATCGTCTTTTCTTTCATGATTATAATATTAGAGAATCTATCTTTCTCTAACGATTAAGAAATGCTTAAACTTTCTTTAATTTAAAAAGTCTCCCTCTCCACCTTAACTTTACCGATGATTATATTTTCTTAATTTTTATATATTTTCCATAATGAGCTCATTAAAAATTAATTGTCAACCTATCAACATAATAATTTTTAGGTCACAATTAATGGGTATATCTATAACTTTAAAAGCCATAAAAAACTCACATCCTTGGAATATGCTTGCCAGTTCAAATGAAAAAATAAATCTTCTTTGACACAGTCAATGGCGAGCAATAAATCATCAAAATATATGGGTTGAATCTATGACTGTAGAGAAAAAATATTCACTTTTAATCACTGGACTACAAATCCTTTAACAAAAATCACAATCATTAATTCTTATTAACAAAATAGCATAGCATCAATCCAAAATAAAAAATGGAAATATTACTTCTACTGTCTATAAATAGTACAGCATTATCCCAAAGAAACATTATCCCAAAGAAACATTATCTTTTGAACATCCATGACCAACAATTAAATTAAGAAATCTGATTGCAATTACGAAGAAAGAAATTGAAAACAATAAATTGTTACAACATAAATTACTTAATCAATGAAAAACTAAAATTTTATATAGAGAAATGGAGACTTGCAATGTTTTTGGACAGCTAAATCAAACTTTAAAAGCAAAGATGATGTCTCAATTTTGTAAGAAAACTGAAATACGAAAGTAAAACGAACCAAACAAAAAAAAGCAAGGAAAGAAATTGCTTGATCAGGAATCCATCTCAAGCAAAAAATTAAAACTGGTTGCATTTCATTTTTATGTGGGCTGATATGAGACTAAATACTTGCAAAATCGAAGAGGATGAAGCAGAAACCTGTTCTCTCTGTTTCAACTTTTAAGCATTGAGCGCTCTTCTTCACAAGAGAATATATATATATATGGTTTGGAAATTTAATGCAAAAGAAAGATAAAAATATAACACTGAAGTGAATAAAAGAAAAATTCAACAAAAAGGGAATTAACTTCAAGGATTTCCCGGATCTCTGTGAGCCTTACCGTCTCCTTCTCCTCAGCTTCCTCATCATTGTCCAGACCGTAGCACTTAGAAGCCTTCTACTGCTTCTTTCAAAGGCTTCTACTGCCGCCACAATGTCGACTACACATTTGTTTATATTTTTTTTCCAATGTTGAAGTCACGAGCCACAAGGACGATACACAATATAGGTGGAGGTAGCAGATTTGAAAGTTTTATACAGTAATATATAAGATGACCTTTATCCAGCAGTGAAAATAAAGATTTAGGAGATATGGAACAAATTGTATAACATCATATGTTTGCCAAAGAAGAAAAGAAGTACATATTTATATTTGCAGTGAAACAGTAACCAATTTGTAACTCTGCACACCATAGTTGCAGGCCAAAGACAAAGACCCTCCTCCAAACATTGGGATGAAGTTTCCCATCTTTTTAAAAAAAAACTGAAAATCTAATGGAAGTTTCAATTTAAGGAAACACGAGTATCCAAAAAAGTTACACATGACAGAAATAAGCTTCGCCTCAAGTCTATCCGCATCAAGACATTTGTGCGAGATTTTTATTGATTTTTAACATTTGAATGATCAGTTTACTAAAAGATCAAAAATTCAAAAAGACAACAAATTACAAAAGCAAAAGAAAGTACCTTCTTTTTTAAAGCTCGAATTCTCTTATCAATATCTGCACCAGAACATTCTCCAGTTTTTGAAGTTTCCAATGTTTCTTTTGATAGAGAAACACAAAGATTATTTATCCCCTCAGTAATTGATTCTGCAGCATCTTGCCTATCATGAAGAGCCGCAGAAGGCTCTTCAGCTATTCTCTCTAAAGCTTCCTCTACGTCCAAGTTCTTCCCTTTGTCTGCTGTAGCAAGTGAAGCCTGCAAACCTTTCTTTTTGTTCAGACCTCCACATATCAATAGTAAGAAACCAAAAAAAGGTAAAAAAATAGCTTAGGAAATCTATTGTCTTTCTTAATTGCTAATGTGTCTACCGTGTCTGTATGTGCACGGAGGAGTGAAGGGTAAGTGCATGTTTTGGTGCTGCATTGCCCGTTCATGGCTTAACTTGATATGACAATAGAATGAAATTAATGGTTCAAATTCTGCCAACATCTAACCTTACAAAGTGAACGTGATGCTTCAACATATTTTCATAAAAGGAGATGACAACAACGACAGATTGTTTTGATGTTTTAAGCCAACGTTGCAGCGCAATGTGCTACTGAATAGCCACTTTTATACTGTTTCAACATCACAAAAATAATTATTAAAAGACAAAGCTATGGCAGTTTATGCATGCTTCTGATATTTCAAAACATGCAATGGCGACAACACTATTAAATACAGCCCGAGAGCCAGTTGAAACCATTTGTATTCTATTAATAAGAATTAATTCCTTGGTTCTGGTCTGGCCAATAAAAACTAATACAACTTCAAGACAAAGGCAGCACTCTATTCGTCCTCCATTAGGTATTTAGGTGTTCTGCTCTTTCAAATGTTAGGCCATTATATGAGAAACATGAACAGAACACGGCCGTTCATGTGGACGTGAATAACCACAAGGAGTGATCATTTTGCTGGAACAGGTTGCGAGTTCGACAAACGAGATGTAATCAGCTTTGTAAGCTTAAAATCAATTCCTTATTTGTGTAAATCCTTAAAATCAATTTATTAGATTTAAACGAGAATTTCACTTTTAATAGGACACAATGGAGAAAAAGAATTCATGTAGCCGACCCCACGTAGTGGGATAAAGGCTTGATGTTGTTGTTGTTGTTGTATATATATATATACATAGTTCACGCTTCTAACTCTCTATAAGCTTCCTAGTACTATCTACAAACTTTCTAACAACCAACCTTTATTCGAAATCAAAGAATTGGTTTGGGTGAGCTTTAGGTTCTCCTCCCTTAATTTGAATGAAGATGGAATCAAAGCAACATTCTTGCTGCGACATAATGACAGCTCAAAGTGACAAACAAAGCATGAGATGCCCAAACCAAGCGAGGAAATGCAACAAAATACATTTAGAGTTACTCCACCAACTTTGGTCAAATTTGAAGATATAAATCTTTGACCGTAAAATAATACTCTCTTTTCATAAATTTTCCTAGGAAAATCATAACCGTGAAGGTGCAAGCACCTAGCATGCCGATCATTCCAATCATACCAAATTAAACTCATTCACTAGAAGATATACACGACAAAAGGATCTCTCAGTTTGATTTTTATTTCATGTCATTTGGACTTCTAAAGAGGAAGTTGTAAGGATTAGAACCCAGGGCTCCAGATCCTTGTTAGTTGTTGGAACTGGGTTGGTCAACTACTAACTCCTTCCCAATCATAATTCCACTTAAATTCAAACTCCACCAAATATAATCTTACTCTCCTAAGCATCCTAGGAGATCTCCTTATCCACCAATTAGATCACATCACTGATTAAAAGCCCATCCACACAGCATCACCATAAATCATCAAATACTCCAGACCATAACTAGATTTCTTAACCTTCAATTTGATTTTTATTTCATGTCATGTGGACTTTTAGAGAAGAAGTTGTAAGGGTTAGAATCTATGGCTCCAGATCATGTATGGTTGCTAGAATTGGTTTGGCTGGTTATTAACTCCTTCCCAATCCTAATTCCGCTAAAATTTAAACTCCACCAAACATAGCCTTACACTCTTAAGCATCCTAGGAGAGCCCTCCATCCACTAATAGGATCACATCAGTGATCTAAAATCCACACAAGCAACATCACCAAAGAGTTACAAGAAAGAGAGAGTTGGGGGAGAGTAGAGGATAAGATAAAAAATTCAATTTTAATGTATTCATCAGTTGATTCTATAACAAGCCCTAAATATCCTATTTCTAGAAATAAGGTTGATAAGAACAAATTAAATTGAATTCAAGCATACCACCATTTAATCCTAAATGATTCAAAGTTAAAACCAAATATTAATCAAAAGTACAACTAAACCTATTTTCAATAAAAACAAAGTCATATAATATTAATTTAAATGAAATAAATTCTAAATCTAATTTCATGTACTGCATCGATTCCACTTGGCCCAAAAATCCTCCTCCCAAAAAAAAAAACATAAAAGGCCTTTAATTAAAAGTTTGATATAGTTGAGGTGGAGAAACTGCTTAATGAACCACATTGAATATGAAACATATATAGAATAAACATAGAAAACAAAATCAAAAGGTTTTGGATGGATGTTTCAATGCATTGTACATCTTCCTCAAAACAATCCCATAGAAAACTCCAGTTGCATGGTGATGGTAGCAATAGTATCACAAATCAACACTTTGGCACTATATATAACAATCATCTCGTAGCATATGTAACTAGACAAAATCCATCAACAGAAAAGCTAGCAATGACAAAAAAACCTATATTTCCCTTTGTAGGGTTTCAAAAACAATAAAAGTAATCAAAGGTTCCTAAAACTTAGTGCAATCATGACCTCTAGCAAAATCTTTGATAAAATCTCGGGTTCAATCTTAAACATTTGCAAAACAATAGGTTAATCATCAAAATGTCATTTACGCATTTGCAAAGTAAGGACTATCACAATAATAATCTTTATAGATTATCTCAAAATAACAATTGGATTTTTTTTTTTTAACTTTTGACATAGATGTCAAACCTTTTGAAATTGATATAGGTGACTTAAACTTTAAAAAGTCAAGATAGTGGTTTACCATTTATAATATAAATAATTGAATATTTCCTCAAAATTGTCATATAGAAATTTCAAGCAATATTTTGTTCAACTATCCTTATCTAGATTTAAGTCATATAATATATAATTCACAATATGATGATGTTGATGACATTGATGAAACAAGACAATAAAAAAAATAAAAAGAAAAACAATCCATAGTGAATGTTCATAAGTATGAAATTCTTAGATGTGCAATTATGTCAAATTTATATTAATAAGCTATAGATCTTAAATAATTTGACCATATTGATGTCTTAATAACAAATGAAGAAATTCAAAAAGGTTAAGATTAATGTTTAACAAAAATTACAATACTAAGCTATTGTTGATGTAAAATGATGTTGGATTCCAATGATAATTTGGTGTTTTCTATGTAAAACAAGAAATAGCAAAAGGAAAGCAAGTGTGACTTGAAGGAGAGAAATAAACAAATAGTACATTTGTCAATCAAATCGAGTAATTGATGTCAAGGGATAGGGCATTCTAGTAAATGTGTTACATATGGATAAGCAAAATCAATGCAATTAGGAAACACAAAAAAAGACACAAGGGGTAGTATCTGAGCAATTGAGAGATGTGGCGATTATAATGTTGATAAAGCGACCATGATAGATCATGCATGCAAAGAAAAAGTAAGTGGCAACAATGATGTGTACAATTTCCAATTGACAAGATGGCGTGGAAGAGAAGATGGGTTCAAATCAGTGGGGTGCATAAGTGAGTACGGATTGTTGGGCTAGGATAATAATTAAAGAAGAGGTAGTAACAAGATAGAAAGAAGGAGAATCAAGTCTTAGAAGAGGGAGAATTGAGAAAGAAGAGATTATAAGTAGATTCAATCTGAACTAATTCATCATTTCATTTAATTGCATGAAATTAGATATCCTATATATAAAAATAAGGTTTATACGATAAGACAAAGTCAAATTAAATTCAAATATAATCACAAATAATTCAAAATTTAAAATAAAATTTATCCAAAAGTATGATCAACCTACTAAATTCGCCAATGCCATTTCATGGGCTATCTAAATAGGCTTACAAGGACCCCCTCCATCAATTGTTTATCAAGTCAATTCCCGATCATCCAGATTATTATGACAACATACATGTTAGGCAATGTCATGCCTTGTCTTTCAGCCAAGTCAATAAGAGATCACCCTCCTAAATGACAAGGCACCTATGAAGGCTAGAATAGCTCAATAGTTTATATATCCATCAAATTATCTTCCATGTCGCCATTTGGTCCTCCCACCATGCCAAAGTTATATATCAGTCAAATCCATTATGGTCAGCATCACCTCATTCGCTCGTCGAACCCACTCTGATTTGACATGTTTATCAACTTGCCTAGGTTTGCAAGATCCATGGGTTAAAAACACCAACACCACTACATAGGTTGCATAGATAAGTTATCGAATCAAATCTCGGTCCTCCAAGACTACTTAAGGTGACAAATAAGTTGGACAATGTTATGCCTTGCTTATTAGTCAAGTCAACAAAAAGCTACATGAGATTAGATTGGCAAGAAATCTCATACTCCAAGCTGTCGAGTTGTTTTCCCTATCGTCCCAACAAGTTGCATAATCGTCATCCGATCAATACATACAACAAGATAATCTTCCATAATCAGCATACGATTTTTTAGAAAAATATTCTATTTATTTTGACTAGGTATCAGAATACTTCATCAAAGAGTCTAAGTTGATTCCCCCTTGAACATATAATATTTTTCAAGCATGCAAATGCATTAATGGCATCAAAATTAGGTGATCTTGGACTCTATTGATTCGTCTCTTTGATATTAACTTCATTTTGTTGATAAAATTTGTTGGAAAATATAGTTTAGATGATCCTAAAATCAATTCCGGAAATTTCTAATTCATATGCTTGTATCAAGATCTATGTTTGATCAAATGAATTTTCTCGTGGTGTTTTAGCATTCAGCACAATTTTGAATAACGTTCAAAGGTAATGAATTTACTTTACCTCATTGTTCATTCTACTTACAAATCTAAACATGATGAAATTAGTCACATGCACTTTGTGTCAATGAAGAAGGCATTTGGTACCACCCAAATCACCCTAAAAGGAAAGCACACTTCCTTTTTTTTTCTCAGATTTTGAAAGTTGTTATGGATCATTACCCATGAACATAGCATTTCATAGACCAATATCCAATTTCACATCAAATTTCACCCGGAATATGCCCAGATTAATCAATGTAATCTTCCAGTAATAGACCATATGCTAAACCAAGATCTAAAGTTTCCAAGCCAATTCACACCAATGATACGCAAAGAACTCACCTGGAGCTTCTTCTCCTTTTTCCTCTCATTCCTCTTGGCAGACTTGGTCTTCGGTTTCGCATCCAGCGCCGGATCGTAACCAGGAGGGACAAGCGATTCCGCCGCTTTCCTCATCTACATTATGCCGCACAAGAGAGAAGATAATGAAAAAGGCAAACTTTCAGAACGAAAAAATGAATAAAAAGGAGATGAGGTGAGGGTGGAAGTTTACAAGGGTGCCCTTGGACTGGTAGATTGCTACTTCTTCCTGGGCTATGTAGCCGGCGCGGATACGAATGGGTTTACGAAGGGTACCGTCAGGCCGCCGGCTCGGGGCGAGGATGCGCTCTCCCTCTTTGGGCATTTTCATCAGACGTGTACTCGGCTCATCCCCCATAACCGGAGAAAGAAAACAAACACAAGTCAGCGCCGCTCCCCTTTTCCTTGCCCTTTCCCTCTCCCCTTCGAACGATCGCGATCTCTGGACAGCGAAAACGGGGTTCGGATCTTTCTCTCTCTCCCTCTGTCGTCCTCCCTGCCTCGCTCTCTCTCTCTCTCTCCAGATATACAGATGAGCAGATGCCAAATAAAAGATTTCCCTAATCACAAAATAGTTGGAAGATGATGAAGAACATAAAACAAAAAAAAAAAGGAGAAATGAAGAAGTAGATAATTGTTACAGGTTATCGACACTCAAATATTAGTCATATTACGAGTATCACTAACTTACACTAGACTCAAAAAGAGTTAAATTGGATGACGATATTTTATATATTATTTATTAAAATAATCTTAAATAAGTATACATGTCAATTTTTATTATATTTATTCTATTAATTGCATATAAATAGTTTAATAATTTTTATTTTTTATACATCATACTTTTTTTTTGAAAGTTTATGTGTAAATAAAAAACAAATAATTTTAGCGTTATTTTTTTGGGACATTTAGGTCATTTAAGATAAATTCACACATACAATACATACACAAAGACTCGAACTCAAGACCTCTTAGTTGAAAGAAAGCCTAAGCTCTCAACCAACAGGCCAAGTTGAGATGTGTATTTTAGCGTTTTTAAATATGGTAAAAATTTCACATTTATGTGATGGTGCTGTCATAATTATTTACAGGCTCCAATCGGTTTGAGTAAACCTAACTAGGGGTGTAAACGAGTCAAGTATTTGCCTTATCAAGCATGGCTCGTTTAATCCTTAATGAGCTCGAGCTCGATTAGTGGGCTCGAGATCGACTCGTTTAGAAAATATCAAGCTCGAGCTCGACTCGAAAGCTAGAGCTCGAGATTGAGCTCGTTTGAGAAGCACCAACGCATGTGATGCGTATTATTATATATAAAAAATATTATTATAAATATAATATATATATAATTATATCGAGTAGCTTGGTAAGCTTTCGAGTCGAGTCGGGTTGAGCTCGAACTCGAGCTCGTTTATCATACGAGCTCGATTGTCGACCCGGTGGTAGAGCACTGGAGCTTCTCTGTACAGCTTGAATTGCACAGACCTCAGCAAGACCTACAGGTTGGCTCGGCTTGAGCGGTAGCTCAGGGTTTAGCCAGAGGGAGGAGGCGTTTCAAAAACAGAGAAGAGAGGAGTCTTTTCACATAGGCCGCAAGGCTGTAGTAGAATGCCAAAAGCCTAAGGCTGCGCACACGATTCATGAAGAGGAAACATTCGGAATTCAAATGGATTGACAAACAACGTGAGATGTGTCATATGAGAGGGGTTGTAGAATTCCAAAAATACCCCTCTTCTACTTTTTTTTTTATTACTTCCACATTACAGAATACCCTCTTCTACATTAAATTAAAATGCCCACCCTGAAATGAGTGGGGATCCGCCCATGGGAGGAAGCGAAGAAGTTGATCAGTGTTGCATTCATATGAAATGGCAAATACTCTGGGTGAGCTTCGAAGGAGTAATGGTGAAGAAGTTAAGTGAAAAATCATGAACACAGTGGCTTTAAAAATTGTCAAGGATTATTTCTCAAAGAATTCATATCCACTATATTACATAGCCACCTCAATGGATTTTGAAGTCAGCCACTCTCACTCAAGCTTTTTAAATGCTTTTATAAGGTATCACCAAATTAAAATGCATCCAGTGAATAAGGAGAAGATAAAATTTCTTACTGATAATGGCATATTTTGTAACATTATGATGATGATAGGGTCAAAGAACATGATATCCACCTATCAAAAACTCATAAGCAAAATATTTCGATACCAAAAAGAAAGCCCAAAAAGCATGGACTCCGGATGAGCACTTCACAAATCTATCAAAAACTTTTGCCACTCTAATGAGATTAAACAAGAAGCTAAATTTAACAAATGATTTTTAGTGCAATATTTGGCAAGATATGATTACTTTAGATTGAAGCTCCTCCCTTGCAATCCATAAAATACATCAAAATTTTAACAAATAAGCTTGTTGGGCTCAATGACTTCACTCCTCGGGCAATTGAGTTGAGAGCTCCAATTTTTCTAGAACACTTAAAGAAGTATAAAACCTTTAAGTGGATGAGTGTGAGGCAACCTTTGATAATCATCGATTGAGGGAAGCTTTTTATTACATTTTAAAGTGTATAATGTTATGGTTTGTTTAGTGCCGGTGCGAGAAGCAGAGCAAAGGAAACAACCGATTAAACAATATTAACCATGCCTTAAAAGACTCGAGACAAATATATTATTGATTGAAAAGTAGGCTTTACCCACCGAGATTTAGGGCGGTTGGTAGGCGAGCAGCCGAGCACGGTTGGGAACCCCCCATCCCGGATTTGAATCCCCTTTACTACGGCCTCACCTTTTCAGTTGGACAAAACAAGTGTGGGTCTGATGCCGGTGGGTGGCCTCGTTAGGTTCCGCCGAGGAATTAGTTACGCCGCCAAACGCTCCCTTTGAAATGGCAGTGGATAGATACCCTGTTCCCAAAAAAAAAAAATATGGCTCTTGCACTGATTATATTTGCCTTGCACTAGAGGTCATATTTTCAAGCCCACATAATCACAGTTGCATTGGCTGGCCCATCTGCTAAGTTCCTCAAAAGCATTAGTTATTCTGGTAGCTAAAAAAATAGTCTATATAGCTTAGTGAGTATAATCCTGAGTACCTTCCTCATCAACCATCAAAGCACAAGTTCTAGCAAATAAATTGTTGAGTCTACTCTAAAGGGTTAAAACTATAGTACCCAACACAACTTTATGAAGCTTTGATCCTCCACACATATGATGCTTTTGAAGAAATTGCTAGCAGTGTAGGTGCTATACTCATAAGCCTACAAGGTCTTATCATCACATGTAAAGAAGTGTTGATTTGATTGGATTGTCAAAGTTAGAACTAAGAAGTTGGCACTCCATGTTAGCTCACAGCTATTCGCCAACCATATTATTGGAACATATGAGGTCAAGTACCTGATTCTATCAATCTATCTTGAAAGGGTCTTGTGATATTGAGGTTCGTTTATTTTTAAGGCTTCGTTTGAGACGGTTTTTTTCTTGCTTTTTAAAACAGTTTTTTAATTTAAAAATTAAAATTTTTATACTAGAAAGTTGCTTTAAGAAGCAATGAGAAAGCCATCCCAAACGAAGCTTAAGTAAAAGTGTGTGCCCTAAGGGAAAATCAACCTACTAGTACAGTATAGGAAGCCTCATATAACTTCCATTAAGGGGCTAACATTCCTACCTATTAACGAGTATGAAGTCATACAAGTGGATGAAGCAATAACTTTGATGACTGGGATTAAAGTTTTCCCTGGCCAATAGAGCAGCACCAGTAGAGCGTTATGAAGCCTAATTGATTAGGTAATGGGAAGCCAAGTACTTCATCTCTTATAATCTGTAGGAATCTACCTTTTTTCACTACTGTTGGTCAAGACAGAGAAATTACTATAAATTAATTCTAACTAGTGTGGAAGTCATTTTATCAACCATGTTCTGGTGAGGTTATTCTAGTAGGGATTCTTCAGATCAACTACTAAGCGAGATGCCAAGGCAACAATTAAAATTGTATCAAATTCATGAATTTAGAGATATTCACTAGATTATGCTTGCCTCTGGTCATCATCACCAACAATAAGGTTTCATTTGGGACAACTTTCTTTCTGCTTCTTAAATCAGCTTTCTATTATAAAAATTTTAATTTTTGTACTAGAAAGCTGCGTTATGAAGCAGTGAGAAAGCCATCCCAAACGAAGCCTAAATCTCAAAAAAATACCTAAAGTTCTCTTTTTTTAAGCACTCTTAAAATAATGGAAAAGTTTAGACTGTCAATATAGTACTATGAATTTATTGAAAGAAGGTTAACCACCAAAAGAGGTCCTTTCTCTTAAGAGTTTTCAATTATCCTCTAAACCTACTACACCACACCACCCACTATCACCAAAGAGATCCCTTTTGCCCTGCGATTCAAAACAAAAGTGAAAATATCGATCAAGTTGTATGAAAAAACTAGACGAATCTTTATCTTTCATCAATAGGTTCTGAAATTGTGTACAAGTTTTGCTTGAGGTGAGTATACTCTCCATTACAGAAGGTGACGACGTCCACGATGATGAGGCTCCCAACGAACGCACCGAATATGCAATGCAGCCCAATGATCTGGATGGTGAGATGGAACACAATGGTGCCGTGACTTCCCCTAGGTCCTCGGGAGGCTCTTCAGAGCTAGTGGTAACGCTCATTAAGTCAATCATGTCTCTCGAGAGTACTTATGACGAGAACTTGACGAATCAATTATTGGGTTTAAAGAAAATTGTTGAGGTATAGTCTAACATGAGCACAAACCTCAAATCATTCAAGTTGGCAAGGCATCAAAGGGGAGGTGATTTGCTTCACCTATTGATGAGGTCATCGATAGAAGATTTCGGCGCGTCTATCAGAGACGACCACGGAGATCGACGGCCATGATTGCTAGCCTTTATTTTTTATTTTACTTGTACCATCAGTTTTCATATTATGCTTTTATTTTCGTAGTTTCTCATTTTACCCCTGAGGGTAGTAGTTGCTTTTGTAGCCCCAAGGGGCATTCTAGACTTTTGCACTTTATTGTCTTTAGGGCCTATTTATATGGCCATTGTATCTTGTATGAGGGCTATTGAATTATTGAAAGAAATTTGTGATTTGTGTTCTCTTTGTGAGTGCCAAAATGTGGATCTCTTTGTGAGTTCCATTAGAGATCTCTTAGTGAGTTCTCGAAATCGCTACATGCTATCAACTTCTCCTCTACACAAATCTCCCGCAAGCAAAAATCAACCGTTGAAAGGAGTCGAGATTTCCGTAAGCATCTTCACCCTTAAAACCCCATGAAATTTGAATTTCGAATTTCAAAATTTCTTTCTAAATTTGGAAATTCTATATTTGGAAAGTTTTCTAATGAGCTCAATTTTAAAATTAAATTAAATTGGATTTATTATAAAACTTTCCTAGTCATCAAATCCAATTTAGAAACCCCCTCTCCTCTCTCCCTAATTCTCTCTCTCTTTCTAACATTGCCGCCGCCCCCCCCCCCCCCCCCCCCCCCCCCCTATGGAAAATTCTTTGATTGCTCAATTACTCCCCCTAATTCTAATTTAAAATTCAAATTAGAATTAAACTCTCCCCTCCCCTTCTTTTAAAACTGAAATAAATTTCAGTTTTTATTTCTTCTCCACCCTCTCCCCCTACCGCCGGCTCCTTATTTCCCTCCCCCAATTGATAATTTCAATTAATGCAATAATTACATTAATTGCAATTTCAAAAATCCCTAATCTTTCCCTCCTAATTTTCCAAAACTGAAATTAAATTTCAATTTCTGCACAACCAGGCCGCCCCCTCCTCTCCTTGCTCTACCGCCGGCCTCCCCTTCCCCTTAGCCAAGCCGCCACTCCACCCATCCTTTTGGAAGATCTTTCTTGCGGCGACCATTCGGCTCCAATCCAAGGATGCATGGACGAACCCGAGTGGAACTACGGGTTTGAATACGACCGCAACGGAAGAGTCAACATCTTGCGATCACAATTCTTTGACGTCGGATTTGACTTCGACGATACCGTCGAAGAATATTTGGCCCGCATCTTGCCGACGCTTGTAGACTCCATTGACGAACACTTCTCCGTCTACACTTGGATTATCAAAGGTCGAGCTCCCGCACCTCCTCCGCCTCCGAAGTCCTCTTCCATGGCAACGCTCCTTGGTACCTCCATCTTAGTGGCAACCTCCATGCTAGTTTGGACAATCTTCCGTCGTTCGGCTTAGTCTCCGTAGGAAGAGAGTGTTAAAGGACTCAAAGTGTGAACAACTTTGTATTAATTGTGGGATTTTTATTTACTAGCCGTTGTTTTATGTTTTCTTTCGCTTTTTGCTTAAATGGTTTAGCCCTCTTGTTGTAGCTTCTTTGCCTAGCAAATTGAACATCGCGAATTTTTTTTTATTGACTTAACTTTGATGCATAATTATATAATTCGTGGAGCTAAAATTTGATTTTCTTTAAAGATCTTGTGTAACTCCTTCATTGCATCACATCATTTTGGTATCAGAGCATGGTTACCATGCTTGACATGCATAGAAAGCATCTTAGGGTTTAGTTCATTGCGGTAGTTTAAAAACTTCATGCATATCATTGTTTAGATAAATTATTCCCACTGTTTTGCTACTGTTTTTTTGGTTTTTCCAGCAAGCATATAGCTGAATTAGGACATCTTAGCTAGCATTGTAGTGTGACTTTTTTTGTTTAGTAAGAATGTAAGATCATAAGTGTTTAAGACAGCTACACCTTGTTTAACCTTGCTGGTCTCACAAATTCTGCAACTGTTTTCACTGTTAGGAGGTCCAAACATCTAGCCGTTTGCTGCCTTTTAATTTCCTAGCTGTATAAGGTTGCTGCCCTCTCAAAACCTGCACCCGTTAGAGGCTTTTAGTGTTCCGTTAGCTGTCCAAGGTTGCTGTCCAGTGATTTAAACCAACTCCTAACCTCTAGACAACCTAACTCCTTGTTGTAAGCTGCTGTCCACACCTTCCAGCCGCTGTTAAGCTTCTTTTAGCAGACTTTTAGGCCTTGCGTAGTTGTTGTCCAGTGAAGCACACCCATCCATAACTTTTAGGCGACTTAATTCCTTGTTGAAAGTTGCTGTCCTCTTCCAACCAGCAACTTATAGAAGCTTTAGGACCCTTCTACCTTAGTGTCTAGGTGCTGCCCACCATCTCGTTACCTATCCTAGTGACCCCTAAACTTTCCCCATGGATCCACAGCAACTCCAAGCTACCTTAGACCTTATTTTAGGACAACTGGGCACCGTTACTCAACAAATTCGCAACACCCAAACCGATCTAGCTGACTTTAGGCGCCACATGAGTGATCGATTAGATAATATAGAGCGTAATGGGAATCCTGCGATTTATACTCCCTCGAGACCTCACTCACCTTATGGTGACGACAACCGACCCGATCGCGAACAACCTCGCGATCCCGGACACTTCCAAGACCATTATCGTCATAATCCTAGACCACATCAAGAACCTATAGGAGATGACAACACTTGGAGAGACAACGACGCTCAATTATTGAAAAACATTAGGATTGATGCCCCAACGTACGACGGGACCCTTGACCCTCAAGTTTTCCTCGATTGGCTCAAGTCGATGGATAGTTACTTTAAATGGTACAACATCTCGGAAGCAAAGAACGTCAGGTTCGATGAAATGAAGCTCACGGGACGAGCCAACCTTTACTGGACCAATCTGGAGAACATGCGTGAATCTCGGGGAGAACACTCAATAAGCGATTGGAGAACCATGAAGCAGGAACTTAGGAGGAAATACCTACCACCGTCCTACTACCCTAAGCTCCTGGATAAGTGGAATCGGCTAACTCAGGGGAGCAAGTCAGTTAAAGATTACATCCCCGACTTCGACGATTTCCTGATTCGTTGTAACGGCGAGGAATCTGCTACCCCAACACAAATCTTGTCTATGTTTAGAGCTGGCCTTCGGGAAGATCTTCGCACTGAACTGTTTGCTAGGGGAATAGACACACTAGAGGCCGCTTGCAGCCTGGTACTTGACCTAGAAGAGTCCAAAACCCATTCCCACACTAGGCAGTTCGACTCCCGACCCAACCCGTATCGCTCTTCCACCAGCCAGCATCAAAACCGACCCCCAAACTCGACCGGTAGCCGACCCACTGCTAGCTCAACCCCTCAGCGTTCCGACCTTAAGAGTAAAGCACCTGAACGAGACACCCCAAAACCCAATTCCGGAACCAAATGTTATAGGTGTCATGGGTATGGGCACATTGCCTCACAATGTTCCAGCCCCTATAAGGTCACCATAATAGAAGAGGTCGATGACGACGAGGAAGAGCCCGATACTGACGTAGTTCACCATGTGGATGAAGAGGAAGATTCTTTTACGGAGGATGAACTCGTCACTCTGCAAGTCGTTAGATGTGCGCTGTCCCAACCCAAGCCGAGTGATGATTGGAGAAGAACAGTCATTTTCCACACCTTTACTAAGATCGGGGATAAGAACTGTAAGGTTATTGTCGATAGCGGAAGTTGTATCAACGCTGTCGCTTCAGCGATGATTTCTAAGCTCAACCTTAAGGCCACACCTCATCCAAATCCGTATAAGGTCGCCTGGATTAACTCAACTTCTATGGAAATCAAAGATAGGAGCCTTATCCCCCTCGAGTTTAATGGATATCAGGAGAAGATTTGGTGTGATGTGTTGACTATGGATGTGGGTCAAATTATACTTGGCCGCCCTTGGCTGTTTGACAACGATGTCCACATTTATGGGAGGACGAACACCTGCGTGTTCGAACACAACGGAAAGAAGATCAAGTTGATTCCCTCACAGCCCCGACCCGATAAGAGTGAAACTAAGGTTATTCCACCTAAGCCTAATAAGGGCTTACACTTCTTAACTACAAAAGAAGTGGACATTGAGCTTCACCACGAATCACCCATGTACGCCCTGGTAGCTACGGAAGTGGATGATGATCACGAAGGGCAAGTCCCTGACAAGGTAAAACCCCTGCTAGAGCAATTCGCTGATGTCTTCCCCGAGGAGTTACCTGACCAACTTCCTCCCCTTAGAGACATCCAACATGTCATAGACTTGGTTCCTGGAGCATCCCTGCCTAACCTCCCTCACTACCGGATGAACCCAACGGAGCACGCTGAGCTAAAAAGGCAAGTAGATGAGCTTCTACAACGAGGATTTATTAAAGAAAGCCTTAGCCTATGTGCCGTTCCTGCCCTCCTAACTCCAAAGAAAGACGGCTCCTGGAGGATGTGTGTTGATAGACGCGCTATCAACAAGATTACCGTTAAGTATCGCTTTCCAATTCCCCGACTAGACGACATGCTCGATATGATGACTGGGGCAACATTGTTCTCCAAAGTTGATCTTAAGAGCGGATATCATCAGATCAGGATCCGCCCGAGGATGAATGGAAAACGGCCTTCAAGACAAAAAATGGATTGTATGAATGGATGGTCATGCCTTTTGGTCTTAGTAACGCTCCTAGCACTTTCATGCGGATTATGACCCAAGTCCTACGACCCTTCCTCGAAAAATTCGTAGTCGTCTACTTGATGATATCCTAATCTATAGTAAATCCGTAGACCAACATTTGGGACACCTGAAACAAGTATGTGAGATTTTGAGGAAAGAGCAGTTATATGCGAACCCTCAGAAGTGTGTGTTTCTTACTGATAGCGTCACCTTTCTCGGATTTATAATTTCATCTCGAGGAATCTCAGCCGACCCCGAGAAAGTGAGAGCGATCAACGAGTGGCCTGAGCCTAAATCCATAAGAGATGTTCGGAGTTTTCATGGATTGGCCACATTCTATCGGAGGTTCATCAGGAATTTTAGTACTATCGTGGCACCCATAACTGACTGCCTAAAGAAAGGCGAGTTTCATTGGACACCTACTGCCACTAAAGCCTTCAAGGACATTAAGAGGAAAATGGTGGAAGCCCCTGTTATGCGTCTCCCGGATTTTTCCAAAGTATTCGAAGTAACCTGCGACGCGTCAGGGATCGGTATTGGAGGAGTTTTATCTCAAGAATGACACCCCGTGGCGTATTTCAGCGAGAAATTAAATGACATCCGTCAGCGGTACTCCACCTATGACAAGGAATTTTATGCGGTCATCCAGTCCTTTAGATATTTGAGACATTACTTGCTGCCCCAAGAATTTGTGATATTCTCGGATCATGAAGCCTTGAGGTACATAAACTCGCAGAAGAAGCTCAACGCCCGCCATGGTCGTTGGGTCGAGTTCTTGCAGGAGTACACATACACAATTAGGCACAAAGCGGGAAGCGAGAACAAAGCTGCGGATGCCCTTAGTAGGAGGCTGATGATAACCAAGGAAATGAAAACTGAAGTCATCGGTTTCGAACGCCTCAAAGACGAGTATAAGGACTGCCCGGATTTCCAGGACACCTATTCCCTCTTGACCGTTGGAGGGGAACGCACGATAGATGATTTCCTTATAGACAACGGATACCTATTCAAAGCCCAGAAGCTCTGTGTTCCCCGAACCTCCCTTCGCGAATACCTCGTATGGGAATTACATGGTGGAGGTTTAGCTGGCCACTTTGGGCAAGCTAAAACTATCGCCGCCCTAGAAAACCGTTTCTATTGGCCTAGCCTCAAGCGCGATGTCGGTAGGCTCTTAAAGCGATGTCATATCTGCCAACTGGCCAAGCAACGAAAGCAGAACACGGGACTCTACTCTCCACTCCCCGTACCTAATCGCCCGTGGCAAGATGTAAGTATGGACTTCGTCCTGGGTTTACCAAAAACCATTAGGAAACATGATTCCGTCTTTGTGGTCGTAGATCGATTCTCAAAAATGACGCATTTCCTCCCATGCTCCAAAACTTTCGATGCTTCCCGAATCGCTAAGCTTTACTTTGATGGAATCGTTAGACTCCATGGCCTTCCTAAGACAATCGTGTCCGATAGAGATGTTAAGTTCACAAGCTATTTCTGGAAAACCCTTTGGCACAAAATGGGGACAAAGCTCCAATTTTCCACTGCATTTCACCCCCAAATCGATGGCCAAACTGAGGTTGTCAATAGGAGTCTAGGGAATCTTTTAAGGACTCTTGTAGGAGAAAACATTAGGGATTGGGACTCGAAGCTTCCTATAGCCGAATTTGCTTACAACAATTCTATAAACCGAACCACTGGCCTCAGCCCTGCGGAGATTGTGTATGGTTATCAGCCAAGTCAGCCCATTGACCTAGTTCCCATGAGTCCTAGGACTAGAACATCTGAGTCTGCATTTGCATTCGCATCTCATCTGCATGAGTTGCACAATGAAATTAAAAAAAAAAAAAAAAATAAAGCAATACTGATTATAAAATTCATGCTGATAAGAAAAGGAGATTTAAAGAATTCAAGGTGGGAGATTTTGTGATGGTACGGATCCGCCCGGAGCGTTTTCCTCCTGGGTCCGTAAAGAAATTACATGCGAGAAGTGTCGGACCCTTTAAAATACTTGCGAAGGTTAACAATAACGCTTATGTGCTGGAACTCCCGGAAGGGTTTAATATGAATCCCACTTTTAATATAGAGGATATAGTAGCCTTTGAGGGTCCTGATTTTAACCCCAACAATCCACTTCATAATGAGCCTTGTGTGACCCCACCTGGTGAGATCCCTAGCCTTCCCCCACTCCCCAATTTGCCCCATTTACCTAGAGCGGAAAAGATTGAAACCATTCTAGATGATGAGATTATTTCCACAAAAGATGGAGGTCGCCAACGGTACTTGGTCCATTGGGAAGGAACTCCGGAGACAGAGGACACGTGGGTCGATCGAGAGGAGCTACAGAGACTAGACCCAGACCTGCTGGAGTTATATGAGAGCTTCCGTAGTACGCACTCGACGGGGTCGAGTTCTCTCCCACCCGGGGAGAATGATGAGGTCATCGATAGGAGATTTCGGCGCGTCTATCAGAGACGACCACGGAGATCGACGGCCATGATTGCTAGCATTTATTTTTTATTTTACTTGTACCATCAATTTTCATATTATGCTTTTATTTTCGTAGTTTCTCATTTTACCCCTGAGGGTAGTAGTTGCTTTTGTAGCCCCAAGGGACATTCTAGACTTTTGCACTTTATTTTCTTTAGGGCCAATTTATATGGTCATTGTATCTTGTATGAGGGCTATTGAATTATTGAATGAAATTTGTGATTTGTGTTCTCTTTGTGAGTGCCAAAATGTGGATCTCTTTGTGAGTTCTATTAGAGATCTCTTAGTGAGTTCTCGAAATCGCTACATGCTATCAACTTCTCCTCTACACAAATCTCCCGCAAGCAAAAATCAACCGTTGAAAGAAGTCGAGATTTCCGTAAGCATCTTCACCCTTGAAACCCCACCCGCCGGCCACCCTAGTTCCGCCGACCACCACCTTGCCGCCGGCTTTTCTCCCACTCCACCTCTCCCCATCCCCTTTCCCCAATTCATCTTTGAAATTTGAATTTCGAATTTCAAAATTTCTTTCTAAATTTGGAAATTCTATATTTGGAAAGTTTTCTAATGAGCTCAATTTTAAAATTAAATTAAATTGGATTTATTATAAAACTTTCCTAGTCATCAAATCCAATTTAGAAACCCCCTCTCCTCTCTCCCTAATTCTCTCTCTCTTTCTAACATTGCCGCCGCCCCCCCCCCCCCCTATGGAAAATTCTTTGATTGCTCAATTACTCCCCCTAATTCTAATTTAAAATTCAAATTAGAATTAAACTCTCCCCTCCCCTTCTTTTAAAACTGAAATAAATTTCAGTTTTTATTTCTTCTCCACCCTCTCCCCCTACCGCCGGCTCCTTATTTCCCTCCCCCAATTGATAATTTCAATTAATGCAATAATTACATTAATTGCAATTTCAAAAATCCCTAATCTTTCCCTCCTAATTTTCCAAAACTGAAATTAAATTTCAGTTTCTGCACACCCAGGCCGCCCCCTCCTCTCCTTGCTCTACCGCCGGCCTCCCCTTCCCCTTAGCCAAGCCGCCACTCCACCCATCCTTTTGGAAGATCTTTCTTGCGGCGACCATCCGGCTCCAATCCAAGGATGCATGGACGAACCCGAGTGGAACTACGGGTTTGAATACGACCGCAACGGAAGAGTCAACATCTTGCGATCACAATTCTTTGACGTCGGATTTGACTTCGACGATACCGTCGAAGAATATTTGGCCCGCATCTTGCCGACGCTTGTAGACTCCATTGACGAACACTTCTCCGTCTACACTTGGATTATCAAAGGTCGAGCTCCCGCACCTCCTCCGCCTCCGAAGTCCTCTTCCATGGCAACGCTCCTTGGTACCTCCATCTTAGTGGCAACCTCCATGCTAGTTTGGACAATCTTCCGTCGTTCGGCTTAGTCTCCGTAGGAAGAGAGTGTTAAAGGACTCAAAGTGTGAACAACTTTGTATTAATTGTGGGATTTTTATTTACTAGCCGTTGTTTTATGTTTTCTTTCGCTTTTTGCTTAAATGGTTTAGCCCTCTTGTTGTAGCTTCTTTGCCTAGCAAATTGAACATCGCGAATTTCTTTTTTATTGACTTAACTTTGATGCATAATTATATAATTCGTGGAGCTAAAATTTGATTTTCTTTAAAGATCTTGTGTAACTCCTTCATTGCATCGCATCACCTATGCTAGGTGATGTGAGATCTAGAGAAGGGTCTCTTCCATGTTCTAGGAGGCATGGCTAAGTGGGGCTTGAATTTATCAACCTATGGTGGGAAGGTGGTTGAAGGTGGTTGTAGCTTCTTAAGAGATGAACAAGGCGACTTCTTTGAGTGTTAAATTGTAGAGTAGCTACTGTGAGGTGGTGAAAGTTGAAGGCCCTCCATAATGTACACAATCAACTCAATAAGCTAGAAGCTAGAAGACCTAGAGACAGAGTTGCAGTAAAGCGATCCTGTTGAATCCTTTTACCTTGCTAAGACACAATCAAACTGCATCGAATAGAATGTATGCACGATGACGCATCTCAATTACATGTGCTCGAGTGCTTTACAGGATGAGCTATTATATCCCTCGTCAAAAATAGCTTCGAGGAGCTGAGGCACTAGGTTACCTCAGTAGATCCAACATATGCTTGTGGGTCTACAACATTAAAGAGTAAGAGACTCTTAAAGTGGCACGAGGAACAGATTGTGCAAGCACCAAGGTGCGGCTGAGCCCTCAAAAGGGTTGTGTAATTGAAATAATGGATATCAAAATTTACGCTCATCAAGAAGAAGAAATTAGATTCTTTTCCTAAGATTTCCTCTCCTACATGAGAGGAGGGAAAGAGGTGCTGTTCGTCGGGTGTGGGGGACTGATTACTTCTATTGGGATTCCCTACAATCGAAGAAGAAGGTCTCCCTGATACCCTGGGGTGCCCATAGACAAAAGGAAGGGGAGGAGTGTATGGATTGATTATTATATTAAAGTTTTATTTAGGATGACTTTCTTACTGTTAATTAAAATAACTTTTTAGTACAAAATTTTAAATTTTAAAAGCTGCTCTAAGAAACAGCAAGAAAGCCATCACAAAAGAAGCATAAGTCATTGATCTGATTTTTTAAAATTTTCCTCATTTCCTCCCACTCCAATTTCCAACATTCAAATACTAACAAGAAGCTGCATAGAAACTTCTCCTTAGCTTGGGGAGCATATAAAAACAAACAAAATCAAAGGAACTGTTAAATCATTCAGATACCATCATATGCTTTCACGGCTGAACAGCTGACATTCCGCAAGAGAAACCGAATCAAAGGAATGATTGCTGCGGCCGCAGAGCTATATGTGATCTTTCTATACATCCCAAATACTATGATCAACCATAGTTGTAGGCAGCGAAATAAAATGAGAAAATTACAGTAAAATATTTTTATTTATAATAATATTATGTAAATCTTGAAGATCAAAACAAAACTATCAATTTTATTTGTTAAATTCTAAACAACTCAATTGAATCACACATACATAAATTTGTTATTTAATTTTTTATGTTTAGATGCCCAATTTATAAACAAAGTAGAATCCAGCCACTAAAAATCTCCGTAAATTTTTCCATGAACTATCAACTTGGGACTCGATATGCTGGGTCCACCATCTTCAGAATGAATAAATTTCCCTTGTCACCCCTAGAAACCCTACAACCAGGAAATGTTTTTAAATAATTGGATAAATATATAAATCAGTGAAGTATGCCACATCAAAGCTTTTTTTTTTTTTTTTTTTAATTATTAACTCAGTATACATGACATGATTTAAATGTTTATTGTGCAATTTTTCTAAAAGATTCTTTTGTAAAAGATGATGGCAGAATACATAATTGAAACAATTCTTACAGAAGAACATAAGCTTAATTCTCAATTGAAGCGTGCAATTTATTTATATGGAACAATTAATGACCAGTAGATTAAGTGCAGTTCTTATAAACTATCAGAAGCCCATGCATTGCATTTGAATTTACTTATCAAACAGAGCGACTATAGAAGATTAATTTTCCAAAGAGATGCCTTTATTGTAGATGCAATGAATGATAATTCAACAGCTTTCACATAGAAAGCCGATGCTTAGACAAAATCTCCTACTAATCAAACTTCGCAGATTTTATTTTTTTTTAAATTAGTTAAGAGCAGCTTCCAGATACTCTTAGTTTATCAAATATGAGTAGTGAGAACTTTAAATCATACGTATTTCAAAAGGAGACTGATTGATATTACATATCGAAATAAAGTAAAATGACTTTATCTTCATTCAATTAAGTATGAGGCTTAGGTTCATGCCATCTAAAATTAGGCAAAAGAAATTTAGCACAAAAGCTTTCTTACCTTATCTCTTCATCCAGGTATGTAATTTCTAACTCCCCACGCGCTCTTCCAGGTGCCACTATAGGTATCTGTTAATGCAAATTACTCTATTAACAGCTACATTGGATGCTTGCTATATTTGAATCATGAAAACAAGCAATTGAAAGATAACGCCGTGAAGGATGAAAGGCTTCTTGAGTTTATTTAGAGGAAAAAAAATGAATTAACTAATTATCAACCCCCCATTAACCCAACGGAGGAAGCTCATGCACTGGTAAGCCCTTTGCACTTTATTTTTAGGAATGTGAAAGCATCTAGTTTAATCCCCAAGTCAAATAGTTCAAAGTTTTTATGATAAATATATTATTAGACGGCATTCAGGCCTAAGCTTTTATCTTTTACTGATATATTCAGCAATGGAAAAGAGATAATATTTGATTAAATGGTTTCCTAATTAATCTGTCTAAGTAATTTGGTGCAACTCAGTTTTTCAACACAAAGATTGGTTACGAAAAATTCACCAAAAGGTCAAAATGCAAACCATCCTCAAAATACTGAGCAAGCATGCTAGGATGCCTAACATTTTGGGGCATTTTTATCTCTTCAAATATTTGGCCTTCCAAAGATTCTGTTAGACCGGTCCATTGGACCGGTCAGCCAATCCGACGGGACCGGCTCACATAAACAGGCGGAACTCTCTGCCTACCTTTACGCACCGAACGGAGGCCGCATGTTTCGGGGGACTGTTTTGGAAGGATTTTTTGAGGGGTTTGGGAGGAAAATTTGAATGTAGGGACTGTTTGGGGATTTCCTTTTGATTTGTATGCATTAAATATTTGGTTTTCCTAGGATTTGGGCATCTTGAATTTGGCTGAAATTTGAGATCTCTTAGGTTTAGGTTTTCTTTGGGCTGTAGCGGCGTCTAGAGATTTGGGAGAGATTGATCCTCCTCTCGAATAGAGGATCAAGTGTATCTTGCTATTTTCCGTTTCACTTTCATCAAGTAATACAAATTATCTACTATTTTTGTGATTTTGTGTGGATTTTGTGGAGAAAGCTCGCTGTTTTCCAAAGATTGATAGGAAATACTCGAGCTCTACAAGTACTTCCTATCAAATTCAGGCGTGTTCATCTATCCCTAGAAAACCTCCCCCGCCCCAAGGAGGGAATAAGAGTATACCAGCTCAAAGATGTACAGGGATTTTTTAGCAATTTCAGTTATTAGTTTCTAGACAGAATATAGTAGGTAATTTAAGATCAAGTGTATAATTATCACCCGACGATGGAATAAAGTGCACATGAGGCAAACATAGGCTGACAAGATTGTTTGATTAGCCCAATTATTTATATTTAGACTTAAGTCCTGGACACAAATTAGTATTCAAAAGTAAAGGATGCATGAAACATGAAAAGCAAAAAGTAAAACATTAAAGAGCTTCCCGTGCTTGAAAGAATGATAAAAGGGCCTTCTCAGAAATTGAAAAACTAACCGAAATAAGAACTGCCAAGAATAGATAATTGTAGTAGGTTAAAAACAAAAGTCACCTACCAATCCACCAATTTTAAATCTGTCAAATTTAACAGCAACCCTTCTTGCGTTGAGAGGTACTAAGTTAGAAGTTACCTGCAATGGCAAACTTCGTATTTGAAAGACAAACTATAGAGAAAGATCATGGATAGTTTAAACTGTCCCCATCGTCAAGAAAAGAAATGAAAGATACTTGGATCAAAAACCTAAAAATGTAAACATGAAGTCAAACTACAATAGATACGTGTTTACAAGTAAATATTCCTGTAATACTTACTGATCAAAATAAATGTAAAGATTTACCTGATTGAAGTAAGGCCAAGTTTCTATATTTTGAGCCCTTAATGTATCAGCATTGATGGCTTGATAGATCTTCCCGAAAGGACGAAAAAATTTGGGTCTCTGCATGATGCAACAAAAAACAAAAAACTGTCATAGTCCACAGGATTCAATTTCTTTAAGTTGCAACAGTCTGAATGGGTAATAGAGATGATGTTTTGCTTAACAAGTGAATGAAATTTTTTGACACTCCTGCTTGATATATATTCGTTGAAATCTAAAAAAGGGGGAAAAAACAAAAGCAAAAAAAAAAATAAAACCATGAAATTAATTTTTAGTTAAACAAGAACACTTTCAAAACAATAAACTAAAATCATATGGAACTATAGATAACAGTACCTGGGGTTGAAGAATGGACTTGGAAGTTGTATATAAAAGCTCCCATTTTCCATTGAGTAAATCAGATTTGAGTGGCTCCGTAATTGGATTAACTGCCTCAAGCTCACGTGCTATCTATTCATTTAGATGGTTCAATAAAAGATTTAAAGATATCCAAAGATGAAAAATAAATGTCATGAAGCAGGGAACACTTTCAAAAGAGAACTTTTGCATGATGAAATAGAGATCACAGAGTGTGAAAATAGTATGAAACGTTTTCAGCAAGTGCAACAGAAAACAAGCTAATAAGGTGGATGATGTTGATGACGAAGACAGATAATAAGCATTCTAAAAATAAAACACTGATGGTACTAGTATTGCAGCGTATTAAACAAAACAAATTAGAAGGGAACATTCAAGATTAAAAATCAATAAATAAATAATTACAAACAATTTGAAAACTTATAAAATTACAATTACTAGCTCTAAAAAAATACACCTATGATTACCTAGGCCTATTTCATGTTGGTATGTTACATATTTCACAGGTGAAACAATGTCCAAAGCAAATCAAAATAATGGATCACAAACACCTCACTTAATCCATTTGCAAGCCTTAAATATAATTTTAAAAAAAATTCCTCATATGATGGGTATTTTATGGGTTAAAATTTTATTAAAGCTGCTTGGGCCAGCAGATGATGGAAAAACACATTTTCATCGTACAGAAATACAAATGTTGGGCTGTAGTTCCTATAAATTATTTAAGTGAAATGCTTGAATTAGTTTTCTTATGCAAAATTCTAAATATAATTGGCATTATTTAGATCACATAATAAAATGATTTGATTGGTAGGTTATTTTACCAGAGCCTAGTCTGAATCAATTCAACCACTCACAATAGCATGAGTTGTAACTTCATCTGAAACGATGGCCAATAAGTTAATGCAAGAGGGTGCACGCATTAGAACTATGAGGTGTTGGAAGGCATGGCATAGCCCATTAAATGTTCTGTGAACTAGCCTAATCCATAATACATTCTGATCTGGGATCATAATTACATAAAATAAAATAAAATTAAAATTAAAATTAAAAGCAAACAAACCATGCATGACTCATAATTCACTTAACTTGCTAAATCATTTTACAGATTCAAATGATACTTAAGATAAATTAAGCTAGTCAAAAAATGATATTGAAGCGGTCAGGTTCCAAGTATGGAGTACATGATGCATGCGCTGATAGGGGGTCGGTTCAACCAACCGGCTCCCAACCCTCCTTTTTTTTTGTTTATTACCTTTATTTCTTTTTTTTTTTACCCTTTATTTTTTTTATTTACTCTTCTTTCCTTTAAAAAAAAAAAGCTTATAAGAGGGGAGTCCTTAACAAGAGAATTTAGATTTTGGAGAATTAGAAGCATGGCTACAGAAATCCTCTAGTGTCCAGTATCCTGGAATTCCTCCAGGTGGTGGCCTAACCACCCTTCTTCCCTTCCAGCCGTGGGTCAGCCCACTTCCAGCGACAGACATCGATTTCCAGCCTTCATCCACCTTTCTTCCAGCATGTGGAAGCCCGCAACAGCCCTCTTCCAGCCAGCCTGATTGCTGCAGCACCACCTCCTCCTCTCCCGCCGGCCTGCAGTTCCTGTCGCTGCAAATTCCTTTTCCAGCAGACCAGTCCCCATTCCAGCATACTAGAAAGTGCAGAATTCCTTCCAAAAAGACCTGGTTGCTGCTGTTCTTCTTCCATCAATCAAGAAAGCAACTGCCAACCTGTTCTGACCACCAATAACAGCAAATTCCTCATTCTTGGTCCAGAAATCTGTAGCGAGATTCCTCTCTGAAACATCTTCAGCCTTAAAGAATACTTGCTTTGACTAGTTCTAGATTATTAGCCTTCATCTCTTTGTCTTTGGGCACTTTAGCGGTGTCATTAAGGCTTGAAATTACAAATTCTAAATTGTTGTTCTTCTTTTCCTGGTTTTTTTTTTCACACATTAGCGGTGTCAGTACAGGTCTCAATTGTGCAATAACAACCAATTGGATCCGTGCATTCACCCTAATTGTAAGGTCAACATAAACGAATTAAGTGTAAAAGAAACAACAATAAGAATGTATGATAGGCAAATGATGCTGGTCATACCAGCCTAAGATATAGGTAATAGTACAGGGAACATAAAAGTGAAAGGTTGTCTCTAGCTCCTTGGCTGACAAATGGAACCACTGAAGTGTAAATTTATTTATATAACTGATCAAATCACACAAAAGGATTAAGAAAGATACATTTAGCATCCGGTTAAAATGAATTACTTATGCAGGCGTAAGTACTACAGTAAAAGAACTGCTATTTCCACAAATACAATAACATGCTACTTACCGTTATCGATTGTAACGGAACCCTTGTTACAATCCCTTGAAACTAACCAGTAACTGAACCTCTGAAACTTTCCATTATCAATAGTTAATGAATTTTATTCCTAGAATAATAATTCTTCCTAAAATAATTATTTTCCATGTCTTTTTTTATTTGATAAGAATTAAATTTTATTTTGCTTTATTTCTTTAATTTGTGGTTTAATTAAAGTATGTCATCTATATTTTAGTGCTACAATTTTCCATTAAAGCCAATGCCTTGTCTTCCTTTTTTCCTATGTATTGTTCAGTTTCTCGACAAGTGTTTGTGGCTGCTAATTCTCCTATGCTTGGAGGCAAGTATTTTTGCACACAAGGTTTAAAATTACGCAATTAGGTATTGAGTTGTTTTTTGAGGCGTAAGCCTCAAAATCAAAAAATTGTGTTTAGTCAAAATAAATGTTAAAAGTTATTTTTTATATAATACCCAAATAATATGTTAAAAAATGATATGTGACCTTTCTCAATTGAATTATAAAGTAATAGATTGACATGCATATGAAATAAAAAATTGCACAAGACACGTAAAGTGGAAAGTGATAAATTAAATGAAATAAAATTAAAATTCAAATATTATAAAAGAAAAATAATATTAAATATATAAATGGCATAAAAGTATCATGTAATATCAAGTTTAACTCCAAATTCCTTCTTTCTCGGTTCTCTACTCATCCACATTAAATACCTCAAAAAATTGAAATAGATGACAAAAATATAGATTTCATTTGCACTGTAATCACTAAGGAGGTTTTTATTTGAGTTATCATCTTTAATAATAAATTGGTCTCTCCCCTCTCTCATCCTATGAAGTTCAATGTCTCCCAATTTGTTTCTTTGTTTATTTCAATCATCTTTCTCTTTCATAAATATTTTTCATTAATATAAAGATGAGATTAACACTCTTAAAATTTTATAGGAAGTGGTGGTGGTGTGTGAGTTTCAAGTGATCCCTGGCAGCTACGATGATGTTGACTATGGAGAAAACGGAGGGCTGGAGGTCAAGGCAATCGAGAGGAAGTTGCTACAGCTTGGGTGTGCATTAAAGCTTGATTTTTTTTAGGCTTTAATTTAGGATTTAGGTAAGTTTTAGTAAAAATATATATAAATAAGGTGGGGGCGTAAGCCTCAAGTCAGCGATGTGTAACGTGCCTCAAGGTGGGCCTCAGCCAAGCTGAGCCGCAAGCCTCATAAAAAAAGTTTGAGGCATAAGCCTCGAGGCTTTTTTCACTAGAATTGCACTGAGGCGGGCCTCAAGGCGAGTCTCATATTGCGCAATTTTAAACAATGTTTGCACATAATCACTTTATTGTTCGGTGGAGACCTTCCTCTTCTTTTTTGTTATTTTTCATTTTCTCAGTTGAGGCATGATGCCCTGTTTAGGTTAGGTTTGATATGAGGCAATTTGTTTTGTAGAGTTTTTTTTAATATGTTATCAAAGCTTGGTGATTGTGCAACATGTCTTCAATTTAACTTTTTCCTTCTATATCCAATAGTATGTTTATGTTCAAAATTGTGGATTCTATTTGGGACTACAAATTGTGATCATGGCATTTGAATCTTCCATCACATTGCGCCAAAATACTCCAAAAGTAGAACAACAACAACATTGAATGGAAGGATTGCATTAATAATACTAATCGATTAATACTTATGGGTAATAATTGATGGCCTGGAGACTATCATGTTGATGGATTGTTCCAATAATGTGGAAACAAGGAGGAAGTCAAAAATCAAAATTAATAACAATATGCTTACAGGCTTAAGTCACTATGAATGAGGAGCACCATATAAAAATTCAAGAAATTGAGAAACCCAAGAAGGTGTGGGATCTCTTCTTAGCTTTCCATTCAAGAACAATTGAGGAGTATAACCAATTTTCAGAGAATGAGATTGCATCATTGAAGAAAAATAATATAATTCACTCTCTTATTTTTATTAAAACTAGGATAATATTTAATGAGATTAGATTTCTTGCTCTAATTTTTCAATATGATGAAAATGAGCATCTCAAAGGTTTGGTTGATGCTTTGAATCAAGAATGTCACACACAAATGTCTACTTTGGTTGGCTTGGCTACACCAAGAAGTTTGAATTTGTTGGAGAAATTACTTATTAATCAAGAAGCCTTAAACTCTCAAATGGCTATTTAAGTTTCATAGCTTATGCTAATTTTAGAAAAATGCCCTCTAATTGTAGAAGCCTTGTTTTCTTAAGTTGATAATGTGGAGAAAGCACTCGTTGTTCGAGTCAAAAAAAAATTTCTCATGCCTTACGATTAACGTATTTTTCCTAAAAGAAAATAAGACTAAAAATGAAAATAGCATGTTCGATCACATTTTGATTGTTGCTTTCTTGTTGCACTGCAACATGTGATTCATATCAATAAATATATCTGCATTTATAGTCATATATATGTTTAGTGTTATTATAAGTCACAACAACTGGTATGATTCAATGTTTGTGCTATTTTATTAGATCAAATCATGTTTGGATGTACTATATACATGAACCAATTTGCTTAATATTATGGCCACATTATGAAAATTAATATAGCGCAGTGCTTAAATTTTGCAAAGAAAAGTAATTAAGTGGGATGCAATTAATTAATAATTTAACTTAGTGAATAAATTCTTGAATGCCCTTTATTTAGGTGAGCTTATTTATAGGGCTTAAATTGTGATAGGAAATACTTGATTTCAAGTATTCCCTAATCACTTTAGCAACAAATCTCAAGGCGAGCTGCTGTCCACAGCAGGAAATCAGCCCAAAACAGTAGAAAAAAACGAGGAAAACTGCTGGAGACTAGGAGAAAACACCTGTATTTTACTAGTAGATGATGAAAATAGCAAAGATACAATTTGTTCTTCGATTCGAGAGGAAGAACGTACTCTCCAAAGGCTCCGGCGAAGCCAAGAGCCCAAAACAAAACCTAGATCTCAAAGAGAAAACTCAAATTCAAGATGAGGCGCTAATTCCCCCCCCCCCCCCCAAACTCCTAATTATACAAAATTAATCATAAAGGACAATCATAAACTTCCTAAAACAGCCTTTTACGTTCAAAATTTCCCTCCTAAACTTCACGGCTCACGGCAGAGCCGTTTCCGCCCGTTCGGCCGTCTCGCGTGCGTCTCGCGTAGACGCGGACCGGTCCCTGCTGGACCGGTCCAACCGGCCCATCCTGGGCCGGTCTAACATTACCGCCCTCCCAAAGAATCACCTTGTCCTCAAGGTAAAAATCTGGAAACTGCTGTTTCGCCATCTCATATGGCTCCCACGTGGCCTCGTAGTCAGGAAGGTTCTTCCACTGGATCAACACTTCCTTAGTTTCATCTTCTTTCTGGCGAACACCCTTCAGCTCCCAGGGTTCCAGGATCACCTCTAACTCCTCCGTAAGTGTCGGCGGTAGCTCGGGAATGGCGATGTGATCACCAATGACCCTTCTCAGCTGTGAGACATGAAAAACTGGGTGTATAGTCGCCGATGGGGGTAATTTCAGTCGATATGCTACTGCCCCGATCTTCTCTATCACTTCATAAGGACCAAAGTACCTTGGAGCTAGCTTTTCATTCCTCCTATTGGCGACTGTCTTCTGCCTGTATGGGCGGAGCTTCAAGAACACCTTATCCCCTGCCTCAAAATGGATATCTTTTCTATGTCCATCTGCTTGTTTCTTCATGATTTGCTGCGCCCTCAGTAAGTGCCTTTTTAACTCCTCTAACACTCGGTCCCTCTCCTCCAAATACTCCTCTACTGAAGAAACAGGAGTACTACTGCTCCCAAAGTGTACCAAGTGTGGGGGATCCCGTCCGTACAACACTTTGAATGGGGTCATTTGTGAAGCCGAGTGAAAGGACGTGTTGTACCAGTACTCCGCCCAGGATAACCACTTCGCCCATAGCTTTGGTGTCTCTGAAACAAAGCATCTGAGGTATGTTTCCAAGCTCCTGTTGACTACTTCCGTCTGTCCATCCGTCTGTGGGTGGTAGGCTGTACTTCTCTTGAGCACTGTTCCCTGCAATCTGAATAGCTCCTTCCAGAAATGACTGAGGAACACCTTGTCCCTATCTGATACGATCGCCTCTGGCACCCCGTGTAATCTGACCACTTCTCTGATAAAGGCTGATGCTACTGTTATTGCGGTGTAGGGATGTCGGAGGGGAATGAAATGGGCATACTTGCTCAACCTGTCCACCACTACTAAGATCACTGTGAACCCCTCTGAACGGGGCAGCCCATCTATGAAATCCATAGAGATTTCCTCCCATACTCTACCCGGCAAGGCTAAAGGCTGTAGTAATCCTCCTGGTGACATAGCTAGGTACTTACTCCTTTGACAGACCTCACATCTGGCTACCATCTCCTCTACATCTTTATGCATCCCCTTCCAGTATAACTCCCCAGCTAGCCTCTTGTATGTCTTTTGTACGCCTGAATGGCCCCCTATTGCACTCCCATGAAACTCATGGAGTAGGTTTGGGATGTGGATCGACGTTCGGGGCATCACAAATCTCCCCTGATACAACAGCTTGTCTCCCTCCAAGGAGTATCCTGGGTGGCTACCTGGTTCCTTCAGCAACTCAGTTCTGATCTTTCCCAAACTCTCATCTCTGGCGCTCTCTTCTCTGATGGCCTCCCAATCCAGCATCCAGGGCACGAACAGAGCGACTGTCTGTAATTCCTCCATGCACCTAGATAAAGCATCTGCCGCCTTGTTCTCCACTCCTGGCCTGTACTGAATCTCAAAGTCGTACCCCAGTAGCTTAGATAGCCACCTCTGATGCTCTTCAGTCACCATCCGTTGTTCCAGAAGAAATTTCAAGCTCCGCTGATCGGTCCTGACCACGAAGTGTCTTCCAAGTAGGTAAGGTCGCCATTTCTGGATAGCCAACACGATGGCCATTAATTCCCTCTCATATACTGATTTCATCCTTGCCCGAGCAGTCAATACCTGGCTGAAATAAGCGATGGGCCTCCTATTCTGCATCAGTACTGCACCCAGCCCGTACCCCGATGCATCTGTCTCCACAATGAATGTCTGAGTAAAATCTGGCAAAGCCAGTACTGGCACTGTAGTCATTGCCTTCTTCAGGCTCTCGAAAGCAGAGGTGGCTGCTTCTCCCCACAGGAAGCCATCCTTCTTCAGCTGCTCTGTAAGAGGCCAGGCTATGGTGCTATACCCCTTCACAAATCTTCTGTAATAACCTGTCAATCCCAGAAATCCCCTCAGCGCCTTCAGACTTTTCGGTAGTGGCCACCTAAGCATCGCCTCAATTTTGGATTGATCAGCTGCCACTCCTTCTTTTGATACCACATGGCCCAAGTACTCTACACTGGCTTGAGCGAAGCAGCATTTCTTCAAGTTTGCCTTCAACTGATGCTCCTGCAGAACCTCTAGCACCGTTCTTAAATGTTCCCAATGTTCGACCTCTGTCCTGCTGTATATCAGGATGTCGTCAAAGAATACTAACACAAACCGTCTGAGATAAGGTTTGAAAACCTTGTTCATCAGGGCCTGGAAAGTAGCAGGTGCATTGGTGAGGCCAAAGGGCATCACCAAGAACTCATAATGGCCTTCATGAGTTCTAAAAGCTGTTTTAGGAACATCTTCCTTCCTCATTCGAATCTGGTGGTAGCCCGATTTCAAATCTATCTTGCTGAAGATCACGGACCCACTTAATTCATCCAAGAGCTCATCGATAACGGGTATAGGAAACTTATCAGGTACAGTCTCCTTATTAAGGGCTCTGTAGTCTACACAAAAACGCCAGCTGCCATCTTTTTTTTTTTACCAACAGAACGGGACTAGAGAAAGGGCTGATGCTGGGTCTGATGATCTCTGCCTCCAGCATCTCTCTAATCAACCGTTCAATTTCATCCTTCTGGAACTGAGGGTAACGGTAAGGATGTACACTGATGGGTGATACTCCTTCCCTCAACACAATAGCATGCTCATGCTCCCTCTGCGGTGGTAATCCCTGAGGCGGCTGAAACACCTCTTGGAACTGTTGAATCAACGGCTGAACGGAGAGGGGTATAGCTCCTCCCTCCTCCACTCCTCCCCCCTCCAAACTATGCAATTCCACCAGGTAGCCTCCTCCCTCCTGCTGAATGGTTCGGATTAGGGATTTGAGAGAAACCCCCGCCTTGGTCAACCCAGCGTCTCCTTGAATCGTTCTCCTTCTCTCCCCTATCACAAGTTCCATCCTCAAAGTCCCCCAATTAATCTTCGTCTCCCCCAATGTACGCAGCCACTTCATCCCTAAGATGACGTCCGTACTCCTCAATTCCAAAGGAAGGAAATCTTCCTTCACCTGGATTCCCTGAATCATCAGCACCACCTCTCTACAAACTCCCATTCCCATTTCCACCTTTCCCGTGCCCATCATCACCCCATAGCCACCTGTGTCCACTAACTCCATCCCCAGCGATTCCACTATCTGGGTGGAAATGAAGTTATGGGTTGCCCCACTATCAATCAATACCACCACCTCACGGTCAGCTATCTCTCCTCTCACCTTCATAGTGTGACTCGTAGTGAATCCCACTACAGAGTTCAGGGAGACTTCTGCTACATCTAGATGCAACTTCTCATCCTCCACTTCGGGGTCATTCCCACCTCTCTCTTCGTCTTCCTCATCTTCACAAACGAGGAGAACCTGAAGAGAGCGGTCCTTGCACCTGTGCCCCGGCATGTACTTCTCATCGCATCTGAAGCACAACCCTTTTGTTCTTTTGTCCTGCATTTCTTTTTCTGTCAACCTTTTGAACTGTCCCCCATTACCTCCTCCAGTCTTTTCCTTGGGTGCTTCCTTCTGACCCCCTGGCGCTACCCCTTTGGAGGGTAATACCGCAGTAGTCATCTTGTACGATCCCCCTGAGTAGTTGCCTCGAGCTCCTCTTTCTGACTTCTTTTGATCTTCCACCAGTTGTGCAAGCTCCATCGCCTTGCCTAAATTCCTTGGCTCCAGCACTCTGACCGCTGTTCTTATCTCTGGTTTGAGCCCCTTCATGAAATTTCCCTCCAGGGCTGATTCGGAGATATGATCCAAACGGCTCGCTAAGTACTCGAATCTGTCTCGGTAGTCGGCCACGGTCCCCTCCTGAGTCAGAGCAAAGAACTGCTCATAGAAGTCTCCTCCCCCATCGGCTCGGAAACGTTCTAATAAACAATCCTTAAACTCTCTCCAAGTCCTGATAGGCTCTCTCCTGTCTCGCCATTGATACCATGCCAACGCCTTCCCTTCCAGACACAATCCTGCCGCCGTCAGCTTCTCATCATCTGTCAACCCGTTGACAGCAAAGTAACGCTCCACCTTGTAGATCCAACCATGGTCATCTTCGCCCTCAAAGATGGGCATCTTCAACTTCCTCACCTTCGGATCCCTTCCGTTACCCCGGAACTCTCCATAACCTCCCATTCCTCGAAGAGGAGGTGCTCCCCAAGTGTCCCGATCCTCCCTCCGACGTTGGTAACCGAATTCTTCGTCATAATCTCCTCTTCCCCTTTCAAAATCAGCACCTCGACGCTGAAATTCAGCACCTCGACGCTGATATTCTTCTCTCATTTCTCCAAAATCTGCACTACCTTCATATTCCCCCCGCCTGCCTCCAAAATCCACACCTCGACACTGAAAATCAGCACCTCGACGCTGAAAATCAGCACCTCGACGCTGAAAATCAGCACCTCGGCGGTCATTCCCCATGCTCATCTCCTCTCTAGAGAGTGGCTCTAGAGGTGGCATGTCGTCATCACCTTCAAGAATCTCCACTTCCGGATTCCTCCTCCCCCGGATTGGGTTCGGATTTCCTCCTACGCCATGGCCGTCAGTGGTCTCTCTCACTTCCGATGTGTCTGGATGGGTTTTCATCTCCAATAATTTCTTCATCATTTCTTCCATCGCCGCGAACCTCCCTTCCAACCTCTCATTGTTGGTAGAGATCTCCAAGAATTTCCCCTCCAGATCTGTCTTCAGTTGACCAAACTCGCCTTCTAAAACTTCCACCTTCTTCCCGGCCATCTTTCTTTTAACGGATCCACAAAAAACTTTTTCCGGAGACGACGATCTTGCTGAAATTTCAGAATTTCAGCCGCCGGTGGTCCCGAAACGGTGCTCTGATACCAATTTGATAGGAAATACTTGATTTCAAGTATTCCCTAATCACTTTAGCAACAAATCTCAAGGCGAGCTGCTGTCCACAGCAGGAAATCAGCCCAAAACAGTAGAAAAAAACGAGGAAAACTGCTGGAGACTAGGAGAAAACACCTGTATTTTACTAGTAGATGATGAAAATAGCAAAGATACAATTTGTTCTTCGATTCGAGAGGAAGAACGTACTCTCCAAAGTCTCCGGCGAAGCCAAGAGCCCAAAACAAAACCTAGATCTCAAAGAGAAAACTCAAATTCAAGATGAGGCGCTAATTCCCCCCAAACTCCTAATTATACAAAATTAATCATAAAGGACAATCATAAACTTCCTAAAACAGCCTTTTACGTTCAAAATTTCCCTCCTAAACTTCACGGCTCACGGCAGAGCCGTTTCCGCCCGTTCGGCCGTCTCGCGTGCGTCTCGCGTAGACGCGGACCGGTCCCTGCTGGACCGGTCCAACCGGCCCATCCTGGGCCGGTCTAACAAATTGACATCTCATTAAATCCCCCAATAGTATGCAGCCTAGTGTAGGCCCGAATACCTTATATCAGCATATATAAAGTGATTATTACAAGGTCCCTCTCCCATCCTTAGTTAAGCATATTTTTTCTTTCCATTAAGGTTGTCATGAGAAATTGCAGAAGGGAGAAGAAGACAACCATTCCTTTCTTGCAAAGTACATGGATCATCAGCTATGCGTTGAGGGCTATTCCTTAATATTCTACAAAATTGGGTATAAATTCATGCATTCTTGATGATTTTCAATTGAAATAAAATTAATATGCAATTGACAAATTACCTAAAAATTTTCATGTATTTTTTCGTGCTTCTATTTTCCCCTAAAGCCCATGTCCATTCCTAATATTTGGCATGCACTATTGAGTTCTTATTTACCTTCATCTCAATTGTTTGCGGCTGCTAGTATTAATATGCCATGTAGGCATTTTTCCACATCTTCTTTGTTCACTTCGCTCATCCATGTTTGGCTCTTCACATGAAACAGAGCATCGGTAATTGCCTTTCTGCTTATCAGAGACTATTGCCCTCAGCTGTTTATTTTTTATTTCATTCGCCCAGGCGCAGTGCTCTGCTTGGGCTAGTTTTGATCCTGGAAAACTCGTTTTTTTTTTTTTTTTCTAGTTCTTTTCCATTCAGCAACTTATTCACGATACTAAATTTGATGACGAAGAAGAACTTATGTCTTTATTTTTTCACTCATTTCCAGCAGATCATGCAGAAAGCTTAATGTTCCAATAAACAAAAAAGAACATTGATCTGGTCTTCGTATCAAACATAATTCCGCACAAAAGGAATAGTATAAAGAAGAGAGGGTAAGCGGACCTGGTCGACGCGCTCCTGTTCCTCAGAAGTGGCCTCGGCGCCGCGATCGAGCTCCGCGATAGCCGTCAACAGTTCCTGCTTGACATCATCCCGACTCTTGTTTTTAGGAGAGGAGGGTAAAAAGGAAACCCTAGTTCTCCACTTCACCGTCCCCGGTTCAGCTAGCTCTCTAACATATTTTACCGCCAAGAGATTGCCGGTGTTATGGAGGTTCCATGGAGGGGGTAAGTGACGGAAAAAATAGACGGGAGAGGATAGTCGGTAAAGGTCTGTGTGAGACTTGAGGTGAGAGGGAAAGGTGGTCACCGGTAGTTGGCAAGCGGGCGCCATGGTCTCGGGGAGTGAAGATTTGGAAAAATGGAGTACGGATAGCCTACGTGGAACTTGCTAATGGTTGGGATCAGCAGGTTCCCTTTTCTTTTCGCCTGCTTTCGTAGATGGATTTAGGTTTCGTTTGTTACAGGTTTTTTTGTTATTTTTTTAATCAATTTTTATATATTTTTTAACATAAACATTTTTAGTTAAATAACATTTTAAATTAAAAAATAAAAATTATTAAAAAAAAATTACCCAGACAAAATCTTAATTTTACTTTTCAAATAAGAAAATAGCATAGCAGATAAAAATATATATATCTCTAGTGTTTGTACTTAAAAAAAATTATAGTTATATTTAGCATTAACATGTAATGCAAAATCTTTGACTTAATATTTCTGTAAATGCATCTATTTGACCCTCTCATTGCAGCTATTTAAGTTTTATTTGGAATAACTTTTTTGCTACTTTCTAAATCTATTTTTTAGCAACGTTTTGAAAATCGGATCGGACCGGCCGGTTCAACCGGTTGAACTGGCACTCGGTCGGCCGACCGGTTCGGTTATCTGCCGAACCGGGAAATCAACGGACCGGCTTTGAACCGGTCCGACCGGCGGTCGGACCGCGAACCCGGCCAACCGGAAACCGGGATTGAACCGGCAAGTTAAGCTTAAGCGCTATTTCCACCCTAAATATTTCAACTATCAATGAATTTTTCATTAACCTTTCTACTTATTTCATCCTACTTGTACGCCATGTCTAATATCAAACTCAATTAAGAAGTCTATCATTGGCAGTTGTTAAGACTAGTGTCATATGCTAGATGCTGCAGTTTGCTATTTGCTTTTCTTTGTTATTGATGCGTTAGAATATTTGCATTTTTTACAATCTTAGATCAATTATAGCAATACTTCATCCTTGTCATGCCTAGGTTGTGCATAGTTCCTCTTAAAATGTTTATCTTGATTAGGTGGAGCAAGGTTAGGTTTAGACTTTAGAGTGAATGTATTAGAATATAATTTATCTCTTTTTTATTTTTAATAATATTATTATTTATTACGTCATCCGGTTCAACCGAACCTTGAACCTCTCCTTCAACTGGTTCGTTGTCCGGTCCGGTTTTCAAAACCTTGCTTTTTAGTATAAAAACTTTTAGCTCAAAAATTGTTTATACTAAAAATTTATTTTTAAAAGTAATAAGAAAGTTGTCTCAAACTAAGGCTTCGTTTGGAACGACATTTTATCTTTTTTTACTAAAACAACATTTTAAGAAGCAATAAAAAAATCGTCCCAAACAAAATCTAAATCTTAGTCTAATGTTGTCCTTCTATATTTATTTAGTTTAATATCTCCAAATTCATTTTTCGTGAAAAATATCATTTAGGGATTTGTATTCTTATAGATCTATATCACACTTGAAAATAGAGTTATATATTTTCTAGTGTATATCTAAATAAGTCCAAAACTTTGTTCAACTACGGTTAGCCCAGCTTGAGGTGAGCTAATAACACAAAGTGGATCCAAATGACAAAGAGCACTTTATCGATAATCAATTTTAACTTTCCCTTGCAAGAGGGGATATTTGCCCCAGCCAAAAGGTCACTCACCCTAGCTGGATAGAATACTCGCCACAATCAAAAGGCGCTCACCCTAATTAAAGGGGACACTCCAACTAGAAGATCATTTGCCCTTGCATGAGTACTCAATCGTGCAAGATTAAGGAGTCACGCAATTGGTCAAATAGGTGAAACTAATTTATACCTGGTCATAGCCAATATCTTCATCACCAAATTGGCATTTCCATCTAAAGACTTGTGATATTTTCAAAAGCGGAGCTACGGTGGGGGCCCTTGAGGCATGAACCCTCAATGGCCTAGCAAACTTTTTTTACCTTCCTACATGAAATTCAGTTTAATGGAGTATTTTGCCTAAATAAAAAGCCACACACTAGGGTTTAAAAGTTTTATAAAATCTAACCCCAATGTATAAACGAACAAGCTGTCTTCTAGAGTTCTATATTGAGCCTCCCATCCATTCTTGATATGTCACCCAAATTTCACATTAATTGAGCACACATCTCAATGTAAATATGAAATTGAGGCATCAAAAATTCAAATTGGGACCATCTTATCTCCAATTTCAGCAAGCTTATAATCAAATTGTCTCAAGGAGACGAACCCAACGACATCAAATTTGATCAAATCCTAGTCACAATGAGTCCAAATAAAAGTTCTAAAGTCAATTTGAAAGCTTCATAGCATTAATTGGACTACAAAAGGATATATGAATATGACATGCTTATAATCGGATCGAGCTTCTCATTAAGATGAATAAAACGAGCCGAATATTACTCAATTCTGACATCTATATGGCATCTAAATGCTTGATAAACACTTTATGATTAAAAGGATTACTATGAGTTGTCCAATGAAACATTCCCAGCATGTTTTTGATCTTCTCCTTATTTATTAGTCATGTCACTCTAAAAAAATATAAATAGACTCCTCATTTTTCTTATGAGGGTGAGAAAGAAATGGAGAAAACTTGGGGAGCTCACTTGTTGTCAACCACCATCGGATTTCTTCCCTACCACTGACCGTAGTTGGATTTCCGCCCGTTCGTCAACTAGTACGGGATCTCTTCCCGACCACCAACCATCGTTGGACTTCCACCCATTTGTCAACTATCATTGGATGTCTTCTCAACAACCAACCATAACTAGACTTTTGCCCTTTCATCGATTGCTGCTGGATCTATTCCCTACCACTGACAGTCACTAGACCTTTGCTTGTTTGTCGGTTGTCGCCTGATTTCTTACCGACCACCAACCGTCGCTGGACTTTCACGAGTTTGTTGACTGTGGCTGGATTTCTTCTGTACACTAGGGCGTTTGATTTTTTTTTTTATAATCCTAATTATGATAAAATGAGAGAGAGTATTCACAATAAACTTATATAAACCCTCGTCATTAGCTCTATGCACCAGCTCAGGGTGAATAACTCCTTATGAAAAATGAGTTAGAAAGAACTAATGAACAATGTTTATATGCCAAAACCCTGAAACACATGCAATATTAAAAAAAAAAAACTTATATATTTATCAATGAGCCGTGAAAAAGAAATTTTCCTATGAGTACGTTGGTGCCCCTTTAACTCAACATATTTGCACCCTCTCTCCAAGGAACTCAACACTTCTCTTTCCCATGTTTGAAATGACCTCATAAGCCAATTACCATAATGATACTCATATGCAATTAACTCTGGGTCGAGGCATTTTCTTTACTTTATATCTCTCGTAATGCACCATGTTTCTCTTAAGCCCTTGTAATATCATTTCCCAAGATATCCTACCCATGGGTATATAAGAAAATACACTGTAATATTCAATCATGTGAATCGTTTCAATGAAGACAACATTGTGTGTGTGTGTGTTTTTTTTTTTTTAATTTTTTTACTTTTATTGAGGACACAATTTATAAAGATGTACAATACAAGTTTCCATATATCACTTTTGTTGGTGCACTTTATGGAAGCATTTTTAATGTTTGTGTTCATAAAATTATTTTCCTCAATAAAATAGCTTTTGAATTGCTTTCTACCTTTATCAACATTCTAAACTAATCATCAATTGGGAACTCTTCAAAATTCAACCCAATCCCTTATACAAACTATAATATCGAAAGCCATTCCTGTCCTTTAATGTTGGCACAATGGAATACTCATCATTTTCATCATTATCAACTATCCTCAATAATAATTAATGGATGATGACACATGGGAATCATAGTTTAGGAGCTTTGAATAAGTGCTCAAAGGGTGATCCCTCAATATATGCAACGAGGACATTAGACTTAATTTTCTTAAGCAATTTCTCTATAATCTCCATATTTGTATGTGATCAGAGTATCATAATTAAATAATATATTTGCATACATAATACAACTCATACGTGCAGATTCATAAAATTGTGATACAACCAAACAATTTATATTCGAATTACTAAATAATATTATATTAAGATTGAATCATCATAATTGATCATTTTGAAGTGTTTTTGTAATATTTTTGACCTTCAAATTAACAATCTAATCAACATCAACACATTATAACCTTTGTCGGACAATAGTCAAATCTTCTTTGGCACATTGCGGGAGAGAGAGAATGACGTGTATCTGCAAAATGGCTGCTCGTTCCGTGTTCTATGATTTACGAAGGATAAATTTGACTTTATATAATTTGCAATACCAAAAATTGAAAAAGATATAATTGTCATTTTCTAAAGATAAATATGTTAAAAGATATAATTATGACATATAATTTTTAATCTTAGATATTACAAGTTACTCAGCTCTTCTTAGTTGAGAGTTTGACTCTCAATTAAGAGGTTATGACTTCGAGTGTAATGTATGTGTTGGATACTCCATATAATTTTTATAAAAGATAAAAAATTAAGAGTTATATGAAGTCAACTTTACCCTTGATAAATCTGGGAACACGCCACAGCCTGAGCAGACAGACGTGCGACTTTCTCTCTCCGGTTCTCCCCTCGCTGCCTTTCTCCGTTCGGCTCGCAGACGTCATCGGCAGCTTCTTCACGAGGCTGATTCCCTCTGCGACCAAACCTCTATAGAGTTTTCTTTCCTTGGTTCCCAGACGGGGAAGAGAAGACAAGATAGATGGTAGGGCACGGGCATCAGATTCCGCTTGAGGTTGTGGGAACGATGATAGAGATGGCCGACGTTGCTTGGAATGCAATCGAGCATCGCAGGGAGCGAAATGTTGTTCTCAAGGTCGAAGAGGAAGCCGCCCGGATCCGCTCTGAGAACGAGCGCCTTAAGACCCTCCTTGCCGAGAATATTTCTGTCCTACAAGGCATCTCACAGGCTTCTTCTCTGGCCAAAGACTGCCCTCCTGATGTGAGCTTATTTCACTTACTTATCCTTCGCTGCCTCTCGTTGTTTGATTCGCACTCTCTTGGTTTAGGGTTTGTTGTTTTGAATTTGTGACGTGGGGGGGGGGGGGGGGGGGGGGGGGGGGGGGGGTGGGGGGGGGGGGGGGGGGGGGGGGGGAATGAGGGCTTAGGAAGGAAGAATTAATTAATTAATTAATTAATTAATTATGAACATGAGCTGTTGTTAGCTTGCGTACGATGACAATAAAATTAGCTTCCCCGCTTCTAAAAATGTTTGCGGATGATTAGTGGTTAAGAATTAATGACTGATCATATGCCCATTATAAATGACCTTTGGAGTTCTTTGAGTACTTGATCCTGCTCAGTTATTGCAGCCATGCTAGCAGTTTAACCATTTTGGTGAGTATTGAGAGATTTTGGATTTTATGTAACAACAAATTAATTCACTTATTTTGCCCGAAGAATTGAGAGGCTTTGCCAAACTCAATGCGCTGCAAAATGATGTGTGTCAAACTTAACTGCTTGCTGGTGAAGAAGCAACCTTGCCATGTTTACTTTTGGCCTCAACAACAACATCAAGCCTTTATATCCCACTATGTGGGGTTGACTTGGCTACATAAATCTTTTTTTTTCCATTGTACCCTGTTAAGAGTCAAATTCTCATTTAAATCTAATAAAGAAAGGTCAACATGATGGAAATCTTCATTTTTATTTTACTAGGAAAATCACATTAGACATTAATTTTGTGCAATAATTTATTTTATTTTTAGTTGGTTTATTTTTGTAGCGGACCCCACATAGTGGGATAAAGGCTTGATGTTGTTGTTGTTGTTTAGTTGGTTTATTTTAATTTTGTTTTTGCATACATGCCTATGATGATGGCTAAAAAGAGTTATATTCTCCAAGAAAGTTTTTATTTTATCTCCTAGCTTTAGATTATTTATGTGATTGGCATAATTCAATATATGTTAATTTTCACAAAAATTGAAGAGACATGGTTGTTTATTGTGTTGGGAGATTAGTTGGCTTCACTAGTTTTCAGGAGTTATAAGAAAAGAAAAAAAAGAAAGAAGTTTGGTGCAATTTTGAGTTGAGGCGATGTGACTTGGGGAATTCCTTATTGTGGTTTTCCTGCCTCTTTAATTTGTAAGCGGCATTGTTTCTCATGAGATTTGTAGCCAATTGTAGCCAGTTGCTGTGGCAGGTACTTAGTTGTTACTCTAGCATCCTGTTTAGGATATTCAAGCCACGACGAATCCAAGGAGAAGAAATCCAAGAAGACTAAAGAGCTGAAAACCCAATCCAAGGAGAAGAAATCCAAGAAGACTAAAGAGCTGAAAACCTAATATCCCACTCAAAGTCATTTGCGTCAGTCCTAGGCTTAGAAATCCTAGTTGTTGGCAGTGGTGCCCGGCCACTTTACTTTTCCGCAGACCCTGGTTTGTAATTAAGGGCAGTTGGCTTATGGACATTTATTAATTGATTTATTTATTTTGATGTATTTTATTTATGATGTGTGCCTTTAGAATTACTTGTTTTTCTTTGTTTGTTGGCGATTTGTATGCTGTTTTTGCTTTAGCATGTATATCGTTAGGCTCTATAAAGATTAAAATATTTTATACTCATAACTAATATTTAAAATTTTAAGATTTAAATAACATAGAAACTTAACGAATTTAGGTAACTGCCGGAATCGTCCGGGGTCACATGCATATCAATGCATTTATCTCTCTCCTTCTAATAAGACACCTCCCCGCCTGCAGGTAGAGTCCGGATAATCTGGTCTATGAGGATGAAGTGCCGGACCTGGGGAGGTATAGTCTTTTATGAAAATTTATTTTCTATAAGTTTATTTTTAAAATCTATGCATATTTGATTTGGATCTTCTAAACTAGCATGCATTACATTAGAAATCAATTTAATTAAAATTTAATTGCATTAGGTCCTCAATCTTATGAATATCTGATTTGGATCTTCTAAACTAGCATGCATTGCATTAGAAATCAATATAATTAAAATTTCATTGCATTAGAAATCAATTTAATTAAAATTTCATTGCATTAGAAATGAGGGCTTAGGAAGGAAGAATTAATTAATTAATTAATTAATTATTTATGAGCATGAGCTGTTGTTAGCTTGCGTACGATGACAATAAAATTAGCTTCCCCGCTTCTAAAAATGTTTGCGGATGATTAGTGGTTGAGAATTAATGACTGATCATATGCCCATTATAAATGACTTTTGGAGTTCTTTGAGTACTTGATCCTGCTCAGTTATTGCAGCCATGCTAGCAGTTTAACCATTTTGGTGAGTATTGAGAGATTTTGGATTTTATGTAACAACAAATTAATTCACTTATTTTGCCCGAAGAATTGAGAGGCTTTGCCAAACTCAATGCGCTGCAAAATGATGTGTGTCAAACTTAACTGCTTGCTGGTGAAAGAAGCAACCTTGCCATGTTTACTTTTGGCCTCAACAACAACATCAAGCCTTTATCCCACTATGTGGGGTTGACTTGGCTACATAAATCTTTTTTTTCCATTGTACCCTGTTAAGAGTCAAATTCTCATTTAAATCTAATAAAGAAAGGTCAACATGATGGAAATCTTCATTTTTATTTTACTAGGAAAATCACATTAGACATTAATTTTGTGCAATAAATTATTTTATTTTTAGTTGGTTTATTTTTGTAGCGGACCCCACATAGTGGGATAAAGGCTTGATGTTGTTGTTGTTGTTTAGTTGGTTTATTTTAATTTTGTTTTTGCATACATGCCTATGATGATGGTTAAAAAGAGTTATATTCTCCAAGAAAGTTTTTATTTTATCTCCTAGCTTTAGATTATTTATGTGATTGGCATAATTCAATATATGTTAATTTTCACAAAAATTGAAGAGACATGGTTGTTTATTGTGTTGGGAGATTAGTTGGCTTCACTAGTTTTCAGGAGTTATAAGAAAAGAAAAAAAAGAAAGAAGTTTGGTGCAATTTTGAGTTGAGGCGATGTGACTTGGGGAATTCCTTATTGTGGTTTTCCTGCCTCTTTAATTTGTAAGCGGCATTGTTTCTCATGAGATTTGTAGCCAATTGTAGCCAGTTGCTGTGGCAGGTACTTAGTTGTTACTCTAGCATCCTGTTTAGGATATTCAAGCCACGACGAATCCAAGGAGAAGAAATCCAAGAAGACTAAAGAGCTGAAAACCCAATCCAAGGAGAAGAAATCCAAGAAGACTAAAGAGCTGAAAACCTAATATCCCACTCAAAGTCATTTGCGTCAGTCATAGGCTTAGAAATCCTAGTTGTTGGCAGTGGTGCCCGGCCACTTTACTTTTCCACAGACCCTGGTTTGTAATTAAGGGCAGTTGGCTTATGGACATTTATTAATTGATTTATTTATTTTGATGTATTTTATTTATGATGTGTGCCTTTAGAATTACTTGTTTTTCTTTGTTTGTTGGCGATTTGTATGCTGTTTTTGCTTTAGCATGTATATCGTTAGGCTCTATAAAGATTAAAATATTTTATACTCATAACTAATATTTAAAATTTTAAGATTTAAATAACATAGAAACTTAACGAATTTAGGTAACTGCCGGAATCGTCCGGGGTCGCATGCATATCAATGCATTTATCTCTCTCCTTCTAATAAGACACCTCCCCGCCTGCAGGTAGAGTCCGGATAATCTGGTCTATGAGGATGAAGCGCCGGACCTGGGGAGGTATAGTCTTTTATGAAAATTTATTTTCTATAAGTTTGTTTTTAAAATCTATGCATATTTGATTTGGATCTTCTAAACTAGCATGCATTGCATTAGAAATCAATTTAATTAAAATTTAATTGCATTAGGTCCTCAATCTTATGAATATCTGATTTGGATCTTCTAAACTAGCATGCATTGCATTAGAAATCAATTTAATTAAAATTTCATTGCATTAGAAATCAATTTAATTAAAATTTCATTGCTAGGAGCATTCACCCAACATAAGTCCAGGGTCAATTAGGAAACTCTCTAGATGTTGGCCTTAACTTCCAAAAAACTAAGCCACCCATCCATCTTTCATAAATGACCAGACAACATGTGATGAGAACATCGGAGATCAACGGCTACAATCTTGAGTTATTTATTTATATATTTTTTGTACTAGTTTATTTTATATTGTTGTTTTTTCCTTTATACCCTTACAGGCGGTCATGTAGTATTGTAGCCCGAAGGGCATGAGGCCTATTTATAGGCTAGTTGTTTTGTATTTTGGGATGATGAATTGTTAATGAAAAGTTTATTCTACTTATGTGCTCTTAGTGAGTTCATGAGAGGAGAAAGATCTCTTTGTTGTTTAGTTGGTTTATTTTAATTTTGTTTTTGCATACATGCCTATGATGATGGTCGAAAAGAGTTATATTCTACAAGAAAGTTTTTATTTTATCTCCTAGCTTTAGATTATTTATGTGATTGGCATAATTCAATATATTTTAATTTTGACAAAAATTGAAGAGACATGGTTGTTTGGTGTGTTGGGAGATTAGTTGGCTTCACTAGCTTCCAGGAGTTATAAAAAAAGGAAGAAAAAAAAAAAAAAAGAAGTTTGGTGCAGTTTTGAGTTGAGGCGATGTGACTTGGGGTATTCCTTATTGTGGTTTTTCTGCCTCTTTAATTCGTAAGCGGCATTTTTTCACATGAGATTTGTAGCCTATCGTAGCCAGTTGCTGTGGCAGGTACATTAGTTGTTAACTTGTTACTCTAGCACCCTCTTTTGTTTGGATTTTCTTTGGCAATGGGTGGGAGTATTAGTTTAGTTGAGTTGCAGATTTACAATTAGATTTAGTTATGTTAAATTAATTTAAATTCAAATTGAGATTAATTCTATTTCAACCTTAACAACTAACATAGGTTATGAGAAGTATAAAAATATAGGTTTTGAGGCATTTAAGTAAAAACTTTTGAGTGTAGTACAAGTCTGATGACCTAATTGCAGGCGAAGTCATATCCTTGTATAAGCGTGAGGCCTAATTTTTATTCCTCATTTATTTTCTTACATAACTTGTTATTTACCATTATGGTGGTCTTGATTTTGATAAAAATTATGCGTTTAACATATGATTTTCTGGAAATGAATTTGTTTTCTCATTGAATTTATTTGTTTTCAAACTCTTGCTGAAGCTTTTGAATATTCATGATCATTTCATAATCAATTAGGCTTAAATTCTATTATCACATATTTTCATTTTAGAGAAAGTCGTTGGCATAACTGATAACTTTTGATATGCGAGTCCTCAAATTTTCTTTGTATGAAAGCAGAAGTCTTACATCACAAAATTTTCATATGATTTATTTAAATAATATATATTTCAAATCATTTACTCTAAACAAATAGATAAATTGACAGAATTTTTTTGAATTTGTGAACTTACAAAGCATTTCAGCTATTCATGAATTACTTCTTCTTTATCCTTATTAAATTGTTCTTCTAATAAATCTATTTTTTTTTCATATCATAAAAAATAATGCATGATAAATAAATTTTCTTTCTATTTTAATTTTATAAAGATTAATAAACTTGAAAGTAATGCAATTAATTTAATTCAACTTATTTTTAAGAATGGTGTGCCCTCCACAATTAAGAAGCACATATACTTCTGCAATTTTTTATTCCTCTTGTATCAACTATCTAATGCGGACTTTATGATCCAAATGCTTCCAAGGGATTTTAAAAATCGAAAAACATTTCATGTTACAAGGGTTTCATTGCTATTATCATTCGTCGACGCTTGAGTCCACTTAAATGCAATTCCATCTTTTTAATAAATAGAGCAAAATGTGTACATCTCTTCATCCCAGCATATTGAAAATTTAATTTTATTTAAAATTTTTACTCAATTTTTATGGTTTCCTACACCTATAATTATAAAAATAGGTAATTAAAAGCATGACATTGATTGTAATAATATGAATTCAAGATATGTTTTTGACAGTTTGTTTAAAAGATATACATTTTAAATGAATGCATTTATTTATGTTAAATAATATCACGTACTCTCGTCACATATACCATGTGAATAGATAAGCGTTCCATTGTGTTGAAAAATGATGTTGGAAATATTTTTGCCAACTTACATATTGTTACCATCTTGACCTCGTACAATAATTTCATTTATTTATTATTCATGATTGTTGCACATATGTTTTGAAAGAAATAACTTATTTATGTCAATACATCTCAAACTACCTTAGGAATTTGACTTTGAAATGCAGCAAACAATTACAATTGCATAAATATATGAAAATCTCATATTTTCATTCCATTTAAAATTTAATTTTCCATATCTACAAATTGTCTTATATTTAATGCATAACCATTTGAAAATTTTGATGTTTTCATCCATAAATAGATCTCTTTCCCTTGTAAAAGCATATTATACCCTTGGTTTCTCCATGTCACCAACAATTTTTTGTAAAGAAGGTGACTTCAATATTTTTAAAGTTTCGTCAAATATTGATTTTATCTTTTAATTTTTTTAGAAAAATCTATCATAATATTGATGATATTTTTAAAGATATTTACCTTGATATGCATCATATTAAAATTGTGCTATATCATATTAGTTTGCAAATGTTTTACAATAACATCATCAAGCCTTCATCTCTCTACATGGAGTTGAGTATATGAATCATTTTTATCCATTGTCATTTTAAGAGTCAAATTCTCATTTATATCTAATTAAAAAAGCCATTTCGAATATTTTCTAACTAAGTATTTTTAGGTTACATCTACATTTCTTAACGTAGGCCGGATCTTATACATCTACTCTTCTAATCGGATCATCTAATGTAATTCTCATCGCACTACTTTGATATACTTCTACCGAGCCGAGTGAACTGGTCAGAGATGGGTCCAAAAGAAGGCCCATAATGACAACCATTATAGTGACGGTCGACATCCTGGAGAGTCTCTCTAATCTTATTTGCAATTGGAGCTACTCCAACCTTTTCACGTATATACTTGTTTTGTGTAAAGCCACCCATCAACTTGAGCATTCTCATCTCTGCAAAATTAACTTAATTTTATGTTTATGTTTTAATAGCCAACATTTTGTGTTATAAAACAATGCAGGTATCACTACCATCTTATAAAAATTTTCCCTTAAGTTTGAGGGGTACTTTTCTAAGCCCGATGCATTCCTCCATTTCAACCATCCAGCTTGAATTCTACTAAAAAAATTATTTCCATCTAACAAGCAATAGCACGCAAGTGCAATGTTATGTGTAGCACACATAAACCCACTGAAGTACACTTGTTCTTTGACTGTGAAGGAGATGCAGAGCATGCAGTTCATGCGCTCTGTAAAGTAATGATAAAGCACTGCTTTGTCATTTTGATTGGGCTTATGATATGTGCCTGCCTTTTTGCATAGTAACGTGAAACTTTTGCCCACACATCTGTGTGCTTTTAGCAACATTGAGTGGTTGCTAGCCATTTACCAGTTGGCCTCCCTCTCTCTGTAGCAAGAAAACTTAGTTCTCTCTCTCTATCTCTCACTCTTTCGCTCCCCCTCCCCTCATGCCAACCAACTCAATTTAGTTTGGGTGCTCAGGGTTGTTGCCAGCACCCAAATCTGCTTTTTGGTTCCATCTTGGACTTGTTAGTGCTTTGATGAATTTTTGTTACCAGACAAGGATGAAGACAAATTTTATGGAAATAAAAATAAATGGTAGTCCTTACAAGGGACATCTGTGAATATATAAAGTAATTGGGAAGACATTTGAAAACCCATGGTGGCAGAATCTGAATAATGTTTTTTTTTTAAATTTTAAGTGGACATATATTAAATTGCCTACCCCACGTAGTGGGATAAAGGCTTGATCATGTTGTTGTTGTTGTATATATTAAAGCGCCCCTTCATATTGCAAATCCAAATGTACCCAACAATCTTTATGCTTTTAATCCACTCGTGCTTCGTTTTGGTGTTGATGGTTTGGCTTTATTTGTAATATTTAACAAAGTTATTCAAGAGCTAAGTAAGGATGTGTTTTCAGAGTAGTGGCTGCGTAAAAGCTGAAGTATAAGTTGTTGAGCTGTCACAACTAAGAACATTCATTCACTTTCTTTTGATCATAATATGATGATTTCTAATCTTGGTCACTTCTCAATTACAGCTGTATACACGACTTTTAGCTGTGGTGGACACTCAAAACTTCTTGGCCAAACTCGAGTCACTTAATCAGGAACTAGAATCTAGGCCAGATGGGAATTTGCTTTGTACTAAAGGTTCAGTTTATTTTTTATAATATCTCAATCTGTTGTTTCAGTGAGTAATTATGATTGCTTTATGTTTTTCCATCTTTTCTTTTACATGAAAGTTCAAGTTTTCTATGTTTTTTTTTTTTTTCAAATCCTTTTCAGATCAAGATGTTTTAATTAATGGTGATGAAGGCAATCCCAATCGGTGGGTATTGGTTAAACATGATATGGATCCGGACCATATGGAGGAAGCCAGTGGAATTGACGATGAAAATTATGTTGTGATTAGTGAAGAGAATGTGGTTGATGGTATTGCCAATTTCATAGGCAGATGCATCCTTGAAAACCCAAAATCTAAGGTATGATAATGTTTTAATTACGTTTCTTACATTGGATATGTATTGGTGTATGATCGCTTGCTATCTTGAAATTGCAGATATTATCATCGCAAGAACTACAGAAAGGTAACTATATTCTTGACACTGTTCTTGAGTTATTAGCATTCAACTTTATTTCAGATCCATCTAAATCAAATGATAGACTGCTCCGTTGTTTCGCCAGCTCTACAATCCTTACAGAACGATAATTGTGAGATTAATTGGCTACCAGTTTGAGGGTTAACCTTAAATTAATGACTTATCAATCTTTTTGCTGCACTAATTCCATCATATGATTTTTTGTTTTGTTTGTATAAACTAATCAGAAGAATGACGCTTGGAATATTGATTATATTTTAGCTGTAGGTTATACCTAAGAAACGCCTAGTCGGTCAAGGCTCTTTTTCTTGAACTTTCATATTTTATTTTGTTTTTGAAATTTTGTTGATTCCTGATTCTACTATATGGTAATCTGAAATGGGGTATTCAGTATTTTCTTCGATTCTTAGTACAAAAGTATGTGTGAACTTCTCCTTTGTCATGCTGCCATACAATTTGGATCAGTCCCAGGCTATTTAAAATAGCTAATTTAGTCTTTTGATTGTGGGCTTAGTGTTGGGGATAAGTGCAATTTTGAAAGCAATGAAGAATATGAGGACTTGACTAATGTATGCAAGGGAACACGAGAAAAAAAAATTATGTTATTCGATAAAGTTTGATGAAGTTCACCATGTTTACAACACGGAAATATGTGTGTTCAACTTGATCAGAAATAAATTCTTGATATAAATTATTTACTTATCCAAATAATTTTCTTACATTTTTCTCAACATTAATTTCTCCCTCTATATTTTAGGCTTCTTTTGGGACGGCTTTTTGTTGCATCTTAAAATAGATTTTTAGTTAAAAAATTTTAATTTTTTACTAAAAAACTGTTTTAAGCCGCAGTAAGAAAGTCATCCCAAATGAAGCCTTAGTCCCTTTCAAAACTCGGGCATGATTCTGCCCTCAGCTATGCTCATCATATATAGAGGTAAGTCAATTTCTTCCTATGTCGGACTACCTCATCAGTCATCAACCCCTTTGATAGTCTCCTATTTCCTCTAAATATATCCTCTAGCTTCCAACTATTGAACTTGGCTCTTCAGTACTCTTTTGTCTTCCATTAAAGAAATTTCTCTGTATAACACCGACTAAGATTTTTTTCCAGGTTCTGATCAATCCATTGACCACCTATCTAGTCTCTCTCTCTACACTTCGTTGAATGAAGAAGAATAAGAAATGCCGTTCAAGTCCATTCAACCTTCTCCTTATATAATATTTAGAGGTGGGAGATAACAAACTTATAAAGATTAGATCAATGGCATTAAGTTTTAGGTAACATATATGTAGATGTTAAGTAGAATGTTTGAGGATGTATGAAAAATATATATAACAAATGCATATGTTGACCGTGCAATGAAATTTGGCGATAAAATTATCTCTATGTCTCAACAATCTTCCACTTGCAGTTTAAATTTTCGATGCATTGCTTTGAGAGAGTCACCTTTGTGCAACATTCTCTCTATCATTCATCTATGAGTGTTAATTGAGGCTTTGTAATATCTCTTCTTCTTCTTTCTGCAAAATAGTTTATGATGGTTTGATGTTATTGATGACACTTATGCTGTTTGATTGACAGAAGGGAGACTTGTATAACTTGGTTTAGAGAGAAAGAGGGATTTTATAAAATCGTTATCTTTCTACTAGTATTTTCTGTTTATACAGAGTATTTTATATTTATGCTACTAAAAAAAAAATTCATTAGTTGATAAAAAAATAGTGGATATTTTATATAAGGCACTTCTTTTATAAAAGACATTTATTTTAAAAACTAAATAAAACAGCCCTTGATTACATTTTTTATCACATAATTAACCAAAAGAATTTAGGTTTTGATGAGTCCAAATAAGCCAGGTGATGATATGATCAAATAAGACGTGATGAGATGTTAGTTCTAACGATGAGTTGGGGTAATGTATCAACTATCTGGGATAGAAAAATGATGGCTGTCATGGAACAGAACAGCTAGGATGGCCTGCTTCTTCTTTTGATGTATTTTTACTTCTCTTATCACTGATAGTGCATGAATTAGTTGAGCCTACCTCTTTGCAGCGTCTCACGCAGGCCACTTTTGTATTATGCCCTGATTGGCTAATCTTGCACCATTCCTTACTAGAGTTTCGTTATATATATATATGGTTACCTTGATACTTATATTCTACTCCTGCTCTGTTTTCACTTCTGCATCCATTCTTAGAACTCCACATGATGCTTTATTTGTTTCTTTATTCGTCGTTCTGAGTTTCACGGAATTCCTCCCATGTGAGACTTAAGACTTTGATTGGGATAGCTTTCTTAATGTGTTTTAAAGCTGTTTGTTATAAAAAAAATTTTAAATTAGAAATTTTTGTATTATAAAGCTGCTTTAGAAAATAGCAAGACAACTATCCCAAATGAAATCTAAATCATATTTTCTACGTGCTATTGTTCTAGTTATTCTTCTTATATTCTGCTTTAGTTAATCTCTGCTACTGTTTCTGCATATCTTGCTGCGTTGTATTTATGTCTCGGAACGTAAGTCTCGGCTTAAATGTTCGGCTACTGGTATGAGTTGTGTTCGGCAATAATAACGCATAATTATGTGGGACTGAGTTTAACTAAGATGCAGCGCCCTTTGTGGTTTTGAACAGTTTAAGCTATGATTGAAACTATTCTTGTTGGTTTCCTTCCATTTTTTTTTTTCTGTTTATATTATTAGTTTGTTTGTCAGTTTTCAATAGGATCTGCTAATATAATTATCAAATTTTATAATATATGATTTGAACTTTTGTTTGAGCTTTGAGTTAGCCCGTATTTTTCTTTAGTAATGTAGACGCTAATTCTGACAATGCAGCTGTCACTAAGGCTTTGGGTGACATCAGAAGCAGGGGGAAGTTCAAAAGCGTTTGGGAAGCTGGAAAAATCATTTATACTATGTCACTCTGGGGAATTTTTCTTGCAGGGTGAGATAACCTTCCGTGTTTTTTTGCTTCATCTCGTAAATTTAATTTTGGACCATGTGCCTCTTCTCCGTTCCATAAACTTACCATAAAAACATGATAAATGGGTACTGTTTGAAACAGGCGCTGGTTAACTCTGACATTCATGCCTTCTTTTTTTCTATATTCTTATTTCTGGATCCACATTATCAGTTGACATAACGAATTAACTGCTTGGGTCCTGCCATTTCTATATGCTATATAGTCCATCTTATGCCGTTCTTGTGTTCTGATGCCGCTGGTTTGCATGATTCGACCTTTGAGACCACTAATGCTCTAAGGTTTTATTTGGGACGGTTTTTTTTTATTGTTTTTTGAAATAATTTTACAGTACAAAAATTTAAATTTGTGTACTAAAAAATTGCTTTAAGAAGCAATAAAAAAGCTGTCCCAAACGAAACAGAAATGTTCATTGTTCATATTAAATGATGACTTAGTTTTTATGTTTTTCCCTGTATTTCTCACCATCTTTAGCGTTGTGCTTAATCTTATAGATTTCATTAAAGAAGGTCCTTTGCTTTACTATAGTAGTTTTTTTTTTGGTCTTTTTGGTGAGCTTTAGTGGCTTAATCAATAGAGTGGATCAAATTAAGACGACGACTTGATCAATATGAAGGTTCTCAGCTAGCGACCCAGCTTAACTTACCGACCATATTATTAAACCCTAGATTTTAGCTTTGAGCTTTTGAGATCTTTAGAATAGATAGCGTGTAATCATCTTATATTAGAAGGTATGCCTAACCTGTCTAAATTGCTATGGAAAAAGGTTGAGGGTTGACGTACTTAGCTTTACTTTTACATTGCAGAAGCCTAACCTCAAAATATTGGAGTTTTATTTTCTCTTATTGTAATCAAGGTTCATTCTGTATCGAGTATATACGTGAAAATGTTGGAGTGGCTCCAGTGGAAGATAAGATTAGAGAGAGTTGTTTTAGATGATTTGGTCACATAAAACGGCTGCTTTCCGATTACTCGATTAGGAAAGTAGATGTATTGGATTTGACTTATATTAAGAAAGACAAATGTAGACTTAAAAAAACTTGGTTAGAAAATATTAGAAATGACATTTCTTTATTAGATTTAGATGAGAATTTGACTCTTAATAGGGATAAGTTATTCTGTTCGGACGCCGAACGCAGCTCTACATCTGGAGACCAACCAAAATGAGCCACGTCAGCAATACCAAGCGGTACCGAGCCGGGGTATCGACGTGACTCATTCTGGTTGATCTCCGGACGGCGTTCGGCGTCCGCAAAGAATAATTTCTCCTTAATAGGATATAATATAGAAAAATGACTATGTTGCCGACCCCACATAGTGGGATAAAAGCTGCTTCTTCTTCTTGTAATCAAGGTTCATTTTGTCTGAACTCTTTTGTTTTATGTGGCTGGAGAATGAATGCCTTGTTACTACTGAGATCTAATATCTATCCTTGTTGCAGCTTGTATAGACACCGGGCTATAGTGAAAGCTGCTGCCAAAGGTGCTTCTTCATCCGCCAAATTTATTCTCAAGGCTCTTTAATTTCTAGCATTTCTTCTAGTTCTACGACAATCAGTAAATGTTGTGCTGTACATAAACTAGCATTCCAAAAAATAAATAAATAAATAAATAAAAACTTCGATTGAAAGTTTGAACCTTTAATGTTTCTCACAATGATTTCATTGTTTGTTCTACCCTTCATATGCTAAGGGTGAATTCTGATGGTAACAGTGCCAGTGTTATTAAGAAGTCGGAAACATGTCCTGTACAAATTGATTTTATTTGCTTAGTTGTTCCAACAAAAGCAATAAATGTATATTCAAACATACACTAGATATACCCTTGCGGTGTAAGAGATGATATAAATACTTAAATAGTAAAAAATAAAATTTAATTATTAGCTATATTTGGGAGAATTAATTTGTGAGGACAATGGATGGTATGGAGATCAATCAGAATGGGTCATGTTAAGTATAAATTTTAGTGATGCGATTTATTTTCGTTGGTCTTTAGACGCTGTCTGGTATCCGCACAGAATAATTTTTCGCTATTTGGTGGCCCTAAGCAGTGATCGTGATGACAATACCAAATAATTTATAATATATTTGTGGCCCACCTAAATATATCAAAATTTAAACTATAGGATAAATTTTAAATACTTCAAAATTATACTCTATATTTCTTTTACTTCAATACTTCATATCTATTTTACTTTAAATTAAAAGTCTCTAAAATTAAAGTTATATATATAATTATTTTGGTGTATTAAAATAATTTTACTTTTTAATATGATTTAAAATTAAAAATTTGAAGACAATTGATGGAATAATTAATTAATTAAAATAATTATTTTAAATTGAAATTATATTATTTGAATTATTTACTGATAAAAGAAGATTGTCTTATCTCAAAATTTGAATTATATTTTTAAAGAATTTTTTTGCTCATCGTTCAAAAGAATATTTATAATATTTAAATTAAAAAAATATTAATTTCATGATAGGATGATTCGGTTTTAATTATATTTTAAATTAAATTCTAAATACAAAAATAAAATAAAAATTAATGTAACATTTTTTTAGACTTTTGATTTAAATAAATAAATTTCATTTTCTAAAAAAAATAAAGCAAATTTATACACTATAGTATGTATAAGCATCAAAGCAAAGAAAAATTATTCTTTGCGGACACCGGACAACTTCTAGAGTAACAAGAATGTGGCCCGTCAATTTTCTTTTGGTATCGATATTTTTAATACTAGGTGATGTGACACATTCTGAGTGATCTTCAGACCATACCTTCCCATGTACGTGTACCCACAAAATAATTTCTCCAAATCAAGTCATCTATTTCTTAGAAACCTCTCACCCAATCAATTAACCTGAGATGTTTTGATATGCGATTACTGTCATGCCGGTTAGGCTCGCCTAACCTCGCCACGCTAGGGCTGCAAATGAACCGAGTCGAGCCGAGTATGCGAGTGTTCATGTTTGAGTTCATTTTACATTAGCTTGTTCGAGTTCGGTTCATGTTTGATTTGAGCTTTATTGTTTGTGTTCATGTTTGGTTCGTTTAATTTAAGGGTGTTCATGTTTGGTTCATGTTCGGTTCATGTTTGATTCGTTTAATGCTTATCGAGCTTTAAGCAAACAAGCCTTAACGAGCTATGTTCATGAACATATTTAACAAATAATCTATTGAATAAATAAACATTAAATTTGTTCATGAACATCTTAAACAAACAATCTAACAAACATAGACAGATGTGAAATGTCTTTTATTTTAAAAAAAATTAAATTTATAATTGTTGCGTCATGGAATATTCGCGGCAGTAGAGAAATATATAGTTTAACGTCTTAGCATTGTATGAAGATCCAACACACAATCAGATAAGTGAGAGGGTGTAGCGTTCATAAGAGACACCAGAGTTTTTACGTGTAAAACCCCTAAAAAAGGGGAAAAAACCACGGGGCCTGGCCCAGTTTGAATGAATAAACTAGTATTTGTAGTCGATTACAAATGAGGTCTTCTTAGGGAGAAAGCCTTGGCTTGATGTCACAAATGTACATCATATAGAGTGTATTACATGATGGGAGTTACAATAGATGTATTTGTTTTGTCAGCACGACCATAGTCGATAGGATGGAGATCGGAAAGACCGTTGTCTGGTGATGGAGGTCGGAAGGACCATAGTAGGTGACGGAGGTCGGGAGGATCGTAGTCAGCAGGAGACCGGGGTTTGAGTGACCGTTGTCTAGTGATGGAGGTCGGAGTGACCATAGTAGGCGACGGAGGTCTGGAGGACCGTAGTTGGCAGGAGATCGGGGTCTAAAAGACCGTTGTCTAGTGATGGAGGTCGGAGTGACCATAGTAGGCGACGGAGGTCGGGAGGACCGTAGTCGGCAGGAGACCAGGGTCTGAAAGACCGTTGTAGTAGGGCGGTACTCTGGTAGAACTCTAGGCGTTAGGTAGTGGCCCAGCAAAAGTCCGGGCCTCAGGTAGTGTTGCGGCGAAGGTGATGGCTGGCCTCTGGCGAAGGTGAGGGCCTCAGGTGGTGGTCCGTGCGAGGCTCCGGCGGTGGTCCGACGAGGGTCTGGGGGTGGTCCGGCGAGGCGGTCGGCAGCCAGACGGTGGTGCTAGAGCTCTTGAAGCTTTCAGAGCTCTCCCTAATCTCTCGCTAAGCCCCCCGTCATGTAGAGAGTGGGGGTCTATTTATAGATTTTCATGAGTGGCACACCTCATAAATCTAAAGAAGATCTGGGGCAGGTTCAGAGTGCTCTATCGGATGGCTCGTATTGATTCCTCCGATCGTAGAGAGTTTTTTAACTGTTTAAGTGCCTTAACAGTGTCGAAATCCAGAGATCTTGTGCTCGTTGGATTCGTCTCGCCAAGACGCTCGATTTGACTATAAGCATGCCATATTTGGATATCATTTCATTATCCAAATAATGCTTTAACCCTTCCAAATGTGGTCCGGGCCCTCGATTCAGACCCATTTGGGCTTGGGTTGGACCAATTTTGGTGCTATTTGATTCGTCCCCTTTGAGATGTTCAATTTGACTATAAGTTTGCTGAAATTGGAATTCAAATGATCCCAAATTTAATTTTGAAAGTTTTCAACTTGAATATGCCTCGAGATTCGTGCTCGATCAAGGCAATTTTGATGACGTATAAGTTGCCCCCCTATTTTTGTATGTTGAATCTTATAATCCAAAAATATATTCATGATTCTAGCATTATGCAAAATTAGAGCATTAATCGGAGCACAAATGTCAAAAAAGGTTTCTCCAAATTTTTTTTAAATAGCTCAAGACTTCAGCCCAGCCTTCGTCGGACCACTGCCCAGCCGCCGACCACCGCCGAACCACCGCCTGACCGGCGACCGCCGACCGCCGTTGGACTTCAGTCCGGCCATCGCCGTACCACCGCCCGACCGCTATTCACCGTCAGACCTTCATGAGAACGTTCCTTGTCAGCCAAACTTCTGCACTAAAGCGGTCGGATTGTCGTCTGACCTTCATTGGTCCTTTGACTAGCTCTTCAAATTACTGTAATATGACCACCTCTAAATCGAGGGACGGGTCAACCCTTGTAATTCACTCAAGTTTAGTGGAATCTTTTCACCTGGACGAGGCCCCGTGGTTTTTCCCTCTTCGGGTTTTCCACGAAAAAAGATCGAGTATCTTGATCTCTCTCTTTCTGCTTGTGTGCTGGATCTTTGTAAATGCTAAGACGCTAAACTTTATTCTTCTCTACTGCCGCGAATATTCCAGGACGCAACAATAATAAAAAGTAATTATCTATTTAAAATAAGATATATGATTAATCTATATGAATATATTCTTAAATGAAGCTTATGTATTGAATTTCTCTCAATTCAGCTTTTTATCGAGCTTAATGTCGAGCTTATTCACGAACTTCAAATGATGTTGTTCATGAACATAAATGAACCAAAACACACTTGATTTAAAATGTTGTTCAAATTTATTTATTTAGTTAATTAAACGATCACAAATCGTAGAACTTGTTTGGCTTGCAGCCCTACACCACGCCTCCTTGGCTCTTGAATTCTACAGTGTCCGGTGTGGGCATATCAGAACCGGGACACCGCGTCTCGAAGGCGGAAGCGCGACGACTCGCTCATCTGTCAAGCGAAGATACGCTTAGGGAGGAACAATGGAGGTTGAAACGAAGAGGACGGAGGAGGAGACAGAGGCGGAGATTAAGCGGGCGATGCGAGCCCGTGTGAAGGATTTCAAGGAACAAGCGGAGTAAGATGCCATCCCGCCCTATATTTGTCCCTCCTGATTCCCTCTTGCTCTTTTTCTTTCATATTTTAGTAATAAGGAATTTGCGGATTGATTCACCGGGATATTCCGAGATTTTTGGCTCATTTATTGAAGTGTGTCTTTGGCTGCTTTGAGCGGCGGCATCAACATGTTCTCCTGCAATATCGCAATGTTTTTTGGGATCTGGAATACAGATTTAGTTAGGGTTTATAGCTTTGGCAGAATTTTTTGTGTTTGGTTGCATTTTATTAGGGTTTAAGATGGACTGGGTTTGCGCCTTGCCTCCCAAATAATAAAATTAAGCAAATAAGCTTTGCTTAGATTAGTCCTTAATTTGATGCTTCCAACGAGAGAGTAAACAGGGCTCCAGCAAATTTTGATATTCATTAAATAGCTTACAACAACAACAACAATAATAACATCAAGCCTTTGTCCCACTACATAGGGTCGACTACATGATTCCTTTTTCGACACAGTTTCCTGTTAAAAGTCAAATTCTCATTTAAATCTAATAAAGAAAGATCATTTCTAATATTTTCTAACCAAGTCTTTTTAGGTCTAACTCTAAGTTTCTTAACATAAGTTAAATCTAATATCTCAACTTTCCTAACCGGGTCATTGGAAGGCCTCTGTTTAATATGACCAAACCATCTAAGGCGACTCTCTATAATCTTATCATTAAATAGCTCATAAGATAAATTTTGTATTTACTACTAAATAATCCATGAATCATCACAATAATATTTGTCTCACTAGTGAGCATGATATATTTGGAGTCCATCATTAGCAATGGATACAATCTCATTATTTAGAACTGACTCATCCATAAGCTGTATAGAAGTATCTAGTATAGAATTCGGTGCAGAGTCATATAGAAGAGGTGGAAAGAAAGAATAATACAAGGAATTGATATTAGGCTTATAAAATAAAGTCAAATTAGATAAATTAAAATATATATTTATATGTATTTCTTCAAATGTTCAAATTGTGTAAAATAATTCCAATGTTTTATATACTTTTAAGTGTTTATACCTTCCTTGCACTCAATTTGCATGAGATCATTTCTAATGAAAGCCTTTCAGAATTTAGATGCACCGTGACTTCATCATGATGTTTAAATTTCACATATCTTATGTTTATATCAACATTAAACTTATTATTATCATTATTAGTAGCTAGTTTTTTGTGAATAAACTTATGCAAATCATGCATATGTTATGCAAATGGTATAGATCTAGAGTCTGCACTCTGCAGGAAGCTTAACATGATATGTAGGTGATGTAGAACAAAAACGCTTTAAGTCCGCTTCTCAAAATCTGAAAACAGTTTCAGATTTTGATCCAAAAATTCTGAGGACAACAGTTTTCTGCTTGCTCTGCTAGGGAGAGGATCCTTTGCAGGAATTTTTAGAGCAGCAGCAGTTTTGAAGCGCCAAGTTGCTGGGAAACAATAAGCGTTGCTGGAATTCTATGGCTGCAGTCTTAGAAGGCAGAATACTCAATGTCCAAAGGAGTTTGGGAAGAGATCTGTGGAGGGGAGTAAAGTATACGGGCCAGGGAAAGTTTTGGCCAGCAAGAAATTATGGTGGAGATTAATTCCCAAAGTAACAGGAGGCGTTTTGGAAAGATCTAAGAGGTGGGAAAGATTTTAGAGGAATTCCAGCAATGGGCCATGCCGTATGTGGTGTTGGGAGGATTATGAATTTATTTCCTAATCCTGAAATCAGGTTTTAGGAAATAAATTGGCTAGGAGCTCATGTAAATTCCGATTCCTGAAATTGGGAAATATTTCCAAAGATAAAGGGTAGGGAGTTAATTCCTGTTGTTAATCTCCATAGATTAGGGAATTAATTAGTAGAGCAAGGCAAGGGAAATTTCGGTTATGAAGGGGATTTTGAATTATTTTTTAAATCTAGAATTGATTTAGGAAATAATTTGAAATAGGATTTAATGAGGCTAATTAAACTTCAATTTGAATTTAAAATTCAAATTGATTTCAATTAAGCACTTTCCAAAAATAGATGAACCAAATTAGGAAAGAATTTGAAATTTGAATTTGAATAATTTCAAATTCAAATTAATCCCTAAATTGACCCAACCAAATTAGGAAATCCCAAAGAGGGTGGGAGGAGTTCGGTCGGCGACTAATGAGGTGGAGCCGGCGGCATGGTGGAAAAGGAGGCGACGGCTTGGAGATGGAGAAGATGAAGGTGGACGTAGGTAGAGGATAAAGATGAAAACTAGGAACAATAAAAAGGAACAAAAACAAATAAACAAAATATCAAAGATACAACCGCGAGCCCAGACACATCCTGCGGCTGACGGGTACTACGTTGCCCTTCTCCAAGGGACTTCACGCCACGAGCCCGGACCCATCCTGCGGCTGGTGGAAACTCCGACTCCCTCCCATAGGGATTTCACTAACGTTCTTCCCAAAGAACCCAAGTGCAAAACACAATTTTTTTTTATTAATAATCCATCATGTCCTAATTCAAGAGCAAATGCCTCTATATATAGGCCTTAAAAGAAACTAAAAGACAATTTTGCCCCTTGGGCTTACATAAAACAAATCCTTTAAGTAAGGGTAAAAAGAAAAATGCATAATTAAATAAAAATTACAATTAATAAAATAAGATAAAATGAAGGGATCTCGGCCGTCGATCTTCAGCTCCTCCGTGGATAGGCATGGACGGTTGGATGTCCGCATCATTCTCCCAGGGTGGAAAAGACTCGACTCCGTCGAGTTCGCGTTCCCGGGTGAGCAACCATGCTCTGATACCAAACTGATGTAGAACGAAAACGCTTTAAGTCCTCTTCTCAAAATCTGAAAACAGTTTCAGATTTTGATCCAAAAATTCTGAGGATAACAGTTTTCTGCTTGCTCTGCTAGGGAGAGGATCCTTTGCAGGAATTTTTAGAGCAGCAGCAGTTTTGAAGCGCCAAGTTGCTGGGAAACAATAAACGTTGCTGGAATTCTATGGCTGCAGTCTTAGAAGGCAGAATACTCAATGTCCAAAGGAGTTTGGGAAGAGATCTGTGGAGGGGAGTAAAGTATACGGGCCAGGGAAAGTTTTGGCCAGCAGGAAATTATGGTGGAGATTAATTCCCAAAGTAACAGGAGGCGTTTTGGAAAGATCTAAGAGGTGGGAAAGATTTTAGAGGAATTCCAGCAATGGGCCAGGCCGTATGTGGTGTTGGGAGGATTATGAATTTATTTCATAATCCTGAAATCAGGTTTTAGGAAATAAATTGGCTAGGAGCTCATGTAAATTCCGATTCCTGAAATTGGGAAATATTTCCAAAGATAAAGGGTAGGGAGTTAATTCCTGTTGTTAATCTCCATAGATTAGGGAATTAATTAGTAGAGCAAGGCAAGGGAAATTTCGGTTATGAAGTGGATTTTGAATTATTTTCTAAATCTAGAATTGATTTAGGAAATAATTTGAAATAGGATTTAATGAGGCTAATTAAACTTCAATTTGAATTTAAAATTCAAATTGATTTCAATTAAGCACTTTCCAAAAATAGATGAACCAAATTAGGAAAGAATTTGAAATTTGAATTTGAATAATTTCAAATTCAAATTAATCCCTAAATTGACCCAACCAAATTAGGAAATCCCAAAGAGGGTGGGAGGAGTTCGGTCGGCGACTAATGAGGTGGAGCCGGCGGCATGGTGGAAAAGGAGGCGACGGCTTGGAGATGGAGAAGATGAAGGTGGATGTAGGTAGAGGATAAAGATGAAAACTAGAAACAATAAAAAGGAACAAAAACAAATAAACAAAATATCAAAGATACAACCGCGAGCCCGGACACATCCTGCGGCTGACGGGTACTACGTTGCCCTTCTCCAAGGGACTTCACGCCACGAGCCCGGACCCATCCTGCGGCTGGTGGAAACTCCGACTCCCTCCCATAGGGATTTCACTAACGTTCTTCCCAAAGAACCCAAGTGCAAAACACAAATTTTTTTTATTAATAATCCATCATGTCTTAATACAAGAGCAAATGCCTCTATATATAGGCCTTAAAAGAAACTAAAAGACAATTTTGCCCCTTGGGCTTACATAAAACAAATCCCTTAAATAAGGGTAAAAAGAAAAATGCATAATTAAATAAAAATTACAATTAATAAAATAAGATAAAATGAAGGGATCTCGGCCGTCGATCTTCAGCTCCTCCGCGGATAGGCATGGACGGTTGGATGTCCGCATCAGTAGGCTTCCTAGGTTGTTACCTTGTTACAATCTCAAATGTACTTGTGTTAGTAGACCAATTGGTGTATGAATTATATGTAAATTTATTCATGGATAATATAAAATCCCACCCATGCACATGATCCTTTATCATAAAACTTAATGCATTTTCAAGCTTTTGTCAACCACTTTAAATTTACCTTTAATTTGTGGGTTATAAGTGGTTGAAAATCTAAGTTGTGCTCTCATTTATTTCGATGAATTTTCTAAAAATAACTCATGAAATTTACATCTTTTAATCATGAATAATTATTTTAAGCGGACACTATGATTTATCTACTTCATTAAAATATAGCTTAGCAATATGAAGTGTATCCTTTCAATAATTTTATGACATTGTTTGAAGCGCCAAGTGTCATTTTTGAAAAATGTTATAGAATTATGAAAAAAATCATGTTTTTTCAATGTCTGTGCTAAACCTAATACAAAATATGTACCAAATATGTACCGCCCGTGGTTTATATGGAATTGGAGGGGATAAAGGTTTATACGGGCCAGGGAAATCCTGTGTTTTGCTTCTTACTTTGAGCATATTGTCAAGTCCTACATTATTAAAAAAATACATACAATATCATCCGATAACAACCCCAACATAGAATTCTAAAATTAGAAAACCCCTCAATAATGGATTAAGAATTCAAAGATGAGCACTCTTAAATAAATTACCAAACTTCTTGTAGCTTTTCTTAAGTGATGCAATTGATGCATTTAGATTTTGCTTAATTTTTTTGTTATGAACAATATTAGTTATATTTTCTTTTTTTTTTTTTTTTTATGCTATCCAATGATGGTGGTAAATCCAATGATCATGGTAGGAAGAGGTTTGGATTTTGTTTCCTTGGGTTTGCCGGCTTGGGGGGTCCATTTGTCCTTTGGATGTTTGTTGGTTTCATGAAGGCATTGGCTGTTTCGGTTTGAGCTTAAGTAGTTAAAACTTTAGTTGTGCCAAGCTCATTAATATCTAGTGGAGAAGTAGCTCATTATGAGCTAATGTCTTGCTATAAAATTAAGGTTGGGAGCAAGGTTTAAAATTGCGTAACTGCGCCTCGAGGCGGTTTTCGTCCGTGAGGCGAGGCGTAAGCCTCGAGGCGGTCTGAGGCGTAAGCCTCACGAACACAGAATTGCGTAAATGAAAAATTAAGGATTTTAGCAGGAAAATAATAGCAATAATGGAAAATAAGAAAGTAGATGCAATAAAATTATGTCCCAAAGTACAAAAACACAAAATATCAGTTTATCAAAACTCCCAAAATACAAAAAACACATAAAATGAAGTCATATCCCATCACAAAATATCAGTCTTCAAGTGAATCTTCTTCTCCAATTGTATCTATGAATGCCATGTCATCTTCATCTTCAACATGGCTCACTTTTCTCTTCCCTGTTCATTAAAAGAAAAGATTTTTAGCATATTAATTGGATGAACCACTCATTATCAAGCAGACTGGCAGAGAACATATACCTTTACTTGCAGAGCTAGTAGATGTGTGTGGAGCCGGCGGTGGTGGAAACTAGTGGATGTACCCGTTTGATCTGCTTCGCCCCTCAATACATCCACATGAAGGTGGACGTAGATCTTCTACCTGTAAGTCTGATAATGATAAATCTGCCTCATCATCTATAAAAAGGAACCACTCATTATCAGACGACAGATCATCACACACCAACGGGTCCTCATCATCTTTCAACCCCTTATTCCTCAACCTCCTATCTCTTAACCTCTTGTTGTGCATTATGTATACGAGGGAGTTCATTCCGAGTGTAGATAGTCGATTTCTTCTCTTTGTTTGCACTTGACTATATGTACTCCAATTTCGCTCACACCCAGAAGAAGAACAAGTGAGGCCCAACACTCTCACAGCAAAACTCTGTAGCTCAGGGGTGGAATCACCAAATTGGATCCACCATTCAACTGTTTTCAAGAAGAAAATATAATCAAAATTCAGAATATTGAATAAAGTGTATTGCATTTACAAGAGCGAATTAATTATAACTGGAGACCGTTTAGAAATGGTCGTTTTTGCTGCATTTAAACCATAAAAAAACCCTCTTTATTCCGGAACAGAACAAGCTGTAAATCTGCAAGCTCCCTATCTGCCTGCTCCGGTATTAATCTTTCCATACAGTGATATAGACCAAGCTTAACTTCCGGATTTGAAGATTTTTTCTCTGAATATTGAAATTGAGGGTTAAGATAATATGCAGCTGCATGTAGATGTCGGTGTAACTGCACCTCCCACCGAGCATCAATGATATCCCAGATCTCCCTATAACTTGCCTCCTTTCCTCCCAAGTTATGTGCAATCAACTCCTTCGCCTCATCCATAGCATTATAAATAAAACCCATAGCTGGTTTCTTCTCTGCATCCACTAAGCGTAGAACTTGCACTAAGGGTCTCGTGCTCAAAATGGCATAGGTCACAGTAGCCCAAAATTTATCATTCAGAATTATCTTTCTTATCTCCTTTCCCTCACTCTTCTTCCCCCAAGCAGAGTTTAGCCATTCAGTTGATGTAAACATGGCTTCCAAAGGTTGCCTCACCTCCATCAAGCTCTGCAGTGTCAAATAGGAGGTGGCAAACCTATAGATTCACAGTGCCCAAATGTTAAAACTATGAACATACAGTTGGAATGAATTACAATGTAAAAAATATGAACATACCTAGTGGTTGCAGGTCGAATGATTTCTTTCTTTGAAAATTTTCTCATTAAGCTTAATACCCAAGAGTGATTGTAGATGAATTTTGTAATCTTCTTCGCCCTAACAAGAGCACTCTTGTGCTGAGGTAAGTCACCAAGATCCTCCAATATGAGATCAATACAATGTGCTGCGCAAGGTGTCCAATAGAGGTGTGTCCTCTTCTCCATCAACATCTGACCTGCTGCTTTGTATGCAGTGGCATTATCAGTCACTACCTGGACAACCAACTGCTCTCCAATCTCCTCAATAACTCCATCAAGTAAATTAAAAATAAATGTAGCATTCTTCACCTCATCAGAAGCTTCAACAGATCTTAAGAACACTGTACCATAGGGATTGTTGACAAGGATGTTTATCAAACTCCTACTCTTCATGTCAGACCATCCATCTGACATTATAGTCACACCTGTCTCAATCCATGTCCTTTTAATCTCACCAATGGTTCGCTCGGTGTTCTGCAACTCCTCCTTTAAAATCCAAGTGCGCAACTCATACATAGAAGGTGCTTTCAACCCTCTTCCATACAATCCTACAGACCGCATCATACTGAAGTAGGCAGGCGATGTAGCAACATTAAAAGGTATTGCATTTTCAAAAAAAAACCTCCCAATGTCCATGCAAACCTGTCGCCGCCCCTCTCTAGTACCACCTGCAGGGATTATATCTGCTTCTCCTCTATCTGCTCCTTCAGTAGTCATGTACTGATCCATAGGACCCCGTGCACCTCTATTATGTATAGTGGAGGAGGAGCCCTTTCCACTCTCGCTCCCAAAATAGGCACCTTGGTCGACCCTTTCATCAAATTGTTGCTGTTGTAAGTGTTTGACAGTGGTAGTTTTCTTCATGTAAGCACATATTTCTTCCTTCACATTGTCCGGCACTTTTGCACAAGGTGCTACGTTCTTGTGAGAGCATGATAAGTGCTCCTTCATGCGGGTTACTCCACCCTTCACAACTTTCTCACAAAAGTTGCACTTTAAATATACATAGCTCTTCTCGCCGCCGCCAATGTCAACTTGTATACTATACTTCCAAGAAGGGTCCCTCCGCAATGACGTATTCGTCTTTTCTTTACCTCTAACCATGTCTCCTAAAAAAAAAAACAAATACATTCCAAAAAAATCAAAAAAAACTAAACCCTAATTTCTCTAAAACTTGCAAAATAAATCCCTAAACTTAAAAAAAAATACCTAAAATCGAATGTGGAGTACTCCTAGAGGGTGGCCGGAACTTTTCTCTTCGCCGGAGAGGGGCGGCGCCGGCGGGAGGAGCGGCGGGAAGCTTGGCCGACCGTGCGGGACGCGTCCAGTTTCGCGTACAGAGAGCTGGGAGGTCTTTTTTTCGGAGAGGAGGAATGCCGTGCGGGTTGAAGGGGAGAAAAGCCTACATTTTAAGTGGGTGGGGCCGGTTCTATGAGGCGTACGCCTCACCCAAAATTGCGCAATTGCGCCTCTGAGGCGCGCCTCAGTCCAGGTGAGGCGTACGCCTCATCCAGGTCCAGAATTGCGTAAGCCTCGAGGCGTTTTTTGGTGAAATTGCGCAAAGGCGCGCCTTGAGGCGCGCCTCTAATTGCCCAATTTTAAACCATGGTTGGGAGCAAGATTTGGTGGGTGGAACTTGATCTTTCACATTCTTCTTGAAATTGAGTTGCTGCAGCCTTTTTCTTCTCTGGAAATGTCCCTCACGGGCTGCTGCTGCTTCGGGTATGGTGTGCCTCTTCGGGTGCTGTTTTCTTTACTGATTTGGCATTCCTTTGTTGACCGAGAATTGTTTGCCGCCTAGTTTCCTGTGCTGATTCCGCGGCTTGTGCTGTCCTGGCTGGTTCCGTGGCTTTGTTCATTGGAATGTTTTAAAAGGTGGCTCTTGGGATTTCAGCGGGAATGACTCTTGGCTTTTCATTTCTTCATGGAAACTTGGGAACTTTTGGCTGTTATGTTCCCCCTCTTTGGCCTATATATATGAGGTATTTTGTGAAGAAATGGTTGGTGAATATTTGAGAGCTAAGTGCTTTAAAAAACCTGAGGGTTTTCTTCTTTGGAAAAGCTTGAGAGCTTTTTCCATTCTCCTTTTCTCCTAGGAAAGCTTGCGAGCTTCTCCTCTTTCGTCTCGGCTTCTAACCCCTTTCTTCTCTACGCAAGTTCCACTCCACCTGTATCTTTCTTCTAGTCCCATTGGTGAAGTTGTTGGCTGTTTTTGATTGGCTGTTTAGGGAAGCCGTGGGCTGTTTTGTTGGCTGTTTTAGCAAGGTTGTTGGCTGTTTGGTGAAGTTGTTGGCGGTTTTAGTGGCATTTGCTGGAGAAGTTGAAAGGACACTGGATACCCCTAGCTGTGGTGGACCCTTGGTTTGCATATCTAAACCTTATTTAAAATTATATTCCTACAATCGGTACATGCATGTGAGGAGTCCTCTTGAAGGATGTTCTGAGGATACTTTTTTTTGTTAAAAATATTGTTTCTTTGTTGGTCTTCTTTTGTTTTAGTCGTTGGAAATTGCCTTTCTTTTTTTTTTTCTGAAGTTAGTTGTTTTCTCTAACTTATTTTGTTCTCTAAGTTATGTCTTAATTTTATAAAAGTAAGATTTGATTCTCTTTGTTGATCTCTCTTTGTGCTTTGCTCTAATTTGTTTACATCATTAAGCAAATATAAATCACTATTTGCTTGATAAATTTCATGAAAATCTTTACAAGTAAATCTTTTATATGATCACTCTTACCATGCATTATATGTGGAAGGATAAAAACTCTGCTCAAAACATCAGCAAGTTTATTATTAGTTCTAGCACAATATTCAATACAAATGAATATTCTAGTAAAGTCTCAATCCTTATGGTATGTTTATTTTTGAGCTTCTTTTTGAGAATTTAGATATTCAAAGCTTAATAATCAGAATATAGTATAAACTATTTTGATAATAGACAATGTCTCTAATATTGAAGAGTTTGCACAACTATAGTTATCTATTCTCATTTGAATATTTTCATTTAAATTCATTCAATTCTTACTAAAAAAAATGCAATGGGATGTTCTCTTTTAACTTGACGCTCCAATAGCAGTACCAAGCACATTAGAAGAAACCTCAAACGCCTTCTTGTGATAAAGTAATTGAAATACATGTTCATTTTGTAATATCTCTTTTATTTTAGTAAAAAAACATAGTTAGCTGACTTAGTCCATTTAAATTCCCCTTTTTTAGAATGTTTGTAATTGGAATTATAACAATACTAAACCCTTTAAACAACTGTTCTTGATGTCTTCTTCTTGTTTCCTTTGAGCTTTCTTTCTTGCACCGAGGCCAATTTGCCATCGAAGCTGCTTCGCCACCGAAGACGGGTCGCCACCAAATGACACCGGCGGCGGAGGCGACACGGCGACAAACAAGAACGCTAGCAACTTGCTGGATATGATACCAAATGACACCGGACCGGAGGGGGCTCGATGAATCAACGTCGATGATCCGGTGGCCGTGTCCGAGCAAGTCTCCAAGAACTCCTTGTGAAAAAGAATCCACCACCTGAGAACAATCTCAGGATATAGGATTGACACAACACACAACTCGAATTTTATTCATATCTCAAATCTCCTTATTACAAGAGTTGGCTATGTATTTATAGCCAAATGAAGTAACATAAAAGGCTACATGCCACCATAATGAACACTATATCTATATAGCCATACTAACAACTAAATGGAATTAAACTATCCTGAAGTTAACATGATTATGCGGCTCAGCTCCGGCGTCAACATTTTTTGCAATATTCTTAATATCATTAGCTCCTTTTTCCCACATAGCATTAGCATCCACATGTATAGACAAAATCTTAAGATCTAAAATCTTACTCTAAAAAATATTTTTGTTAATATTTTTTAAATGCCCCCATCTAATCCTAGAATAATATATGTTCGTGTAGATTCATATTTATCCTTATGCTTTGTTGATTTCAAAACTACCCTCCTCTAATTTGTTTTAAAAACAATGTCTTAAACCTTCCAAAATTATTAGCATCTAAATTATACAATAAATGTCTACCCAAAATAGTATGAGTAGAGCCCATGGCAGGACATCACGCTAGATTGTATCAATATAGGTTGTTACCTAAGGAAGAACTAAACATCTATGAGACACAAAAATAGCAGTGTTTCTATCCAAGCTACCTGATATAATTGTAGATGTGGTTCGGATTTCAAATTCATGTGATGTAAGGTAAACTTTGACGCATCATTCATATAGTTACCACTATCATCAATTATGAGTGTGTAGTTTCTCATTTTTAAAATATGTTTGAAAAATTGCAATATTCTTTCAATTAAATTCAACCTTAAGAGTATTAATTGTCCCACACTCAATTGAATAACACATTTAACTTGTACTTACAATATTAGAGTTGGCTAGAGAAATTTTATCAAAAGTTAAAAATTACATACCTTAGAATATCTATTTACAAACTTATTAGACCTTATGAAAATAGATATAATTGGTAGAAGAACAGCTCAATTCAAGTTTAAATTAACACCAAAAATAAGAAATAATTCAACTTTGAAAATTTAATCCTAAGAATGCAAATATGCCTGATTTAAATCCAACTGCATATGCATGTGATCATGTTATCTGCTAAACCAAAAACCAACAATTACTTTTAAATTTTACAATTTGTATGCCTCAAAACAACTATCTTTTATAAAACAAATTTGCAAAAACATGAATGAGGTGAAATCACCTCAAATGGAAAAGGAAAAAAAAAAGCAAACAATATTTCACATTTCCAAGGTTAGGCCTCCTAAAGCCATTTCCCAAAGCAAGCTGTATAATCCCAAATATCCTTTGCATAATTCCAAATATCCATTGCAAAAGGAAGCTGCATAATTTATCTCCTTAAGATAAAAAGTCCTTTTTTATGAGAAGAATGCCATCAACATGCATTGAGGATCACAATGCTAAATGAAGAGTGTGTTGGCACTTTTTTTGGTTTTACTTTTGACAATCGAGTTTTTTACTTTCTAGGTCTTACTAGGAGATGTTGCTCACACTCATGCACCTATTCTTTTTGTAGTGTTATCATTTAGTGGAGACCTTCTTGGGTTTGTAGTTACTATATTAATACTTTAGCTTTGACTCGAGCATATTTTTTGGATTTTTCTCTTTGGTTCACTCAATCTCTAACATGTACACTTAGGCTATTTGTTAGTTTCACTTGGCTCAATATGCCTTGAGCTTTATACATTTTCCTTTTGATTGACTTAGTCAGATCTCTCTCCATATATTTAACATATTGCCATAGGCCATCCCGATTTGTCTATGATCCAAGCCTATCTTTGACCAATTCAAGAACTATGTGCTCATACTCTCTACTTAGTCAACCTAAGACCCTTTAACATATCTATTAGATTAGAATCAATACCCTTCCCCTCGATAGGACCCATAGTCTTTTCTGTTCTCTCCTAATACTTTTGCACATGCACTTGGAGCCTGCAAATAGTCATGTTAGCCTTGCTTACACTAGAGAGACGTAGGCTAGTCTAGCTAGTCCTTAGGTCAATTACTCTATTAATGTAGTGTTTATGTCATTATGAGTACTCTGTGATGAACCAAACACTCTTAGGCTAGCCCAGAGACCATTCACATTGGTCTTAGACTCCTTATAATTGGATTGGCCTATTCTCTACTCAATTGGTCAAATTAGGTCAATTTAAACTCATTTGTCAACCTAGTGGTTAATGTGTCTCGCGTTTGTAATATTGTGTTGATCCAATGCCAAATTGATCTAACATAAAGCACATCAGGAATTGTAAGACTTATGTACATGTCCTTATACTCTAAGGTATCTTCTTATGGTCCATCTTGTCAACTTTGAGTAGGCCCAGTCAATCCTAAGCCTAATAGGTTAGGTTTAGTCAAACATGACTTATTATCATAGGTTTGAAACTATTGAACATCCATGTGAGAATTAATTAGTTAGAGACTTTCTAATTTGCATTTTTGGTGGTGTCCGTTGATTCAGGAGTCGAAGAATCTAGTTGATGAAGTTTTTCATAAAATCTAATGAGGAAATGGAAAGCTCCAAGCCATAAGAGAGAGTTGATACCATTGAGTTTGATAGTAGTACTAATGTTGAAGGATGGTTTCACTTCGAAGAGAGAAGTAGAGGAAGCTATCAAAGAATGCCGCAAAGAAAAAAAGAACAACGATGAATTTATTAATAAAAGATTAAGAGGTCATAGTCAAATGATGTTGCAAAAGAGAAATCTCTTTATGAGGTTATTTAGTAGATGTATGCACGAGTGGGAGTACGCAAGCAACAATACTTGCAAGCATGAAGGCTACATGCGTGCAAGAAGACACAAAAAGGTGATCAACTTGAGATCATATAATGTCCAAAGTTTAGCTGAGAGGACTTTGGTTGTATCATGTGAGTAGACTATGGGTGTGGGGGATTGTGTGAAGGCATGAGGCATGATGCATGATGCAATAGCTAGATGCAAGCGTGAATGTGGCGAGTGAACACTGGTGAGAAATTATTTGAAATAGAGAGGGATGATGGAGAAGGAGAGTGACAATTAGAGCATAGCCGTGTCTTATACCTTGTTATGACTGTTGAACTTTTTGACTAATTTCACTACAATATATGTTCGTATATATAGATTGATACAAGAGATAAAATCTGAAAGAAATAACAAATAAACAAAGAGGATAATATCCTCAATTACGAAGATATATTATAGAAGAAAGATGGAATATTGAAAATTACTTTTAATTTGATAAAATCTCTATGATAACATAATTGTCGAAGGTTGAACTTTTATTTTTCCTTGAGAACTTTCTAGATTAAGATTATCCATTTTAGGTCATTTGCTCCTGCTAATGCAATCAATCACATAATAAAACATAAAAATAGGATTGATATTTGAGTACTTGACTAATTTTGATCTTAATCATATCAGAAATTTAACATTTGATGAACCTTTCATTGACATAACCCATTTACATGATGCCCGCCCTTCTTATTAGCTAACATATTTTGATTGATTATAGATTGAGAAATTTTGAATGTAGCAAAAGCTGATGTTCTATCCAAAGCAATGAATTGTACTCGTATAAAATGATTGATACTATAAGAATTTTTCCATAGAATGTACTTCAAAACTTATAGAATGATTGATACAAATGCAATCAACCGCATAATAATTCTTAAAAATAAGATTGATACTTGACTATTGTTGATCTTAATTATATCAGAATTTTTAAAATTTGATGAACCTTTCGTTAACATAATCCATTTGCATGATGCCTGTCCTTCTTATTGGCTAGCATATTTTGATTGATCATAGATGGAGCAATTTTGACTTTAGCAAAAACTGATGTACTATCCAAAGCAATGAATTGTACTTGTATAAATGATTGATACCATAAGAATTTTTCTGTAGAATGATTGTCAAGGAGTACATTAGTCATTCTACAAATATGAATTGTACTTGTATATTTTTTTGCAATTGAATCCCTCAATTTATGTTTGTATCTTTATCCTTGCAAGATTACTCTAATAATTTTTACTTAAGAGCTTTTGGATCATAAACTATAAAATTTGAAGCTACCAAATGGAACCTTGAAGTGGCCGCTGTTTGTGAAGTATGGAAGGACCTCAGATTCAATAGTAGATTCAGTGCATAAGCTAGCTAAATAGATAAAAAAGGCTCACATAATGCATCAGATCAGGTTAAAAAAAATTTCAAGTTAGAGCAGCTAAACTATAAAGTTGGAACCTAACAAATGGAGCCTTGAAGCGACCATTGCTTGTGAAGTACGATAGTAGATAAAATTCAATAACTAGTCCAGTGGATATGCTCTAAATATACAAAATTAGAACTCAAAATTCTGGGTTTTTTGTTTGTTTTCTTTAGTAATTTTCAACCTATCTTTTTGTTAAGGGAAAAAAGAACGTTATGTATATGGATGCTGCCCATGCCAGTATATAATTTTTTTTTGAAAACTTAAATCTGTTTTTTTTTTTTATTTCTTTCAATTGACTTGGTTCATGTCAAGTTGCATGCTCTAGAACTGCTGGTTTGGTTAATTCTAACCTGAACTTAACACTTTATGTCTACTTGGAGTTCATATTGTTTGTTTATACAACAAGTCTAACAGAAGTTGAGTTTGCACTTTTGATATATTCAAGTTTACTGATTTGGTCCGTGATGCAGTTCCTTGACTCTTGAGGGTGTTAGAAGGGCATTAGAAAAGGATTTGGGCATGAAGACTTTATCGTTGGATGTGCACAAGAGGTTTATAAAGCAATGCTTGGAAGAGGTATGGTTCCATTGTACATCAGTAATTTGTTTATTTCTTGTTTTTATCTTTCAATTTGATAAAGAATCTATGACGTTATATGGTCAAAGTAGTATGTGGGCCTCATCCTACCTTCATTTTTTGCTATTTTGATCATGGTCTAATTATGTATGCTGTCCTAAACATTAGAATATGTATTTTTCACATAGGGTGTTGATACTTGCTTTAGGGAATTTGAATAGGAATGTAAGTACCTTTTTTTCTTTGTTTAAAAATCTGAATTCTTTTGCAGTGAATTTTTAAATACTTGGTGATGAACCAAGTAGAGCTTGTTGAAGTGCTCAAGCTGATTTTCAGAAATTTTGGGCCTGTTTAGTTGAGTGACAAAGGTTCACGCAAAGCAATGTCTTTGCATGCAAAATTAGCTTCCCATCACAAAGATCAAATTCAGGACATTCAAGTTCAAAAAATATAGTCTAATTGACTACACTTACTTTACATTGCATTCCAAATAGGCCAAGAGATTATTTGGTTGCTTCTGTTTAGAATGCATGTTTATTTCAATTATAATGTAAAATAAATACTGTGCATTAGGGAATATTTTAAGTTTTTTAGTTGGTTGTAAAATAAATTCAGAAGATCTGTTTTTTTTTTTTTGCATTTGATGGGATGTAATGTGAATTTAAATATTTGTATTTATGTAGTTTTTGTATAATATATATTGTAGAAAAGTAGAAATATGAAAAAAAAACTTTAAATTTTATTTCTTGATTATGTTCAATAGTGGATCTTCTATCCACTATTGATCCTACATAGTTTGCATCGGTATATTCTTCAATTTATAAAGTATCTTGCATTTTATATAAATTTTTTTGCCTATGTTTGATTTAAAATATCTAAGAATTCTATAAGCAATTTGAATGTGAGACTTTTTAAGTCTGTATGAATTGACTAATAAGATTTATTGCAAATGTGATGTTTGGACAGGTGTGAGATAGATTAGTTTTCCAACTAATCTTAAATATTATCTCATGTCTACTTCTTTTCCTTCTTAATGCGTGTCTTTGACCTGATTTAGTTAGGGTTTTATAAGATTTGAAATCAACAATTTTTATTTAAATAGATTTATGCTTTATTTTATCGAGAGAAGAATATTCTTTGTTCAAATTAAGCAACTTTTATGCCCAAAAAGGATTTGAGTTTTTCCAACTTCTTAATCTCAAATTCTTCAACAAGTTTTTTCTTGAGAGATTTATTTTCTTTATTGTCATCACCTATAATAATTATATTATCAACATATATAATAGATTTTATCATCAATTGAGTGTTTTATGAAGAGGGTATGCTCCGTTTGCTTTTGTTTATATCCAACTTCATTTATGACTTTTATGAATTTGCTAAATCATGCTCTTGGAGATCTATCAAATCCCGGTGGTGGATCTTTAAATAATTTTCTTAAGAATTCCCATGTGAGAAAGCATTATTTACATCATATTGCTACGTGGATCATTCGCAATTGGCTACAAGAGAAATTAGGATGCGTATCAAATTTATTTTTGCAGCATAAGCAAAAGTTTCTTAGTAGTCGATTCCATATGATTGAGTATATCTTTAGCTACCAATCTCACTTTATGATGGTGGATTCTTATATTTGCTCAATTTATTCGTCAAACTTAATTGAAAGATTGAGGAAACTCAAAGTAACACAAAACATCACCAATTTAGGGCTATCCCAAGTGTGATTTTTTTTTTCCAGAGCATGTATTTATGCTCCTATAATATCTTTTCAATTCTTGTTTTCACATGCCTCAAATAAGATTTGTGGTATTGTAAAGAAATTGAAGCTTATGTTGGGAGCTAGGAGAATGTGTAGTGATGTGTTGATCACTATTACCTTGTTAATAGTTCCGAGTCCTGAGTTTACTGGAGATTTTGGCTGGGGTTATTCTATAGACTTAAAGGTGTATAGTGTCTGGATTTGTTGGAGTTTATGTTGTTGGAATGTCAAAGTAAAAGATAGATGTTCCATCAAATTTATCTTTTAGTTGAGAGTTCTCCTGAAGATGAGTTTGATTTTAAAAACTTTACTTCTCAGAAAAGATGACATCTTTTGAAGAAAGAAATTTTTGGATGGTAGGATGATTAACACTTATACCATTTTTGAGTGGAGGAATGCCCAACAAAGACACATTTGAGGGTTCTAGGATTAAGTATACCCGTATTGTTTGTGGATGTGGATATTGGTAGTGCTCCCAAAGATTTTTGATAGAATTTTTAAGAGGGTTATTTGTGGGGATGAATTAAATTAGATAGTTTAGAGAACTTTTAAATCCAATCACTCTTGAGGGCATTCTATTAGTTAGGTATATGGTAATTAGGACTGCTTCTCCTCAGTATCTTTTTGATACTTGATTATGGAAGAGTCCTAATGACTTCCATAGGATTATGATTTTTTCTTTTTCATCACTCAACTTTGCGGGGAGTTTCAGGACAAGAAGATGGGTGGATGATACCTTTTTAGTTGTAAGAAAAATGGATAACATTTGATTGATGTAATCATGAGAATTATCAGTCCAAAATACCTTGATCTTAGGGTTGAATTATTTTTGTGTCATTACAGTAAAAATGAGGAGAATAATGCTGACATTAGATTTGTGTTTTATGAAATATAACAATGTTATCCAAGTGCAATTATCAATAAAGGTGATGAGTCGTATAACTCCAGAAATATTGGGGATTTTGGAAGGTCCCCAAATGTTAAAGTGAACAATTAGAAAATGAATAGAGAATATAGAATCACTTTTAGAAAAAAAAACCATAATGTCTAGCATTTCACAAGTCTCATAATAATTTAATTTTTTGTTTTTATATTTTCACTCATAAAAAAAAGAAGGAAACATACATTGCAGGGTTTTGAAAGGGGGATTCCCTGACCTATAATGATGTTTCCATATGGCTTCTCTGTTGAGTGTAGAAATAACATGGCAAGTGATTTTTGTCTTCAATAAGATATATACTAGCTTATTCTCAAGCTTGCCTAATTGTCTTCCCTATAATGAGGTACGAAAATACATTATGATTAGCAAAAAAAGGTATCTTATAGTCGTGAACGTTAATTATTTTATGGATGGATAGAAGATTTAATGCAGGATGAAGAACATGTACATACTAAGGGTAAATGTGGAAGAAATTGAAATATTTTCTTAACCTGCAATGGTTGTTAGGAAACCATTTTGCCACTTTTATTTTTCTGTTGCCGGGGCAAGGTTTGTAGGTTTGAAAAGGTTGACAATGTTGATCATGCATTAAGTGGCTCTTGAATCTAGAATCCAGGTGTATGGAAATTATTTATTGTATTTAAAATAGTAGAGTTAGAAGTCATACCATTTTGAGTAAGAGAACATGATTCAGATGATTTTTTTCTAGAAATTTTGAGTATGTTTGTTTGACGACATCTTATACTTCTTCTGCAGTAGATAGGAACATAAACGACCAATTGATTTTAGGCATCATGGTATTCCACAATTATATCATGATTATGAAATCAACTTTATCATAAAGTACAAACTTTGGGTCCTTTAAAAGAGGACCCATAAGGTGATAGATCTTGCTCTTTCCTTTTAGAAAGGTATTAATAATTTGGGACAACTTAAGGTAGTTTCTTCCATTCAAGCGATATGAGACTTGTAGCCTATAGAGTTCTCCCTTAGTATGTTTTTCAGGATTTATGATGGTTGACTGCTTGGAAGGGAAGTCAAAGAAACTAGGCATAATGAAGAGAATAAAGAATCTTTACAAGAAAAAAAAAAAAGAAAAAAAAAAAGATTGGAAGAATGAAACCCTAACTTGACTCTAATACCATGTAGAAGGGAGAACTCTATAGGTAAAAAAAATGGAGAACTCTATAGGTTACAATGGGGGATCTAAAATGAATGGCACCGCATGGGTTAGGCGGATGGTGGTCTGAATTGTAGGGCATTTTGATTGGGGGGGGGGGAGTGAGATCACAACAACAGATAGCGTTACATCAGAATCACAAAGGCAAGTGAGGTGAGGCCAATGAGTGAAGTTGACATCTTGTTTGCTTAATGCAATTTATTGCAACTTTTCCTACTTTGAGCGAATTCAGAATATATTGAAAATAGCTTAATGGGCTATTCCAAATTATTCATAAATTTATTTTTCTTCCAACCAAATACTTGAAATATAAAACTCCTGTATTTGTTTTACCTAAACTCCTATTACAAACAAACAAACGGCCTCTTTGAGGGGAAAAATATGAGTTCTAAAGAGGTTCATATCCTAAACATTATTTGGAAATTTAATTAAGACATCCATAATTGATTTGGTTCGTTGGTCAGCCCAACTTCCATCTTTACTCTCAAGGCTTATCTTCAAATAAATTTTGCAGTATTCTATGTCATGCAACATACCATGTAGCCATCAATATTATTCCAATCATGTAATAACACTCTGATGAATAAATCTGATAATTTTGGAAATGGAAATGTTTTGTATAAGTTCCATTGAATTTTCTAATTCTCCACAAGTTTTGCATCTGATTATTCTGCCCATGATCAGAAATTTAAATAAAATTCATCAATCAGGTGTCCTTGTTGTTTAGCAACCATTTCACGTTTGTTACGATGAATCAACATATACCTTCAGTGTATATTTTTTCCCACATTACCCTCCAATAATAAAAGATTTGCCCTCCACTTCTAAGAGCTGTCCATTTTCTCTAGTTACTGGCTTCAAATCTTTGACAACTTAGGGCCTTAATTCTATGCCGCTGAACTGAGCAGGTCTTAGCTTGTTTATATACCATTGTCAATAGAATTAGTGTTTTGGTTATCAAAGTTTGGTTCTGGGCAGTCTACCTTTTAGAGTTGACCATAATGAAAAACGTTAATCTAGATTGATTTAAATTTGAAATTACCTTGCTTTCTATCAAAATAGGGCGATGCTATCTGATAGTATCTTTTTATAGTGATTTATTGAGTAGTTCAATTAATTACCGATGCAACTGTGATTTTATGATCTTTGATTCAATGCTGTTCTGTATTTGTAGGCATGTTAAAACCATGGAGTTTGTGGTAGTGCCTTTATGTTTTGCAGAAGAGTTTGCACTTTTGGCAGTTTCTTTTTCTTTTTCATTTTTTTTTCCTCATAGGCAGTTCTTTGAATATCAACTTGCGGGTTTAGTATTTTGATTACTTGAGATCTTAGGTATATCAGTTCTGAGTTCCTCCAGCAGCAAAAAGGGAAATTCCCGTACCATTACATGCAGGAAATCTCGAGTGTTTGATTTGGGATCAAATCAAGTTTGTGTTGAAATTTCAGACTTTTCTGTGCACAAGTCTTATGCCTCCTGTTCTAGAGGAATCACACGCTTTTTTTCTTCTTCTGGGAGTTGCAGCAAAGCTAACAAATGAAATGCTACTATGCCATATTCCCTGGCCATCTAGTCTTGGATCCTGACACCTCGGGAACATGAAAGCAATATGGATTTTCATTTGCTGCTTTACTGATCATGATTCTTATTGTAAGCATGTTTTTTTTGCCTTCATATGGATTTTTGCTTCTTTTTCTTTTCAAAACAGTGCTTTTATGGTGGTGATGATGTCGATCTATGTACAACGACGGGAAGTGCTTCAGATCCATGTTCACCACGTGTAAGCAAAGAGACCCCTGGTGAAAAGGATGAGCCTCAGCAACCCAAAGATCGTAAAAGTACCAGTTCTGATATTAATGATTGGGTGGACGAATATCCTGTTGAAGAAGAAAAGCCTAATCAAGAATCCATGAAAGCTGATGATGTTAAACACGACGATCAGCTTAGTGAAGATACAATAAAGAAAGCCATTAAAAAACGAGGTCCTTATTTCAGAGCAAATCTCGAGTATGTAAAGCTTGATGAAAAACTATTTTACTTAAGTGTTTGTTGGTCAACTACGGCTAAACAATTTTTGAATGTTCTTTTGCGGTCAATTTTTCTGTTTTTGCTACTTAGAGCTACATCATTCTAGAGATTGACTATTTGTTTTCTTTGAAATTTCAGGAAAATTTCTGTGGCAAAAGTTCGTCGACTTTTGGAAGATGATCTTAATCTTGAGAAAAACACTCTTGATGCTTATAAAAGTTTCATCAGTGATGTTTTAGATGAGGTTAACACACACGTTTTATACTCATTTATTTTGTGTGCATTGCGTATTGTTTTATGACAGTAGAGTAAATATATATTCTTCCTTTTAATTGCTGTGTCTATTAGGTCTTGCAATCACCTGAAACTGCTGACGTTACAAACGGCACTAAGAAGAAACTCAAGAAAGCTTCAAATAGCAAAGAAACAGGAAAAGTAAAGAGAGAGCCTAAGGTTGCCAGTGAAGATTCAGGATCCTCTAATTTGGGTAATGATACGAGTGAGGGTGATGAAGATACTGATACGGTAAAGAGACAAAAAAAAAGGCCACTTAAAAAATCAAAATCAAGCATGAAACCTATTAAAAAACAGAAAACATCTTCAGATGAAAACAAACCGTCAGTTTCTAGGAAAAAGGAACAAGAAGAAATTGATTCAGATAAAGGAGCAGAAAGTGATAATGAAAAGTCTTCGGAAAACTGTGGTTCACACTCATCTTCTGATGAAAGACCAAAGGTTACTTTTTTCTATTTTCTCTATTATGTGATTAGGAAAACTGAAAGCTGATTGTGTTAATTTCTGCCTTAATGTAGAAGAAACAAGAGAAACCAACTGTACAAGTATATGGAAAGCATGTTGAGCATCTCAAATCAGTCATCAAAGCTTGTGGGATGGGGTATAATATTTTTCTTTTCAGCTGTCATACTTTAAAGTGTGAATGGGGCAATAATTCAATACAAAGAGTACGTGAAAATGGTTGTTAAAGTTTATTCTCCTCTTTCCTTTTTAGCGTACCACCTGCTGTCTATAAGAGGGCTAAGCAAGCTCCAGAATCAAAGCGTGAATCATTTTTAATAAAAGAATTGGAGGATATTCTTGCCAAGGAAGGTTTATCGACTAATCCATCTGATAAAGGTATGCTTAACTTTCTTAATCTTGACTTGTAACAATAGCAGATGTAATTTTACCATGTGATTTTATTCCAAATTATCATTCAAGCTTTTAGCTGTTGGCGATACAATTTGTTAATCTGGAAGACATAGTTTCATCTGTCTTATGCACAATGACATGCCTTAGGCTCATCCAAGCCCCATATCGGAGATTTATCTGCTTGGCCAACTCATTCTGGTTCTTTTGGTTCCGACCACAGTTTATGTGCCTTTTAAACAACTACTTGTGCATGATACCTTTGACTAGTGCCATGGCTTGCAATTTGACTCAACAACATTTTGACATTTATCACAATTTAGAATTGCATGCTTAGATCTTTTTTTTTTTTGGTTTAGAAATAAAATCAGTGAAAAGGAAAAAGGAGAGGGCAAGGGAGCTTGAAGGCATAGACATGAGCAATATTGTGTCTACTTCTCGTCGAAGAAGCACCTTCAATTTTATACCCATTCCTAAACCAAAAATAGAAGCCGCAAGTGAGGAAGATGAGAAAGATGAGGAAGATGAAGATGATCAGGAAGGTACAGATGATGACGATAATGGAAGTGGGGAGTCTAGTGAAGGATCAGAGGAAGGTACGCTTAGCGTGTTCTATCAAGCTTGAGATGCATCATTCTATTGATCTATTTTTATTTTTCAAGTAGATGTTAACTTTTAAGTTCTATGACATTTTTTTATGTGTGCATTTATTATTTATTTATTTAATTTGAATCAATTATTCAATACCACAACTATTCTTATTTTTTACTTTTTTAGCTATGTTATTATATGTGTTGTCTAGGCAGTGTTTCAGACTGCATATTTTTTGTTACAATAATTTAGTAAAAAAAGGAACAAATTACTTAATAATTTTTTGTTTAAAATTTTTAATAAAGAAAATGATGCAGGATGAGAGATTGCATTACAATCATACTAGTGTTTTATAAAATATTCTAGCGTTTTTAGGTTATTTGTTGATTTTTTTTATTTAGATGTCTTTTTGACTAATTTTGGTTCAAGTTTGAATTTAGATTTAAAGATCCTATTTTTTATAAATAGGAGATGAATGATTTCATTCATTCAAAAAAAAAAAAAAAAAAGGAGATGGATGATTTCTATCTTCATAAAGAATTATGATTTGCATTTGTGAAGATTCTTCCCTTCATTACCAATCCTCCTCCATGTCTCGCTTTTATCCATCATGAAACCCTGAATGGGCCTTTTCTCTCTTACAGAGGATTTATTATATTTTTCTCATCCTCTAATTTCTTGGAACACTAAACCATAAATCAACCTCCTGGTTTCTTCCCATTCTTGTGGCTAATGACTTAAATCCTAAGAATTTTAAGCTTGTCATACTTCATACTTTTGGGATCCTCCCTTGATTGAGTATTGAATTCATGAAAAAACCAACATTTAAAGGAGAAAAAAAAGCTAGATTAAGAAGGAGAATATCATTTGGGGCTCATCAACAATTTTGATTTAAGATCATCCTTTTATATTAATTGGCATCAAGACAATTTTAAACTTTAGGCAGTCATATTCGTCGGTTTCCATTACTCATCCCACACTACCACCAAATTCCACAAAGGTGGAAAAAAAATAAAAACCTAACCTAGATTTAAGCTGCATATGAATTCCCTTGCCTACTATCATATCATCCTTAACGCCAAAAAATTTGGCCCATGTAAGATGGCACAAATTATGCTTTAAATGATATATCATTAATTTATGTACTATTTGTAGTGCTACAAAATTTCAAATTCATTGGCAGGTTCATTCATGCTCATAAGCATCTAGGTTTGGAACATTATTATGGGTATAGTTTAGATGGGTAAAATACATGTCCACCCCATTATATTCAATTATCACATATTATGGTAAATGGCATTTGGTATGAGGAGGTTGAAATGTTATTTGAAGGCTCTAGATGAAGCATTTAGTAAAGTTTTCATGTATCATATATTTGACTCCTGTGATTACACATGATCATAATTCTTATTATTTTCAATATAATAACTACACTGTGTCATGTTCCAATGGGTCTGTAAACGATTCTTATGATTACAATGAGTCATATCATAACCATGACTACCATTTTAATTATTTTCAATCTCTTAGATATTAAATCATATTTCACGCACACCAATTTTGATGTATCAGATCATTATCAATATGCCTATGATGACCAAGTGTCTTATGAGTAATATAAATATTGTCATCAATATAGATCATGGCGTCTTCTATGAGAATCAAATTACAACCACAGATTGATGCTATTCAAAGCAGTTGATGTGCTGTGCAAAGATTTACAACCTCTTTTTGAGTTCCAATAAGGTTGATCCATCTTTTGCAGGATTGGTCCCTCTTCCTCATTTCATTAATCTTCAACATTAAAGAACCCTTGAATTCGTGTTGAGTACTAGGGGAAACTATAAAAGCTTGCCTCTTATGTGGGGCATCCAAGCTAAGTATTTTGAAGATAATGATGGTGATAAGGCATCAACATGCTCCAACTTTAAGTCAAGATCGATGTCATATGTTTCGCTTTAACAAAACTTCCAAAAACTTTGTCAGATAAAATTGGCCTTTACATTCATATTGTTCCTTTATGAGGCAAGTTTCAAAAAGGATCCACTTAAATATACCTTCCACTGATCAAACACTTTTTCTGAATGCTGAAACTGAGTTTCAATAACTTATAAAAACTGAGTTAAAACAAACTAGCTTGATATGGATTGGGTCCTAATTACTTTATTTGATTCTTGACATTTTAAGGCGTGGGATTTATTGATGTAGATATAGGATGACATGAAAAAAGGGAAAAAATTACTGAAGCCCACAATTTACAATTTCCCAACTATTAAATCAGGCAAAGCTTAGTTTTTTAATGAAAAAATTGGGAACACATTTAACAAGACAAATGATAATGTAAAAATTTTCACAATAAATTTGGGACAAATATAAATTGACATCAATTTTGATTCATAAAAAAAAAACTAATGTGACAAATTTGACTTATTCATAATCATAGTCTCACACTAATAACTAAAGAGAAAAGAAGAAAAAGAAAAAAAAAATCAAGTGTTAATCTAGGCCGTACATCGGTATGAGAGAAGCTAACCCCAATAAGTTGTATTATGTTTTGCAACTCACTCAATGAGTTCAAATCCAATAAGACACTTCTCAGAGGATTTTGGAATTTGTTAAGCAAATCAAGGAATTTAATATGCCTTATAATTCCTAGTTAGTATTAATTACCCACATAAAGCCAAACATAGTAATTTCTTTAAACCCTCTTAGATCTGTCCTAAAATAGTAATACTAATTCTACAATTTTGGATTTAAGCAAGAATGACATTTTTTCAGTCTCAGCTTGAGCAAACTAGTATGTTTCGAATTTTCAAATCTCATTTATAGCAATGTTTGCTTCTATACTAAAATATGGTGGGCACAAGAAGCAATAAAAAAACCTCTACAGTAGGAAAGTTGAAGGAAACAAATTACAGGCTGTAGAAGGAAACATGAAGCACGCATTTTATATATGATGAAAGCATTGCCCAATTTTAGTTGTAGTACTATCGCCATCCGCAAGACATACATTGCACATAGAAGTAGAAGAATTGGGATTTTCAAAGCCTAAGATGAAATAGTAGTCGGATGGAAACAGTTGAATTAGGGAATTAAGAGTTAAATCAAAACAACTTGTACTCAACCAAAATTAAAGCACTAGTGAACAAACTATTTCTCAACAGGATCATCATCATCATAGACATATTACAAGAAAAGAAATTAGCAAAATAAAAACTAAGGCACCGAGCTAACTAAAATAATATTAATGCACATAATTGCATTTTCAATAAATAAAGGCTTTCAACTTTTTATTAAAAGCCTTTGGAACAAGATAAGTAGGTCTATTTTATAAACTTTTATGTCTGAATTCACAAGGAGATAAAAAGAGAAGAATCAACGAAATTTATAACATATTCATGAAATAATGTCAAATTAGAAGCATTTAAGATTGAATTGATTCAAATACTACTCGGTTTTTATTTTATTTTATAAGTATGTGTCTCAATAGGCTATATAATTTTATATGATCCCATCTTTTCTGTTCTTTATTTTCTTAAAGGTTCTTTTAGGAAATATTGTAATATTAATTGTACCATTATCTTATCATCTAATTTGAATTTCACTTATCTCCTGCTCACATTAATAATATATTTATAATTGTCACATTTAATAGCAAGTTATCTATGAATATCATTGTGCAAATTATGCAAGTAATTAGTGTGATATGAAGCACTTAAAGAAAATACTAAAATGCCAACTTGAATCCTAATGAATACTAATAAGGATTTATAGCCACTTCCTAGGTGATGGATAATGAAAATTGAAAGCAAACAAACCTCTCAAATACCAGATACTTTTGTGGTCAAACAACATGATGAGGTCATCGACAGTCATTTTAGGCAGGTTTATCGGCGAAGGAATCGTACATCGACGACTACGATCGGGAGTTTATATTTTTGATGTTGTCATGTCATTTTTATGTTATTTTATTTTATGTATCTTTTATTTCATGTACTAGTGATGATTTCGCCCTTATGAAGGCGTAGTGTTTGTTGTAGCTCAATGGGCATGTGAGTCTTTTAGTTTCATGCTTTGAGATCTTTATAAAGGGATCTCCTCTTATTGTATGAGGTTAATGCTTGATTAATAAAATTCTGAGATTTTTCTTTTGTCTTCTTGCTTGAGAGCTTGAGAGAAAGAGAGGAGGCCTTGGAGAGGCTCCACCCGAAGCACCCAACAGCCCACCACGGTGAGCTCTTGGTTTTATCGTGTTTTATTCACTGTTTTCCTTCCTCCCCACCCCATTCCACTCACCCGAACCCGCCCCTCTCCCCTCTCTATTTTCTCTGCAGCTGCCCCTCCCAAATTCCCCTGAACCCGCCGATCCCCCTGCCCGTCTCCCTCTTGCCGCCGGCTAGACTAGTCGCCGGCCCCTGCCCAGCCGCCGTCCCCTCCCCTCCCTCACCCAGCAGCCCGATCTCCCCTTCTCCTTGGCTAATCCCGCCGGATTCATTGCTTGGAGGAGTTTGAATTTAGCCATTAAACCCCCATTAATTCCTTCCTAATTTGGCTCCTCAAATTAGTGAGCAATTGATTGAGGAGTAATTACCTGAATTCAAATTCAAATTTCCCCTCTCTTATTTTCTAACTTCCCCAATTGATTGAAATCTGAAATTAAAATCTCAGATTTTAATTAATTACATGGGGCCCACTACTTATGAAATTTTCCCCTTATTCTTCCTTTGTTAGGCCGGCCCCAACACCTCACCTATTCTCTCTCTACTTGCCACATAAGCAACCACTAATTCCCCTCTTAATTCTCCCCTAATACCCGCCCCTTTTAATTCAAATTTTGGGAGGTTTCCATTGCAATTAACCTCTCCCTCCAACCTAAGAAAAATCTGAAATTCAAGTTCATATTTTTCTCTTGGTCTTCTCCTAGCTCACGGCTCATTCTCCGTCCCTTGTCTTCTTCCCGCCCTTCCTCAATGTTGAATGGCGGATCCGGAGCTTGAATAGGGATTGTTATTCCACGCCGACGGGAGCATCGATATCCTACGATCTCCGTGCTTTGACGTAGGATTTGAAGACGACGCCACAATTGAAGAGTACTTGGAGCGAGTCGTCCTGATTCTTGCAAGCATCTTCGACCGACAATTTCGTGACTACACTTGGACGATCATCGGACGCCATCCACCACCACCTCCTCCGGTGACTACCTCTCCGGTAACGAAGTCTTTCGTCTCCTTTTCCGTAGTGGTGCTCTCATCTTCGTGTGGTTCTTTCTTCTCCGCTAAAACCCAAGAGTGAACGAGAGAGAGAGGGTACTCACGGTGAAATTCTTCATTATTAATTGTGGGATTTTTGTTATGAGCAATTAAGTAGATCTTTTATTTTGGGAGTGTTATGAATTGTTTGGTTATCTCAAAGCAAATCTTCGCCTAAGCAAGTTAATTACCTAGAATGATTTAATCCTTTATTTTATTGGTAATAAAATTTGTTTGACAACGCTTTGAATAACTTTCATGTTATTTTCCAAATGCAATTCCTACATTGATTCACATCACAACATCTATAAAGAAAGTTAAATCAAATGATTTGAATATTTGTGTAATTTTGAGATTTGACCGCTTAAATTTTTTTTCATATTTTCTTTATGGTAATCTTCATTAATGAATTTTTAAAAATCTTAATGCAAGTTGGCTTTCTTTATAAGTCTCTCTTATTGAATTTCTATGTCAAAAAATAAAAATAAAAATATTCAATTTGATTTGTAAAAATTGTTTCATAGAAGACTCGTCGCTTATCAGAATGTTCAGTTTGTTTATCAATTTTAATATGCATGATTGCTTTAGGTTCATAATCAAGAATATATCCAAATTGCATTGATAACCTTGGTTCATATGTAAGAGTTAATTAAATTTCATATATAAGCTCAAAGTCACAATCATGATTAAATTCAAGTTCTAGCCACAATTTAGGTTCAATTATGATTGTAAGTTCACTTTCAGGAGTTGTTTGGTTGCCTATATTTTAGAGTGTACGAGAAAGTAAATACAAGGGGTTTTTTTTTTTTTTTTGAGTTTGGTTTGATGTAAAGTAAATCCAAAGTAAATGAGCAAAGCATTTTAAACTCCTTGGATAGTGTATTTGCGGTGCATTCCAAGCCCACTTGAATCGGACGAGTTCCGAATACCGAGCGCTCGCGGGAAAGAGGCTCTTCGTCTCTCGCAAACCTCAGCTTATTCGGACATCTCTTGCGAAATCAAGCTCTCTCAGTCGAAACACAAGCTCTCTCCATCGGTCTTCCTCACGAAATCAAGCTCTCGCGCAAACCTGTCGTGCATGTCGTTCTTCCTTACGAAATCAAGTCTTCAGGTGTGTGCTCGTTGTTCTTCCTCATCGGGTGCATGGCTTTATCTCTCGTGCAAACCTGCGGTGCGCATTTTTACTAGGGTTTGCCTCTTCGTATCTTGCTTTTTAATATTTGACTTGTTATTAGGAGAGATGTTGTTGAAGTTCTCTTCTTCAATTAATTCATAAGTTGATTTTGTGTTTAGGGTTTCTATGCTTTATGGTGGAGGTGGATGGGTGAGTTTTCTTGGAGGTGGATGGGTGAGTTTTCTTGCAAATTTTGCTATTTTTGAGATGAAAGGTTGCATTTTTCTGTGATAGAAATGTCGGGAAAGGTGTTTGTAGGGTTATTTTTGGGAACGAAAGGATTTTGGAGAAAGGAATAGGTTTTTAAATTTTCTTTTATGTTTTATTTTTTCATTTGAAATCTTTGGCATCAGTTTCCTTAATTTGGCATGATTCACATTTTTTCCTGTAGGGTTTTTGTGGTCAGGCAATGTGGCTGGAGTTCGACACTAAAATGACTGCAGTGCATGCTATGAGTGCTTTGTCTATTGACTAGTTAGAAAATGGGAATTGGTGTGTTTAATGTATTACAATTTGAGTTTGCTTATAATTGAAAATAATCGAGATGTAATTTAAAAAAAGCAAAAAAAAAAAAAAAGCAAAAAAACAAGATTAAGTTATTAAGCTTTTAGGTTTTATGCACTTGTTAAAACATTAGCATCTGTTCTATCGAAAGGAATTATATATTATGTATTTGCTTATAGATCAATTATCCAATTTGGATTAGTATGAATCCATATTTAGGTATTATTTTAATCACATCTCGATTTTTTTTTTTTTTTTTTTGAACTTATAGATCACTGTTGGTAGATACAAGGATGGATAACCAAATGCAAGATAATGAAGATCAATTATCCAATTTGGATAAGTACTGGAATGTTGCATGAGCAGTTGGAACTCAAAACTATTCTGCAGTATTGGCAGTGATTGCTTCTGCATTGAGTATTATATGCATGTTATTGCTTGAGATTGACAGAGAAAGAAAAAAATATAATCTACAATGAAATATACAACGTCACACATATCTTTTTAGGTTATATGACATATCTTATTTAGCTTGTATTGACATGGTACGCATGAGGAGAAAGCCTTTCTTCAAATTATGCGACTTAATGAGTACACCAAGATTGTTGGTAGGCACATTTAATGTTCACATTGAGGAACAAATTACTATGTTATTACATGCACTCGGGCATAGTGTTTGTAACCGAGTCATTCGATTTAACTTCAAACGCTCCAGTTAGTAGGTATTTTAAAGATGCACTATATGATGTAGGGGAATTACGCCATGAATTTATTAAGCCTGCAAGTCCCAAAACTCCATGTAAGATTCAATGAAGTAGTAGGTTCATGCCATTTTTTCAGGCATAATCTAATCACATTTAAGCAAATTTAATACAATTTTATTGGTCTTCTTAAGATGCTTTTTAACAAAATTAGGATTATGTTGGCACTACAGTGGAACACACATCAAAGTTAGGGTTCCTAAGGAGAATGAATCTGCATTTAGAGGCATAAAATCATACCCAACACATTGTGTTAGCAGCAATTAACTTTGATTTGAGGTTCACATATGTGCTCGTTGGTTGGGAAGATTTTGCTCATGACGCAACCGTTTTTAAAATCACGTTAAAAAGACAAGAGGGATTACGAGTCCTTGAAGGTAGGATGGATAACTATTTTTTTTAATGACAATCATAGTAGGAAAATTTTATCTTGCTGATGGTGGCTACTAAACACTCAGGTTTTATTGCTTCATATCATGCAATAAGATACTGTTTGAAGGAGTTTAGTTGTATTCAACCTAGAACTAGGGGTGCCAATAATTGACACGACCCAAAAATCCGACTTGAAAATTTCGGATTACGATTCGACCCGTTTGAGAAACGGTTCGGGTTCGAGAGTTCGAGATGACCTAGAAACCCGAAATCAACCCGGAATAAAGATTTTTCAAAACCAGAGATGGAAAGTGGTTGGAGGGAGTAAGTAATTTGAAACAACTGGAGAAAGAAATTCAAGAGATTCATCATTACAACCTGCAAAAATAAATCAAATTTAACTAGATAATCAAAACATTAGAGAGCACATTCTATTCTCAAAGACATTATCATCATTGATATGATTACATTGAAATAAGCTAAAAGAAGAAAAAAATAAGATAACTAATGCTCAAAACGAATTACCTATAGATTTTAAGATTTTCATCATTACAAAATTTACTTTTCTCAACATCTTACATTTTGTTGCCAGAAATCTGCTGGCACCAAATTGCAATTGGAAAACGGCCAAAATTGAGATAGAAATCATGGTTTTCTTGTAGTATATATGTAAATTAGTTATCCTTTAACATTTTCTTTGTATCTGCTATTTTGTGAGAATTATTATTATGTATTTGTGTGATCGATCCGATCAAAGTTATAACGATGCAATTGCAGATGCAGATGTAGATGCAGATGCAAATGAAGAGGCAGACGAAGACAGCGATTGAAGAACACGAGTGTACGCACCTTTACAGTGTTATTTGTTAGCAATTAGAGATTATAGGCATTTATATATCTGTACCCTTTGTAGTCCTTGATGATTCGCCTAGTATCTTAATAGCCTAATAGCGGTGCACCTTCTCTTTGAAGTCTTCGTGATGTATTTTATTACATTTTTGATTTTTTGTTAGAGTTTGATAGATCATTAGCTTCCTGAATGTAATATAGTTTTCCTTATCTTTAATGCCGGGATTATTTTAGTTCAGAGGGCTTTCTAATTTGAATAACAAATTATTTGTTAAATTTTTACTGCTTGATTGCCGGATTTGGACTCATAATGATGTTGGAAAGTTTCAAGACTGCTTGATAATCACTCAAATTTTGATGGGCTTTATTAATTTGTTTTGAAGATTGAAATTATTTATGATTTTTAATTGACCGTTGCACTAAGCGTGGTGATAGGGTTGTATGTTCATGTAGGGTGTAAGTGAGTCAAGCCGACTCGTGAGCTGGCTCGGGTGAGCAAAGCTTAAGTCAGCTTTGACTCATCTTGTTAGCTCGTGAGCCAGATGATTTAAGAAATATTAAAAGAAAATGCACTTAAAATATATTAATATTCATGATTTTAAATATAAAATTCTTGAAGTGTAATTAGCAAAATAATAAATTTTATAAAGTAGCTATTCATAAATTTTCTACCCTACCAAAAGATAGTATTTTAACTTACAAAAATTTATGAAGGTAGACAAAATTTCTTGAAGGGTCAAATGATTGCAAAATTTTGCTGAAGACAAAAACAAGACAGTTCTAGCATAACTATAACTAGACCACAAAAGAAAAAATCTTTTAAAGCTTGCGGATGTATGTCTGAGGCTATTTTTTAATTACTATATAAATGCACGTGCACATGGTGCACGTTAATAAAAACTTAAAAATAATATTTATATAATATGATTGTATGTGAACCAAGTGCATGTGAATAAAATTTAAAATTTTATTTAATTTTTATTTTATTAATTTTTTATAAATTAATAAAGTTATCATTATAATTAATTTTAATAAAGATCTTATTATTGAATAACTTGAAATTTTTTCTTAAAATTTTAGTTGATACGTTATTTTAGGATATTTTTAGATGTTAAAAAGTATACTATCATAATATGAAAATTATGATTGATCATCCATGCCAATTTCTAAACGCGAAAAGCATTTTAATCCTTAAGAGTTTAGGCAACTAAAACAAGAAAAAAGAAGAAAAAAAATTTAAAACAAGAAATTAATCAAAGTGAGATAAATGTCCACTCTATCTCTGAATAAAAAATTCAAAATATAAATTGATTATCAAACAAGAAGTAAATTTGAATAATTAAAAAGATCGATATGCAAAACAATTAAGATATTTTTAAACTACACAGCTCCAGCCACTTGTAGATTGATTTTCACATCAATGATATAATCAAAGTATAAATGTAACCTCATTTACATTAATTATAGTTTAGGAATGCATAATCAATTGTCGAACCCATAAGAAAGTTAAGTTCAAGAAGCGCGCATTGCCATTATCATCCAATTTTATTTGCATTTCCTATTTATATTTTAAAATATTCGTATGTCCTATTACAAACATACATCAAGCAAGCTCAGTACCCTCTTATAATAACCAATTATAACATAAAATGATTTAAACAAACAATTTTTTGAAATTCAAATTCGTGGTATGTAATAAGGAAAGAGGTAAATTAAGTGACAATGATTTAACTTTTATTGATCAAAGAGATGAATAAAATATAAAAATTAGGATGATTAATTAGTAAAGTAAAATATCAAGAAAAATTAATTAGTATTCAACAACTAACACACTAAAAGGAAATAATTTTTTTATATAGGCCAAATGAAAATAAGTTCATAATAAAATATTATATGGATCAATTGATAGAGTCAGGTCATTAAAAATACATAATACTTAAATATTAATGATTCCATCAATTTATTTTCACATCAAATATCTTTCAATTTGAATCAACAAAATTTATCAACGAAACCTTTAAATAAAAATATATGGTCCATCATTTATTGGAATTATCATTTGTTGTTTTGGATGACAATACTATTACTCAATTAAAAGAAATGAACAACATAAGCACTTATTTTTGTTTTATCCATCAATTATTTGCATTTAATTTCTTTTTGTTAATCCATTCATCTACATTGACTGACAAATAACTTAATAAAAAAAGTTTTGTTAAAAAGGAAATATGTTTTGAATTGAATTTAAAATGTTACATATTTTCAAAAATTGAATCTCATATGATAAAATTCTTTCATTCTTGATAAATAACAAAACAATAAAATATTAATAAATAAAACAATAAAGCTATAGATTAAAAAAAAAACAAATCTACATGAAGAAAATTGCAAAAATAACATGAAATAAAATTAAGTTTCAAAATAAAAAGAATAAACTTTTATATTATCTTATTATCTTTTAACCATCGTCTTCATATAAAAGTCTTTAAGCTGAAATAACAAAGAAGCATAATTTTTGTGAACTACAAACAATAGAAACTTCAATACAATCTCATCAAATAAATATTATATATGATATAATTCGTAGTAAATTTGGAACTTAGTGAACTACACCTCGCATAACAAATTATCATAAGAGCTGTATTGTTTATAATTTTAAAGGCAAAAACAAATGCATGAAGGGAGAATTTAGGTCCAAAGCAAGCTCACTAAGATCCTGCCAATTGTACAAAACTTAAGACTCCACAACATACATCCATGATTGTTCTCAATCTTGCATCATTGTTTATTAACATTATTTGAGAACTTCAACTTCCATCAAATAAACTAAGTAAAATTAGTCGTTCATTTTATTGTTCAACAAAAAATAATATGCTTTGGAAGAGATTGCAATGGATGATGAATTTCTTAAGATTTTGCAGTTCTATAGACAAATAAATAAATAATATTTGAGATAAATGAATCACTAAATATTAAAACAAAGCAGAAGAAGCCAGCACAAAGACTTTCTAGGAATTAATTTAATCTCAAAAGCATAAATAGGCAGAAGAAGAAATCAACTTACATTTGCAATTGAGGCTTTATATTTGTCACCTCTGTGATGAAAATGAGTGCTATCACAAGAAAAATGTATCTTATGACCATTCACAATCATCAAGTTCTGATCAAACTTCTCATGTGCAAGGTGAGTGAGGCGTATGCTTGCTTCCCAAACTTCATCTATATTAATGTTATTGACCACTTAATTGGAATCTAACACAAGTAGAGAACAGTACCAAGAGCTAACACTTCTCCATATATGACTTTTTTTATTTTGAAGATACAAATATAATCAAATCATAAGAAAAAAGTTCCCTCAAAATGAAGGAAATCACAAGAAAATAGAATGGAAGGAGTCATCTAAAATATGCAACCAAAGAGTAGGAAGCCTCATAGATTTTATGTACAATAATTAGAAGATAAAACTTTATAGTCATTAAGATATGAAATTAAAATATCAAAATAAAATGATAAGCTACAATGTCAAGTGAATTCAACTAAAACAAAAAAAGAAACAAATGTGCTATATCAAATAAGACAAAGTATTTAGCATCAAATTAAACATTGAGTTCACGTGAATAAAAATAAAAATAAACATTATAATTTATAGTACTATATTTATTTATTTATATGAATAAATAAATTTATCAATAAAAACATTTGTAATAATGATCATATTAATAAAAAATTAGAATTATATAAAATTATATTTAACAAAAAATATATATTTTTATAGTTTAGTAAGAAACTAAAATCTTTGATATCTTTGATCAGAATTAAAATTTGTTATTTTTAGCCAATAGTTTATCATCATTAATTTTTGAACAACTTTTAATCATATTTTTCAAATAAAAACATTCTTACTAAAGGAATTCTAACACTTACAATTTTCACATTAACTTTGAACTAAAGAATTCGAATGAAATAGACAATAAAATATTTGTATGTGCACTTAATAAAATTTAAAAAATCACATTTCTATCTCTATTACTATATCTTTTTAAGTGCAGTTGATCACATCTATACGTGCACTTAATCACATTTCTATCTCTATTATTATATCTAAAGATGTTTGATTTATCACATAAGCTCTTAAAGACGACTTAATTGAGTATTTTAAAAATAATCATAGAGGTTAAGAGATCATTTCATATATGTGCAAGTATTTCAAAATCATGTAATTAAATTTATTAAAAATAATTTGAAGATGCCCAATCTTGAGTGATTGAATTTGTATTATCATAATAACAATGATAATACAATTAATTTATGTTTACTTCTTTTTCGTCAAAATATTAAGGAAAAATCTTTCTTATCAAAATAAAAGGAAACGATATGGGAGAAAGCCAATTATAGAGACAATAAAACAATTATCTAAGCACGCATTAATTGAGTGTTTTTTAATAAGAATATATAACCTCTAACTTACCGCAGGCAGGATGTTTGGAAGTTCTAAAATGAATTTGTTTCTTCCAACCTTAGGAGGATAGAAGTTGAAGAGAAGCAACGGCGATTTGGTAGTCAAGGGCCCAAAACTCTTCTTCATGTGAAATAGGTGAACGAAGAGGTAAAGGATATGAAGAGACTTGAAATCATGGGGATCTCTCATCGTGACTTCCGATCGATCAAATAGGAACAACATAGGAAGAAGTTTCCTCTACCCTCCCAAAACTCTTCTTCACACGAAGTAGGGAGATGAATACGCCTAAAAGAGGGTGTGAATAGATTTGAAGATGAGCTAGAGCTTCTGTCGTAACTTCCCGTCCGACAGGAGGAGAAGAAGGCGATTAAACTTTTTAGCGATTTCACTTGTCTCGGTGAAGAAGAGGAATCGAAGATATAAAAAGAGGTGAGCGGAATGGAATGCAAAGAGGCGCAAAAACGGATGGAGCAGATTAAATTAATAATATAGTTTCAAATAATTTGGTTGCGGAATGAAACGGCGATTTGATAGCCAAGGCACAAATATAGGCGGTTTCATTCATCTTCCAAAACATGAAATGCGAGATACTTAGTGCAAACGTTTTGGAAGTTCAAGAGAACGAAGGTGGTAATTAATTAATTAATGAAATTTAAGGCTTTTTCAGTTATGCATTTAAAGTCTTCAATGAAATACATTTAATATGAAACTCAAGCCTCTTTTGGAGGAAATTAAAAATAAAGAATATGAAGAAGTTTTGGAAGTTGAAGAGAACGAAGGTGGTAATTAATTAATTAATGAAATTTAAGGCTTTTTCAGTTATGCATTTAAAGTCTTCAATGAAATACATTTAATATGAAACTCAAGCCTATTTTGGAGGAAATTAAAAATAAAGAATATGAAGAGTTATAAATGAATGGTGTAGATTTAATTTTATGTTTATAAATGAACGATCAAGATTTACTATGGGTGAAGTCCCAAGCCACTTTTATATAGTAGTATAGATTGAAGATACAAATATAATCAAATCATAAGAAAAAAGTTCCCTCAAAATGAAGGAAATCACAAGAAAATAGAATGGAAGGAGTCATCTAAAATATGCAACCAAAGAGTAGGAAGCCTCATAGATTTTATGTACAATAATTAGAAGATAAAACTTTATAGTCATTAAGATATGAAATTAAAATATCAAAATAAAATGATAAGCTACAATGTCAAGTGAATTCAACTAAAAAAAAAAAAAGAAACAAATGTGCTATATCAAATAAGACAAAGTATTTAGCATCAAATTAAACATTGAGTTCACGTGAATAAAAATAAAAATAAACATTATAATTTATAGTACTATATTTATTTATTTATATGAATAAATAAATTTATCAATAAAAACATTTGTAATAATGATCATATTAATAAAAAATTAGAATTATATAAAATTATATTTAACAAAAAATATATATTTTTATAGTTTAGCAAGAAACTAAAATCTTTGATATCTTTGATCAGAATTAAAATTGGTTATTTTTAGCCAATAGTTTATCATCATTAATTTTTGAACAACTTTTAATCCTATTTTTCAAATAAAAACATTCTTACTAAAGGAATTCTAACACTTACAATTTTCACATTAACTTTGAACTAAAGAATTCGAATGAAATAGACAATAAAATATTTGTATGTGCACTTAATAAAATTTAAAAAATCACATTTCTATCTCTATTACTATATCTTTTTAAGTGCAGTTGATCACATCTGTACGTGCACTTAATCACATTTCTATCTCTATTATTATATCTAAAGATGTTTGATTTATCACATAAGCTCTTAAAGACGACTTAATTGAGTATTTTAAAAATAATCATAGAGGTTAAGAGATCATTTCATATCTGTGCAAGTATTTCAAAATCATGTAATTAAATTTATTAAAAATAATTTGAAGATGCCCAATCTTGAGTGATTGAATTTGTATTATCATAATATCATAATAATAATGATAATACAATTAATTTATGTTTACTTCTTTTTCGTCAAAATATTAAGGAAAAATCCTTCTCATCAAAATAAAAGGAAACGATATGGGAGAAAGCCAATTATAGAGACAATAAAACAATTATCTAAGCACGCATTAATTGAGTGTTTTTTAATAAAAATATATAACCTGTAAAACTTACCGCAGGCAGGATGCTTGGAAGTTCTAAAATGAATTTGTTTCTTCCAACCTTAGGAGGATAGAAGTTGAAGAGAAGCAACGGCGATTTGGTAGTCAAGGGCCCAAAACTCTTCTTCATGTGAAATAGGTGAACGAAGAGGTAAAGGATATGAAGAGACTTGAAATCATGGGGATCTCTCATCGTGACTTCCGATCGATCAAATAGGAACAACATAAGAAGAAGTTTCCTCTACCCTCCCAAAACTCTTCTTCACACGAAGTAGGGAGACGAATACGCCTAAAAGAGGGTGTGAATAGATTTGAAGATGAGCTAGAGCTTCTGTCGTAACTTCCCATCCGACAGGAGGAGAAGAAGGCGATTAAACTTTTTAGCGATTTCACTTGTCTCGGTGAAGAAGAGGAATCGAAGATATAAAAAGAGGTGAGCGGAATGGAATGCAAAGAGGTGCAAAAACGGATGGAGCAGATTAAATTAATAATATAATTTCAAATAATTTGGCAGCGGAATGAAACAGCGATTTGATAGCCAAGGCACAAATATAGGCGGTTTCCTTCATCTTCCAAAACATGAAATGCGAGATACTTAGTGCAAACGTTTTGGAAGTTCAAGAGAACGAAGGTGGTAATTAATTAATTAATGAAATTTAAGGCTTTTTCAGTTATGCATTTAAAGTCTTCAATGAAATACATTTAATATGAAACTCAAGCCTCTTTTGGAGGAAATTAAAAATAAAGAATATGAAGAGTTTTGGAAGTTGAAGAGAACGAAGGTGGCAATTAATTAATTAATGAAATTTAAGGCTTTTTCAGTTATGCATTTAAAGTCTTCAATGAAATACATTTAATATGAAACTCAAGCCTCTTTTGGAGGAAATTAAAAATAAAGAATATGAAGAGTTATAAATGAATGGTGTAGATTTAATTTTATGTTTATAAATGAACGATCAAGATTTACTATGGGTGAAGTCCCAAGCCACTTTTATATAGTAGTATAGATATAGATATAGATATATTTATATTTTAAAAAATATATATATATATCGCACTGATCACCCGCAAGAAAATAGCGAAAAGTTTGTCGTTCGGCTGGAGCGACCGAATGATGCCATACATATGTTTGACGTTCAACTGGAATATTGACATCGTACTGTTCACTAGCTATATATATATATTAAATAAAAAAAAAGTATGAGAAAGAATATGCTAGGATTATTCTTTTTTTGTGTTAGAAAATGAAGTTTAATTATAGACGAGTTTTTGCATTTTGATGTATTATGGCATTTTGAAGTGAAAATTAAGTTTTTGCCCTTACAACTTGTAATTTGATAATTTAAAAATTTTTGTTTAAATTTTCTGAGGTCAAGTTTATTATTATTATATATATAAATTCTTAAATTTGAAAATAAGCAGTTAAATAATTTTTCTCCACTTGTGTTAAATCCCACTTCAGCCAAAGAGCCCCACTCTAGTTCCTCTGTCGCGAAGAAACCCTCGCTGTGCCCGTGGAGGAACCTTCGTCATGGGTTCGAAACGCTCCTCCAAAAACCCTAACAACCGGCGTTCTTCCACGCCTCCTCCTGATACCCCCGTCGATGGGAGCCACAAAAACGTTAAGAACTCTAGCCTCGAAACTCCCTCCAAATCCCGCAAGAAGCTGAAACTCTCGGCCCCCATTTCCACCGATTCTAGTAATCAATCCCCGGACGGCGAATTCCATTCTCAAGATATCAACCGCAAAGACAAGGCTCCAGATGTCTTCAACGATATCTCACCTAGCGACGGTACTCCTTCTCGTTCCAGCTTGCGCCGGTGGGGTGAAGCCGACATCTTGAAACTCCTCAAATCCGTAATCGCCGTACGGACGAAGGGCGAATCCTTGCTTTCGACGGCCACCATCACGGCCCTTTTAAAAGAGGTCAAGGATTGGGCTCCCACCCAGCTTTCAGAGAAAAATCTCAATAGTAAGATCCGTCATTTCCGGTTCAAGTTCCTGAAGAGCACTAAACCTGGACCAGAGAGTTCCGAGTTCGATCGGAGTTTCTATGAACTCGCGTCGAAGATATGGGGGGCAGAAAATTTGAAGGCCGAGGGCGATGCTGCTGGAGGTGTGAAGGAGCACGGCAGGGTGGAAAGGAAGGATAATGCGTCTGGCAAGAAAGACAAGACCTCTAAGAAACCAAAGGAGGGAAAGAAAAAAGTGGATGAGGCGAAGGAAGATAAGGATGCGGTGGAAGAGGAGAGGGATAATGAGAATGACGAGGGTACTGATGACAAGACAGAGAAAAACATCATATTGGAGAATGGCGAAGGGCAAGAAAAGGATGAGCTGCTTGTTGATGGAGATAATGGTTTGTTGGATGCTAAAGGGTCTGGGCATTCATATAAATATCTTGGGCTTGCATTAGAAGAATACTGGACCGAGTCAAAGTTGAATATGGATACTCTTCATGCGGCTCTCCCTAAGGTGAATCTCGTCCAGGCTAAGCGTCTGGATGAAAGTTTTCGTGAGGTTTTTATGGGGATGCTGAAGCTCAAGATGGAGAAGAATAAAGTTTCTAATGAAATAATTCGTGCTTCTCTAGCTGCTGACTTCCGCGAAGTAAATGGAGTTTAATTATAGGATATTATAGAATATCGAGTTTCGTAGGATTGCTTGGTATGCTTGAGGTAAGATCATGTTTTCTATCCTCCTTTGTTTTGTTTTACTTACAAGTCTGTGTTCTTGGTAAGCTTGTGAAGCGGGTATCACTTAATTTATTTTGCTTTGCTTGCTGTTGTTATCTGCTTAAATTGTAATTTACATATTTTTATTAAAACTTCTCTTTTTGCTTTGTTCATTAGTATCTTTTTCAGCTGCATTCAAGAGTTCAGATCTCATTCTGTTATTGATCTTGTGTAATATCTTATATGCATTTTTCCCAGACATCACATTTAGGCAGATAATTTATGATAAAATATGATTTTTTTTCCTGTTTGTAATTCTCTTGTTTCTTGATAAATTTCATGGTTCTTGTATGGAGGTTGAATGAATTAGCCTGATGCCACTTATCTATTAAGCTTTCAAGTTTGCAATGGCGATAAAAAATGTTAAGGAAGAAGTCATGCTAAGTATTTATTTATTTATTTTTGTATTAAACGCCCTTTATTTGATCTATTGTTTATATCAGGTACTGATCTTGATTTTTTGGTACTTTGGTCGAGCTTATTGAACTAAAAACCATATGTTCAAGGATATCTTGGTCCATCCATGGCCAGGAAATTTTATCCTGGAAATGAAATCCTCTATTCAAATTTTAATGTTGTTGTGGAAGCATTTATTTGTGAAGGAAACCATTTTATGATGTATGCTTTCTTTTTTTGTGTTTGTTTTGGGGAAAACCATCTTTATCTATGGGTAGTGAACTTAATATGATGGACATGGGACTTTCTTTACTAGTCCACTGAATCCATAATATGAGCATTGAATTGTAAGGTTTAAATTTTCAATCCTTATTGGAGTGCAAGAGATATACTGATAATCAAAATGATGAAAATCCGATGGCTTTCTGAATATATGGATGCTTGAGTTTTCAATTTTTTGTGGCCTATGATCTTGAAATCTAAGCATATTCATACATAATCCTAGCTCTAATATTAAATTCTTGATATCATCAAATTTATTATTTTGTAGATGATTGAGTATGATAATAAAAAGAAAATATGTTTGCATATGTATATATCTGAAGTTTGTGCCTCTAGGTTGGAAGTAGCTTATTTTTGCATGTACATGAGCATGTTGCCTATCAGAGTATCAGTTATGTTCTGGTTGATCCCATCCTTAGATCTAACATTTGTTTAGTTTGTTGTATGCGCGTTTCACATTAAAATTATTTTGATATATGTTTTCAATTTATTTAACTCTATGTTTAAATATATATATATATATATATATATATATATATATATATATATATATATATATATATATATATAGATGATGATGCATTCATGTAATTGTTGAAAATTAATTTATTAAATTAACAACAATTTCATGAATATTAATTAATTAGAAGAAATAACTTTAAAAAATTAATTAGTTTTGTATATTTTCAAGAATAATTTATGGAATCTTAATATACAAAATTGCTTTCTAGTTAATAGTAATGAATGTATTAGTGGGTTAATTAATTACAATATATGGAAATTAGAAAAATCAGTGACTATGAATGTATAATAAATTGTTATCAGGACAAAAAATATTAATAGATAAATTTCTTAATGGAGTTGAATTTTTGTTTCGGTAGTTTCTTAGCTCTTAATTGTTTAGTTTTGATAAAAAGTTTAGATGTCCTTGTTCTTAACTAAAAAAATTATTATATCTAGCATTTGATGGAGTGAATGTTGATTTTATTAGAGGTGTTTTGAGCTTGATTATTGATGTTGGGCTTCACATGGTGAGTGCGAGCCATTTGTTGGCACTCATTAAAAAGGTATGAATAAATGATATTTGATGATGTTGGCACATAATTTAAAGAACTTGTTGAAGAGCCTTTTAATTGTGAAGCTTAATGATTTTATGATTTATTACAATTGTTATGGCATTGTTGCACTAATCACTCTAAGTTATCTATTACAATAAGAATGCCCAATATCAAAGTTGATTTTAATATGCTACTTGAATTTTTCAATCAATTTATAAGATTGTTAAAAACAACTAATCCTATAAATGATTCTCTCTTATTCCAGAATTAAAAAGATTGTTTGTATTTTTGAGTTATGTTGGATATAATAGATTGCATCATGAGTGAATGTGTGAGCCAAATATATGTCATCCATTAGATGCTAAAGTATTAGATTTGACTTATGTTAAGAAGGGTAGAGGTAGACTTAAAATGACTTGGTTAGAAAATATTAGACATGACATTTCTTTATTAGATTTGAATGAGAATTTAACTTTTAACAAGGCACAATGGAGAATAAGGATTCATGTAGCCGACCCCACATGGTGGGATAAAAGCTTGATGTTGTTGTTGTATATTTAGAGTTTGCTTTAGAACTACAAAATGTCATACTTAGTTTAGTTCTTGATGATTTCATGCCATATATTCAAACCACATCATCGTATTCATACTAATTAGTAATTATTCTGCCTTGTTAATCTCTCTCGAGATATAGATGACAACCCTTTATATGTTTCTCATGCATCATATTCTTGTTCCATACAATTTAGGGGAAAAAATAGATGTGTGCTTACAACTACTGATATATTTATTGAAAATCTTATGGTATGTAGTTGTTATCACCTATAATATTCCTTGAAAAATAACTTTCTTATATAAAGCAACGCTAATGTGGATATTTAGTGATTTTTAACAGTTTTTGCTAGTTTATCCATTGTTAAAAAATTAATATATTTTGTAGTGAATAATTTTGACCACATACACTTATCTTTTTTCTTAATTTTAGGAAAATATCTAGTAGTTCTTCAATTCAGACCACATAAACGCAGAAGTAGAAAACGTAGAAGTAGAAGATATCTCAAAGATTCTTGAATTGATATTTAGTGAAAGTGCTTCTTCATGAGATGAAAGTAATATCTAAAATTACAATAGGTGAGGGGATATTAAAAATATTTTATATTCTCTTGCAAAAGATAGATGTATATGCACATATGAAAAAATATGGAAGTTTTGCTCCCGCAAGTCAATGCGTTACTTGCAAAGTGTAGAGTTAATAATATCTTTAGGACAAAGAAATACTTTGCTAGACATTTTTCTTTTAAAATTAAACTATAGTAGAACTTTGATTATAAGATGAGCAGTGGGTTTGTAAATCGAAAAAATATTGCGTGCTAGGACTCCATTTGTGTGAGAAGGTTGAAAAAATTTGCTGGACATATGCCAATAGAAGGAATTTAAAACGGGATGTGAATTTTAAGATTTGGCTTATAATGTGTTATACGATTGAGAAAGAGTCCCTTGCGTTTGTTAAATGAAATTGAATGATTTTCTCCAAAAGTTTGCCACTCTTTTTCATTAGAGTAGAAAGAAGCATTAGAATTATTGTGGTTTCCAGCAAAGTGAAAATTTTAAATAAATTAATTGCTCGAGCACATTCAAAAGTCCATTTATCTAATTAATGATTCTACCAAATTTAACATTCAATAATTGTTCAACTCGAGAGGCCTAAAATTTTAGAAACCCTATGAAAGGCATTGCTAGACCAAAAGTTTAAGAGGATTTAGTTGTCAAAATATTTATTATGAATAATAGAACTTGAAAATGAAACTTGGTGGATTGAAAAGATTCCTAGCTCCATTTACCTAAAGAGAGAAATATTTATGTTATGAAGATTTTTAATGCTAATGCCACTATTTGGGTTTGAAAAGATTTTTCCATTTGATAAGATAAAAGAGAATTGCAATCATCAGCTTCCTACTGAAAAAAGTTTCATTATATGCTCAATCTTTTTAATGACATAATTGGGAATACAAAATATAGAGAAATAATATGATGAGGGTAGGAGGTAGTATTGAGTGGATAAGGGAAATCCTACCACCTTTGGATGGGAAGTTTCCTTTTCAAGTAGAAACTTCATCTAAGACTTCTCAATCAGGATTCTAAAGAACATGTTGTAATGTTTCAGTGTCCAAAGGAGTTCTATATATTTGACTGAAAGTTTCGAGTGAGCAGTCCATGATATTTGATGGAAGAGACTAAAGATTAACATTGGTTTTTCAATTTTGTTAGAAAGTAGCTAAATTTATTTGAAAATGGTGTTTTCGGTATGTTTTGTTCCGCCAGAAAAAAAAAAAGAAAAAAAAAAAGAAAAAAAAAAACTAGTTAGAAATGTGTCTAAATGATTGAAAATTCACCAAAAAAAGATAGTTTCGATGGATGTATAACAAAAAATCCACCATAACTTGACCGAGGGAAATGACAATCATTTCACCTTAATATCCGTTAGAAGCAAACCCGGTTAAAAAATCCAACAAAAAATTCCATGGGTTTTTTACTAGCATTTTTGCTAAAGAATAACTGAAAATTTTGTTTAATTTTTTACTCCAGGTTTCTTCAATATATTTTGTTATTTTTTCATCTATCAAAGTTCAACTGATAATTTGCTAGAAACTTGTAGAATTTCTTTTAAAAAATTAAGTAGCACTCTCCGTAAAACTTTGATCTTTCATCATTCATATCCTTTACAATCATATTACAATATATGAAGGTCACAATAATCATTAAACATTCAACATAAATAGCAAAATGATAAGATAATATTGAATAATTTTATATTAAATATTAAATAGTGTACATTTAATATAATAATATTCATTAAATATCGAACAAACATACTATTAAATTTAAGAACTTAAATTTAATTTTTCTTTTTCATCTCTCTTGCTTGTAGTTACTGAATTTCTTCCTCTTCTTATGTCTCTTCTCTTCTTCTGCTACTTGCTGCAGATTATTCTATTGTTGCTATTGCATAGCTTTTGTTCTTGTGTAGTCATGATAAGTGATATAGGAGGATTGGACATCATAAGCTATGCTTTGGAAGCCTAACACATAAAGTACTTTTTTTCTTTCCTCTTACTACTTGGCTCCACAGTCCAAAATTTGATTGCTGAGAAAATCCATTTGAAGTCATATGTCCTACAAATGTCTGACTGAGCATATCCTTTTGGGACATGGCTCATCCTACAGAAGATTAATGTCATTACCAGTCATATAATGCTAAATTTTTAACATTCTTATTATGATATATTGATACCTGCATAAACAAGTTGAAATATTATTGGCCTATTGTTTATCTTCTTGTCCTTGGTGGGTGTGTGTATATAGTTCTATTATAGTGGGGACTCTTCTTAACTTCTCATTCTGTAATAGTACCTTCAAAATTAAGAATGAATTTAAAAATATATCATACATATTAACGTAGATATATAATTCATCTCTTATACTGAATTTGTGGAACTGAGCTACCAATGTGGAGGGACCTACAGTTAGTAGCCAATAAAAATTTATATCAAACATATTATTAGTATGACAAAATGTTATTAATAAATTTGATCTAAAAGTATTACTAATTATCATGTCAATTTTCTCGTGGCGCTTCTTAATAACATGCTGAACATTGGGAAATCGCCAATTATCCACAACAATGATACTTTCATCTGATTTTTTTTTTTCATTTTTCATAAAATATCATACATGACCACACATTCCCATATGAGTTTCAACTCATTTATTAGTTGTAAGTATCCTTTTTTTTTCCTTTGGATTTTGTGGGCTGGGGATAAGGAATGAGAATCTGATATACATATTTTAGACGGGAGATTATAACATGTAATAATTATTGTACAACATGAATACAAGGAGATGACTTGATTATATGGTTTGAAACCATCAACACATTCGTCAAATTTTATATACATCTGATCTTTAACACAATGTACCTAGTTCATTTATTCTATCATGGTACCAACTTATATATTCTTAAAAATTCATGGATACACATAATTTTCTTATCCGGGGAATAAAATATAAATAAAATAACTTTGTATGGAACACCTTTCTATTTATATATTTTTCTACTCTGTAGTTTATACTTTAGGTGCTCAATAATATTTACATTCAAGTTTAATAATGCCATTTTTATAATACAATATATACATTCATTTATGCAATAATTTACTTTTTGTGCATTCAGACCTACGTAGATATCAATTTTTTTGGTCTTTTATCAATCAATAAGCATTAAATTATCTGTTTAATTAGCATGTTATAACTATCTGATGAATTGATTGGAATATTTATGTGACATGTTAAAATTTATTTTGATTTTGAGTATTATTATTGTAACAAATAATTAGAGTTATTGGTGCTGTTAGAATATAATGGTTGCTAAGTTGAGCATAATAAATCACAAAATTATTGAGCCTTACTATTAAAAAGTGTTGTAGTAGTTTTTTTTTTTGAATTGTGTGCCATCAACATTGAATATCCTTTTTATTTATTCATTTTTTTTTTTTGGTTCTTCTTTCGATGGTTGGTAGCTTGAGCATGGACATTTTAGGGGATCGTTGTGCTCTATCAGCCTTTTTCTTGACGGATGTTTCATTGGTTTCCTATTATCATAACACTTGCATTTTTTTTTTGTAGCATGTTTTGGACACTTTAAATGTTCATTTGACTCATCTTGAATATGTAACTTATAATACACATTAATTATGTCACTCTAGCCATTCAGGAGGTAACTAAAATGATAGATAACCATGTCACAATTACAACATCTCTTGGACATCATATTTGTGATGTCATAAGGAGAAATTATTACGTGCGGAGTCTGGATAGCATATGGACTCCAATCGGAACCGTCCACATCGCCTATACAGGATGACGTGGCCTATTCATTCGGACTCCACACATAATAATTTCTCTAAAAGAAGGGTGTATTTTGAAGGACTGCTTTGTGATTTGAAAGTTAAGTGTTTTATATTTTATAGAAATCTTCTTTTTGTAATACATGGTTAATGTTACTTGCACGAACATTTTACTAAACTTTATATTGGTAGAGTTATCATTTGTTTAGAAGTCTTGTAACATAATTAAAATATGTTTTACAAACTTACTTAAATTATGAGTGAATATATATATATATAATGTCGTATATAACTCATTTGTGCCCTCTGATTAGGAAGGAGACTAGATGGTCCCGCCCTCGAGCTAACCAGCTGGACCAACAAGGCCAGCAGTGTATATCTTCTTGTTATGCTGATAAAAAAGAAGGGCACATAATTGAGATCTTTATGATTTATGATCCCATGATACCTACTCTTTGTTGTCATGCATCATTTATATTAGTTGGACTACACTCATGCAGAAATGAAGGGGGGATTATAACATTCTGTTGAAAAGTAGAACTTTTATGGCTCAGCACTTGACCAGTTCTTGACAAATTTTCCTCGTGTCATTTTGGACTGCTTTATATGGTCTAAAATGCAATAAAGCAGTCTTACCATTGCGATGTCTTTTTAAAAGTAGCTTGGGAATGCATGGTGGAGAAATCAAATCATGATTTCTCATCATTTTTGTTTTTGCAAACAATTCTACCTTTTTTTTGGGCTTGTTTAGATCTATCTTCTAATCTATTTGTTTTAGTAGCTCATTTATTTTGTGCTGTATTACTCTGCATTGGCTTTGCATTGATGTCTGCCATGATTATTTGTTGTAGATAATGTTGGTAAATGTTTAGGGATTATGCCTTCAGTTTGCTTCGAATAAGAAATTTTTCATTTGTGTAGAACATCTTCATGACTAAATTGAATGATCACTAACATCTTCATGATCAAACACTATCCTTATACCATAGGATACGCTTTAACTATATTACTTTTGATCATTTTTTACTATTATTAAAGCATTTATCTTTTATTTTTCCTTGGTAAAGTTTATTATGAAATGGAATATTAGTAATCAGGCATGTTTTGAATCTCAACTTTTCTTTTCTTTTAATTTTTATTGATATATATATATTTTTTAAATTAAGAATATAATCACTAGAGTATATATTTTAGGAAGTTAACTTGAATGATTGTATGTCTCCTCCTTGGGTCATTGTTACCTTGCTTATCTTAGGTTGTTTTAATTTCATGACATGCAAAGGGTAAATTTTTTTTGGTAGGAATCTTTAGTTTTTATTTATTTATTTATTTATGAAATCTTTCAAAAAGTTCACGCAAAGGAAGAAATCATAATAAAAATTTTATTCGAGATTTATTTTCAACTATGTTCATTCTTTTTTTCACAAGTTTATTCTTTTTTTTTTTTTTAGTTTGGATGATAAATTGTCACTCTGTAATGAAAATATTTGTTGATTTAATGGGCGTTTTAGGCTTCCTTTTACCCCTCTCTTAGCTTAGGTCTCTTGTTTTTATGTCTAATATGAAAGCTTCCTTATATTTTGTTGTAGTTATATATAGTATGAAAGCTTTGACCTCCTAAATTTTGCTCCTTCCTACACTTCTATTTAAATGAGTATTTGACTCTTAACAGGACATAATAGAGAAAAATGATTCATATAGTCAACCCCACGTAGTAGGATAAAGATTTGATATTGTTCATGTTGTTGTTGAATGTTAGGATACAACTGTGCATATAATTCTCTTCCCAAACTCTCTTGAATTTTTAGGAAAGGAATGCACTCCTTTATACTTTTTTGTTTTATTTTATTTTTATTTCAACTTTAAAAGTAAGTTTAAATCCTTAACCTGCTTGCCTAATTTTGCTTTTGCCTAATTGTGCATATATTTTGAATTTCTTGGATCATGAATGAACCATTTTACATGTATGAGAGAACAAAATTTTCTTAAAACTCTCATATCAATGAGTTCTATTGCTTCATCTAATCCAAGGTTGCAATTTAGGTTAGCACTGAGGATGATTGATTGATGTTTTTTTTCTCTGAAGGATAGAAATATGTCTTAAAGATGATATTACTTGAAAATAGGAATAAGTTCAGTAAAAATATAAATAGGCATTATGCTAGTTACTAAGATCATTTCCAGCCAAATTGCAAACATGTGTTTGCCGTCCGCCTCAAGCTCCACCCAAATGCCATTTATAGTCTCATTTCAGCGATGTGAACAATGCGACGCCATCGCACTTTTGAAAAATGCCTTTTTTTAAGCATGAAATGGCTGAAGCAGAGAAAGGCAAGCAATTTTGGGTGGAGTTCGGTTGAAAATGATTATAATTATCTTTTTTTTTTGTGTTAGAAACGGAATTCGGTTAGAGAAGAGTTAATGTATTTTGGAGTGAAAAATAAGTTTTTCGCTTGGAGATGCCCTAAAAAGATGACACAAGATTTGTTACAAATCAAATTTCATGTAATAAGCTATTGTCACAGGCTGGATTGCACAAGCAACTCTTATTTTAACAATCAGAAAATATGCCACTTTAGGTAGAGCTTAAACACAAAATCTTTGTTTTATGGCCATTCCATTGAATTTTTAGCTATTCTATCCTTCATCTACTAAATATCATTGAAAAGTACACAAATGAAAATAACTCCTTGATTATTTATCATGCTGTGCTCTATAATGGAGCTGCTTTTGTTGGGAAAGTGAAATTCTTAGTGCTCCTTTGACTGAAATCATATTAAAAGTTTCTTCCCACAGAAGTTTGATCACCAATCATAACAAGCATTAATTAAGTTTTTCATCAATGACTATGCTTTGTTTATTTACTACCCTGGTGACATAAGTGCTAAAGAGTTTTTGTGCTAAGACAAAAGCTTTGCATATTTTAATCTTTGTAATTTCTTTAATATAAGTAGAAAGTGACTTTTTTTTTATTAGATTTAGATGAGAATTTGAATTTTTTGGGATGGAAAGGGAAAAAGATTCATGTAATTTTTTGGGACATTTAGGCCATTTAAGGCAAACTCACACACACAATGCATACTCATGGACTCGAACCTTGGACCTCTTAGTTGGAAGCCTAAGCTCTCAACCAATAGGCCAAAGGGAGTTGTGTAGATTCATGTAATTGACTTTATATAGTGGGATAAATGTTTGATATTGTTATTATTGTTGTTGTTGCTGCTAACAAATTTCAATTAGGGGTGTCAATTTCAGGTCACGCGTTGGGTTCGAGTCAAACTCAAAATTGATCCAACACTATTCGGGTCAACTCGAACTTGACCCATTTTTTGCAAATGGGTTGATTTTTCGGACTCGAATCCGACCCGCTTCGGGTTCGAGTCAACCCGACATGACTCGAATGACCTAGTTCTGATAGAAAATTGTTTGTTTTTGGGTCCAAAAACTGATCAATCTCCATTTTTTGGGCTCTCAGGTTGTCGGGTCAAAAACGAGTTTTCGGATAAAAAACGAGTCAATTTCTGGTCAAAGGGTCAAACCCAACCCGATTTTTGAAATGAGTCGAATTATTGAACCCGAGCCCGACCCGTTTCGGGTTCAGGTTGACCATAATCTGAAATTTTAGGGTCGGGTTCGAGTCGGGTTTTCGGGTCGTGTCAAATATTGACACCCCTAATTTCAATTAGGCATTAGCAGCCATGGACTTCGCAAGCGGCCAGCCGTGGCCTTTGCACGCTGCCAGATGGGGCCTTTGCAATATCGCACCCGGCAAGTTGTATCTTTTGGGTCCCTCATGCTAGTATGCTGGCCGTGTTAGATACTTGGCTTATTTTTAACGTTTGGAAGATGATACCGGATTCATTATACCTTATAGGAAGTAATTATGGACCAAGGTTTTGTTTGGACAGTTTTCTTATTCTTTTTTTAGCATTTTTCGATATAAAAATGTCTTGAAAATAGAAAAAAATAGTGATAAAATTTTTTCTCAGACACAGCGGAAGTTACATGACAATACCGTTATAAGTTACATTTTCTTTAGGCATATGGCCATTTAAATTCATTTGGGAAGTAAGAAATCATTCATTTTTTCATAAATCTGAGGCCTATGTTTTGAAAATTAGGAATATTCACATGAGACTTATAATTAGAATGAAGCAGAGCTTTATTACTTCATATTTGAAACCGTTCGAGTAGAGATAGGCACTCATAATTGCTTCATAAAATTAAAGAGGAAAAAAATTGAAAGAGGCCGATGAGATTGATTGAGGAAACTCGACAAAGCACTGAGAAGAGTCTGGGTTCCATAGAATTTCTTTTTCAAGATTTCTTTTTCAAAAATTTAGGTTTCATTTGGGACGGCTTTTTTATTGCTTTCTAAAACAGAGTTTTAATAAAAAATACAAAATTTTGTACTAAAATTTCGTTTTAGAAAGCAGTAAAAAAACCGTCCCAAACGAAGCCTTAGACACCTCTCTCTTTTGTGCACTTCGTGTATTACTTTTTACTTAGATTTTATTTTTTATTTTTTTATTATATTATTTAGATTTTATTTGAGATTGCTTTCTTTCTATTTTATAAAATAACTTTTTACTATAAAAATTTATTGAAATAATTTTTTTTTACTAAATAGCTGCTTTAAAAAGCAACTAGGAAGTTGTATCAAACGAAGCCTTAGCTTTCAAATGAATAAGGCTTTGCTTGGTGCGGCTTTCTTACTGTTTTTTAAACTAATTTTTTTTGTGTAAAATTTTTAAGTTTAAGAATTTTTATGCTAAAAAGTTGTATTATAAAACAGTAAATAATTCGTCCCAAATGAAGCTTAGGAGTTTATTTGAGACAACTTTTGCGTTGTTTTGCTTTTTAAATTGTAATAATAGTTTTATTTGGATATTATTTTCTAGAACTTTTTGTGATGTGAAGTTGTTTTTAACAATTAAAATTATTTGTATAATAGATTTAATAATGGCGAGGGATTATTACGTGCGGAGTCTGGATGCACAGAACCATTCGATTTTGTAATTGTGATCAGTAAAAATATAGTTGCTGATCACCATACTGTGCTTTTACTGTTCTCAGTCACAAAATCTCATTTCTCTGCTTTCTGACTCTGCATGGAATAATCTCTCTAATTATGCACACATTTCAAGCAACTTCTACACTGTTGTGCTGTTAGAATATGTTCTCAAAAACTTTGAGCTGCATCTATTCTAAGTATTATATCAATTTAAAAATATATGATAATTTAAATGTGGCATTTAGGTATTGAATCCTTATTCTCCTATGAAATGTTCCTCAGATGTGCTCAAAATTGGGTTATATATTTTATATCTGATAGAAATGGATCATTTATGCTTGATAATTGTTCAAAAAATTGATTGATCATAGAGAATCAACCAAAATGGGCACATTATAATTCCTTAATAAGAAAAATTAATAAGGATAATTTTAGCTGACAGATCTAATAAATGATTCTCTTGCTTATAGATCTACAGTACAACTTTGCTTTTTCTCAAATTTGATGCTTGATTCTATGGAATCAAGAACTTGTTCTATTTCACCTTTTAATTTTTTTTTTTTAGCCTAAATATTGCTTAGAGATTGCAAGTAAGATAAGCTGACTCGTAAGCTTATTCGTGCTCGATTCGATAAATATCATGTGAATCGAGTTCGATGTGCTAATGAGCTAAGGTTTAGTTTGTCTCGACTTGACTCGACTTGCTGGTTCGCAAGCCTGCTCATTTTATAATTATTAATGTAAAATATACTTAAAGTATGTTAGAATTAAACAATTTAAGTACTAAGTTATTAAAAATATTAAAAATTATATATCACTTCTTTATATCAAGTAATTAATTATTATTATATTTCTAATTTATCATTTTTTTTATAATTTTACTATAATAATTGTTAAAATTATAGCCATTTTCTTTCTTTCATAATAAGTGTGTTGGTTTTTGAGCTAACTTGAAATCGTCGTATTAAGCTTGAGCTTGAACTTGATTAATTAATCAAGCTCAAGTTAGGGTTGACTCGGGCTCGATTCGATTTGTTTACATCTATTCCAAAGCTCATGTTTCGTTCAAGATGACTTTTTTAATGCTTTTTAAATCTGCTTTTTAGTTAACACAAAATTAGAATTAGAATTTCTTTTACCAGAAAGTTATTTTAAAAAGCAATGAGAAAGGCTTCGTTTGGGACGACTTTCTTGCTGGTTCTTAATACTAGAAATCTGTATTAAGAAACAGTAAGAAAGACGTCCCCAACGAAATCAAAGTTGTCCCAAATAAAGTTTCAATTTTTATTTATTTAAGTTGTTAAGAGTTTTCTTTCCTTGCTTTATTTTAAGTAAAATTAATATTAAAAAAAAAATCATCCTAAAGTTTATATTTAACAAAGCAAAATTAAATGTGACTTCTAAACCTGCATAATTAGAGCTTTTCATCTTTATGAATACAAATTTCAAATATTTAAAGAGGTTAAGTGTATTGTTTTTATAGGCTTCTTATAAATATGAATGTGACATAACAAAATATCGCCATTTCCTTTTTTTGTTCTTCAGCATTATGGAGATGCTCATCTTTATAGAGATGGAACATGTTGCAAAAATAGGGCAATTTCTTAATATTTACGTGTACGTCAATATTTCCTTCTCCATAAGAGAATGGATAATTATCATAATTAAAAAAAAATGAAATTATTTTACATTTAAGTTTGGTTTAGGGTTTAGGGTTTGTATAAGACCGCTTTTTCGCTACTTTTTTTCAACAATAATTATAATTTTGTTTGGTTGTTGCTGCTTTTCGAGTACTTTTTTTTTTAAGAACTTTTAAGCCAATTAAAAGTTTAAAACAAACTCATACATATATCGCATACGGAAGTTTCAAACCCAATATTTCTTAGGCTTAATTTGTGATGGCTTTCTTACTGCTTCTTAAAACAACTTTTCAGTACAAAAATTAAAAAAATTTGTACTGGAAAGCTGGAAAGCTACTTTAATAAGTAATAAGAAAGTCGTCCCAAACTAAACCTTAGTTGGTAGTCAAAGTTTCCTACCAACAGATCAAGTTGAGCTGCATAATTTATCTGTTAGATTTTTTTTAATATAAATTATTTTTTTACAATCAAAGTAATTAATTTATTTTTTTTCATAATAACTTTACAATAAATTTCATAAAATGTTGTAATCATACCAAACATACACTTAATATTAATGCAAATTCAAGAATATTAAAGCCAATGTTGATGCAATTGACCAAAATGTTTCTTTGAAGTGAAAAAAAAAAGTTGGATAAAAAAAAGCCACTAATTGCTGAAAATTATGTAAAGATGATCAATATCCAAATAGTTGGAGAGATCTAATTGAACATAAATTATCACTTAGGCAGATAAAGAGAAAGATGATGACTCTAATGGCTTTTGGTTTGGTGATCATTCGTGTAGATTGCAATAATGGTAAAAGCGAGCAACAATGGGGCTGATAATATCCTCAAACAATATTAATGGACTTAAAAAAAAAAAGATTTTTTTAATCAATTTTGAAGGTCTTTAATTAACAACAAATTTTAATTACTTTAAGAAATTTGATAGTTATTTTTAAATCACCGTCAAAAAGCGTTTTACGAGCTATTCCGTGATATATCTGTAACATTTTGAATTGTATCAGTTAAAATTAATATTAAAATATAGTAGTTTTTTTTATTTGAATTTGTCTGTGGATGATGCTTGACCTTGCTAGCAGGTCTCCTTAGAGAGCGAAGGAACATGTAAGCAAAAATGCATAATACAAGGAGAAGAGTACTGGAAGAAGACGAGAGATCTCGGGCAAGTAGAAAGTTCTCTACTAGCCCGATATACCTCTTAAAAGCTTTCTTGTGTTGTGTATAATAGCTATCACCTCTTATTTATAAGATTTTAGGGGCTACGTGATGAGCTATATAGAAAAATAATAGAAATACAATGTCAGACTACAATTGCTCACTCTCTTTGCTTCTCTGTGAATCGGATGACTAATTATTATTTCCTCTAAATAAATAATTAAAATTTTTAAAAATCTTAATAAAATGATTATCACTTTAGATATATAACATTAAATTTAATATAAAAATTGAACTTATTTATTAGTTCAATTCAATATGATCAATGTTCAAAAACTTCAAATTAGTAAGAGACTTTACTCAATTTTTAATTGTAGAACATTATTTTGCATCTCTCTATAAAAGTTATATAAGTAATTCCTTATGTGCGAGGTGATTAGAAATAATAAGTTTGGAAGAACCAAAATGTTTGGAGAAAGAGATCACCTATCCATTTATGATGAAGGTGGCATAATGGATAAATGAGAGGGAGATAATGGTGGCATAGACTGACAAGGAGCCATTAGGGTTTGAACTCAACTAATTAATGAGCTCACGAGATTCGAACTCAACTAATTAACGAGCTCATGAGAGGAGCTTATTGAGCCATGAATTTGAGCTCAAGCCTATACTGGAGCTCAGCTTGGTTCAATTCATAAGCATGTCAAGCCACTCTTTAAATTAAAATACATTCAAAAATTAATTTTAAAATAATATAACAAATATCTACAAAATATTTTAATTATTTCTCAAGTCAAGTTACGTTCAAACTTTCCAAATGAACTTGACTGATCAAATTGACCTCAAATCTAATAATTTTTAAACAAGCTAAATTTGAGCTCACTAAATGAGCTCAAGTTCAATCTTAGTATCTTACTAAGAATTCAACGAGTTTAACTCGACTAGATAAATACTCCTCCTTAATTTTCCTTAGAAAAGCTTATTTTTTTGCCTTGCAAAGAATGAAGTTCTTTCTTGCAAGATAGGAAAAATACATAATATGTTCTCTCCTAATAAGGAAAAATTATTATGTTCGGACTGAATATGGAGCATATGGAGTGCGGTATCTGATAAGCAAGCCAACGTATCAACAATAGCTGAGGCTTCCACTACTCTGAATTAGCAGAGAAATTTATCTGACATTTAATCCTCATCGTTGGTCTTTAACCAACTCATCTCTACCGCTCGGTATAGACATTATATGAGTATATAAAGATGTAAAAAGGCTCGGTACATCAAGCAAGAAGAGTCAGTTCACTGTTCATTCTATGTTTCCTTTTCTCTATGGTTTCCTGTGTGTATTTGCTTTCTCTATTGCATGTTCTAAGAAGTTGCAGGAGAATGAAGTTCAACATGGTATCAGAGATGGTTTTGTGCCTCACGGCTTGAGTTCGAGATCTTGATTTCTGCATTTTGTTTGTTTTTTATCTCGATTTTTCGTCTTATGGCAAGCTCATCTGAATCTTCTACTTCCTCTCAAACACCATCTCCACTGAAAATGACTGATATACCTATTCCTCCCCAGTTAAAATTTCTTATGTCCAACATTAAATCAGTGCTCAACATTCAGCTTTCAGCTGATAATTATCCTCTATGGAAAACTCAGATACTTAAGTTGTTCACTGCTAATGGTTTTGAGGGTTTTTTGGATGGATCCACTCCGAAACCTCCCAAGCTTTTATCGTATGCAACTGAGCTCAAATCAAATCCTGAATACTACTCCTGGTTACTCGTTGATCAAAACCTTGCTGCAGTTTTATATTCAATGAAGAATGAACTTCATCATGTTTCCATGAAGGATAAAACCATGATGCAATACCTATATGAAATTAAAGGCAAGGTAGATGCTATCGGTTCCTCTGGTTCGCCATTGTATCAGATGACATTATTATGTACACTCTTAATGGTTTGCCAAGTTCTTATCAAGGCTTCAAAACTGCGATTTAAACAAACTTGAATACGCTCAGTTTAGCAATTTTTACGCTCTTTTGTGTAGCAAAGAGCTAAATTTAGTTGTTGAATCCATTCGTGAGATGTATCTCTCTTATGAACCTCTTCAAGTTTTGACAACTCATCGAAATCGTGGTCGTGGTCAGACTTATCGAGGTCGATCCTCCTCTCGTCCTCCTCGTGGACGAATAAATTCGTCTCGCAGTTCTCTCGCAGTTCTCCAGTTCCTGCTTCACCGGTGGAATGCCAAATTTGGCCATATAGCAGTTAAATGTTGGTATCGTGGTGATTTTAATTATTAGTCCCCCACCTCCGCATATTGAGCTGACCTTGCTTCTTCTTCATCCGACTGGTTACTCGACACCGGTGCAATAGCACATCTTACCTCTGATTTGAACCAGTTATACAATTCCAAACTATACAAAGGATCTCAACAAGTTATGGTTGGAAACGGCTATCTCTTACCGATCACACATACTGGTAAAGGTTTATTACCTACTCCTAGCTGTAAGCTTCTTCTTTCATCTCTTCATCTTGTGCCAAAATTAATTAAAAATCTCATCTCTGTTTAACGTCTCACAACTGACAATTCTTGTGCTGTTACTTTTAATGCTCATGGCCATCACATTCAGGATCCGAAGAACAACCGCATTCTCCTTCACGGTCCTTCTATTCAAGGACTCCAGACTATGTTTTCGGCTATCACATCTGAGACTCAGTAATGGCATCGGCGTCTGGGCCATCCCTCTCACCCGGTTCTCCTACAGTTACCAAAATATGTTACTTCTATGTCCTGTTCTTTATCTTATAGTCATCAATGTAATACTTGTGAGCTCTCTAAGAGTCACAAGATTCCTTTTTCACCTTCTTCTTCAAGGTCTAGTCAAGCATTAGAACTAATACATAGTGATGTATGGGGTCCATCCCCTTTTCTATCATTACATGGTTTTAAATATTATGTGTTGTTCATTGATGATTTCTCTCGTTCTACGTGGATTTATCCTTTACGAGCAAAATCTGATGTGCCTACAATTTTTCTTCAATTTAAAAGTTTGGTTGAAAATCAATTTGATACTCGTATCAAATGTTTACGCTCAGATGGAGGCGGCGAATATACATCTAAATTCCTTCAGTAGTTTCTATCTAAATGTGGTATTATTCACCAAATTACATGTCTGTATACCCCTCAACAAAATGGTGTAGCCGAGCGTAAGCATAGGCACATACTTGAGACAACTCGTACTCTTCTTATTGATGCCAAATTGCCTAATCAATTTTGGTTACATGCTATAATCACTGCAATTTATTTAATTAATAGACTGCCACCTCTTTCGAAAAAATACAAGTCTCCCTTCCACTTAATCTTTAAATCACCTCCGGTTTATTCCTATCTAAAAGTATTTGGATGTCTTTGTTATCCTCTCACTCCTCCTCTTTCAATTACAAAGTTTCATCCTAGATCTTTACCCTGTGTCTTCATTGGGTATGCATCTAACACTAAAGGATATTATTGTTTTCATATCCCTTCAGGCAAAAATTTCACATCCCGCCATGTCAAATTCAATGAAAATGTCTTCCCTTTCCACCAACTACAGACTCAAACTATTACGCCTCCTTCTCCATACGTCTCCTATACTCCTCCAGCTCTTCTTGTTCCAAGCTACATTAAACAATCTTCTCAACCAGTTTTGTCCACTTCTATGAAAGAAACATCACTTCTAACTTCCATTCAATTTTCTACTTCATCTGATAACTCTGTTTCTACTGCTTCTCCCATTACATTTCCAAATAGCACATCTATTTCTACTCCAGCTGACACTACTTCCTCAGATTGTTCCACAACTGTACCACTTTTAGCTCCACCTTCACTACCGTCCCCTCATCCTATGCTAACACGGCTACGGACTGGTAATCTTAAGCCTAAACATATTGTTAGTATGAATGCAGTTGCGATTTCTTCCGATCCTCTTAGCTACACTGAGGCTGTCAAACATTTAGTTTGGCGTCAAGCTATGTCAACTGAATTCGCTGCTCTACAACAGCAGGGCACTTGGACACTTGTTCCACCTAACCAAAATCAAAATGTTTTGGGATGCAAATGAATTTTTAAAACCAAGTATCATTCCGATGGCTCTCTAGCCAGACACAAGGCACGGCTTGTTGCAATGGGCTGCAATCAACAATATGGGTTGGATTATTTTCGTTTAGTCCTGTGGCTAAACTCCTAACTATACTCATTCTATTGATAGTTTTGCTGCTACCTTTAAACGGGACGTCTTTCAACTTGATATATCGAATGCTTTTCTTCATGGAGCTCTTATTAACACCATATATATGTCTCAACCAACTAGTTTTAAAGATTCCTTACATCCAGATTATGTGTGTCTTCTTAAAAAGTTTATATATGGTTTGAAACAATCACCAAGAAAGTGGTTTGAGACTTTTTCCACGTATCTTCTTATAACATATGGATTCCGTCAGAGTACTGCTGATCCTTCATTTTTACTCTATACCAAAGACTCTGTGGTGCTTTATATTTTAGTATATGTCGACGACATATTACTAACAGGAAATGATCATCCCATGGTTCAGCACTTGCTTATTGCACTACATCACCGATTCAATATGAAGAATTTGGGACGAGTTTCATATTTTCTTGGTATGCAAATTCTTCATACTCCGACAGGCTTCCATCTTTCTCAGTCTAGGTATGTTTTAAAAATTCTTCATAAAGCTGGAATGGAGAATTCTAAACAAATTTTCACTCCTATTGCTACCAAGACTATTTTCACTCAACTGCCTCCACTCTCCACCGTTGCAGCCGACTCATATAAGCAAATTGTAGGTTCTCTTCAATATCTAACATTGACTAGACCTGACATTGCTTACACGGTAAATAGATTATGTCAACATATGCATAATCCTAATGAGGATCATTTCAAGCTTCTTAAGCATCTCCTACGGTATCTCAAAGGTACACTTAACTTTGGTTTACCACTTCAAGCAACAAAACTTAATCTTCTTGCTTACTCTGACTCTGATTGGGTGGGTGACCCCATCGATTGAAAGTCCAGCACCGGGTATTGTGCTTTCTTGGGATGCAATCTCATTTCTTGGCAAGTAAAAAAATAGAAAACGGTTGCAAGATCCTCTATTGAAGCATAATACAAGGCACTTGCAACGGCTGCCACCGATATTATATGGCTTCAGCGATTATTGGCAGAATTTCAAATACGGCCTACAACTCCTACTACTTTGTTTTGTGATAACATTTCTTCGATTGCACTTGCCAACAACCCTGTTTTTCATGCACGAACGAAACACATTGAAATTGATTTTCATTTCGTTCGCGAATGCATTAAAAATAACGTGATACAAGTAACTCATATTCACTCAACCGATCAGTTAGTAGATCTATTTACCAAAGCCTTGTCTATACAACGTTTTCAGTTGCTTCGAAACAAGCTCACCATTTTGGAACCAATGGCAAGCTTGAGGGGAGGTGATAAGCAAGCCAATGTATCAACAATAGCTGAGGCTTCCACTACTCTGAATTAGCAGAGAACTTTATCTGACATCTGACATTTAAACCTCACCGTTGGTCTTTAACCAACTCATCTCTACTGCTCGATATAGACATTATCTGAGTATATAAAGATGTAAAAAGGCTCGGTACATCAAGCAAGAAGAGACAATTCACTGTTCATTCTCTGTTTCCTTTTCTCTATGGTTTCCTGTGTGTATTTGCTTTCTCTGTTGCAGGTTCTAAGAAGTTGCAGGAGAATGAAGTTCAAGAGTATCGAGCATCGTACTTAGCGCCTAAGTGATGTGGCACTTTGTTATTTGTCTCTAGACACATTCGGTGTCCGGACACAATAATTACTCCCTAATAAGAGTATATATTTTGAGCTCATCTTTCTTTACCATTCTCTTTTAGAAATAAATAAACCATCAATCTATATCTCCTCTCCTTAGCTAGCTTTACCATTCTCTTCTAGAAAATCCTCTCTAAAGCCATGCATGGCCATAGTGTGCGGTATTATTGCTTCTTCTACTTAACAATATAGAGACCTTGTTATTTTGAACACCTATTACTATTCGGTCAAAAGTATGCTTCTTTCTCTTTTTAGGGCTATATAAGGAGTGCACTGAGCTTGTATTCTTCTCCAAGAGTATTGAGCGTGTGGCTGTGTGGGAGGGCATAAGAGAAGAAGAGATTTTGGCTTTAGCTTGCTAGAGAGAGATAGAAAAATGGGCATTAGGGAAGCAATGAATAGGCTGAAGCCATATATCTTTATGTTGTTCTTACAATTTGGCTATGCTGGTATGTACGTAATATCGATTGTCTCCTTGAAGAAAGGCATCAATCATTATGTGCTTGTCGTCTATCGGAATGCTGTTGCAGCTGCAGCCATTGCACCCTTCGCAATTTGGTTTGAGAGGTTCATTCCTTTCTCATATATATCATCACAATATTTAATATTTAGGCTTCGTTTAAAACGGATTTTTTACTGTTTAAGTCAGCCCAAACAAAGCCTTAATCATAGCATTAAATGTATTTAATTATAGTTTAAATTTATCTGAATAGTTATAGCTCTTATATTTTGTAATCTTAACGAATTAAAAGAAGCTAGTATATTCGTATCCAGATCATGGAGCACCTGTGATGGTGGAGAGCACCTTGCTTTTAAAGATTTATAGGACAATTTGATTCCTAGCTAGCTTTCATCTTTACCAAGAAGCTGCACGATCCATTTAATTTTTTATTAAAACTAATATTTTTATTTTTAGATCCCTTTATATGTGAAGAATACAAGTTTTTATATTTTAAATTATATATATATATATATATAACATCATTGATATTAAAAAAGAATATTCATTCTTAGGGCTCTTTTAGTTGTTTGTAAATATCAATTTTTTTAATAAAAAAAAATTGACTTGACCCATTTAATAAATATGTAGATTCAGGTTGATCTTTTCAACCCATTTATTTGATGGGTCGAGTTTGGATTGATTGGATTCAGGTCAGATCAATTTTAGGTAGTATCAAAATTCGACCCACCAACCCTTTTTAACACCTCTGAATAGTTGAGCAACTTCAATAAGGATATAAGAGGGTCAATATATCATACAATATAAAATTCTAAGACAATGATAAAATGCTATTGATGTGATTCATTAATAATAAATTAGGCTTTCACAGCAGTTTTTATAATCTACTGCATTAGTTTAAACACATACTAATTTATTTACAGCAGTTTTAGAAACCGTTGCTCATCCGCTATATTTGCGTTCGTTGGAAAAGCTTTAACAGTGGTGAAAATTGCTGTCTATATCAATCTATAACAACGGTTTAAAAACGGGTGCTAATAACTACTACGGAAATCTTATATTTTTTTATAGTGATTGGAAGTTAGTTTTTATTTCGTTTTCATGTGGCTTCACTTATTGCCCTAATACATCATCTCTTTATATTTTTTTTATTTCATTCATCTTTCTTTTCTTTACCCTCTTTTTTTTTTTTTTTAAAGGAAAGGGAGGCCAAAGATGACACCTAGAATTTTCATGAAGATATTGGCTATGGCACTCTTGGAGTAATGCTCTCATCTCTTATCTTTTCAGCCCCATAATGGAATAATTATCTACTCGATTGCACCTAAAAGATAATAATTATGGCTAATTAACAGCTAATCTGAGCTTTATTCTCCTAATATTCCAGGCCAGTACTCGATCAGAATCTCTACTACGTGGGGACTGTCCTTACATCAGCAAGCTTTACTGCAGCACTCGTCAATATTCTTCCAGCCATTACCTTCCTAATGGCCTTCATCATCGGGTGAATTTTACTAGCTCCGCCTGCCATGAAAATTCTTCTTTTATCTATTTTCTTACTTGTCATTATTCCTTGCAAGAGAGCTTTGATCTATTAAAAATTTCTCTTAACTACCACACTTTTCTACATTGAGTAAATCATTAACAACAGAAAAAACTATACAATTCCACACTTTTTCTAAGAAAAATTTTAGTCAAGAAAATAATAGTTAAAACCTCTTAAAATTAGTACTGATACCATCATACTTATAATGGAATTATGTAGAATTGAGAAGGTAAAAATAAAGAGCAAGCGCAGCCAGGCAAAGATTATTGGAACTCTGGTGACAGTAGCTGGAGCAGTTTTGATGATAATGTATAAGGGAGCTGTTGTGGATCTTCCATGGACAAAAGGAAGACTTCAACAGGAAGTTACTGATGCTGGAATCCAAAATGAGAGGCATTGGATTATGGGCACATTTATGTTGATAGTAGGCTGTACCTGTTGGTCTGCTTTCTTCATTCTCCAGGTGATTATTAATTATAGTTGAATGTTCTGATGTTTTTTTTTCTTCTATGGCGCAAAGCATATATGTTTGTTCATTTAGGTTTCGGTTGGGTCGATTTTTTATTGCTTCTTAAAATAACTTTCTAGTTTAAAATTTAAAATTTTTATATTAAAAAGTTATTTTAAGAAGCAGTAAGAAAACTGTCTCAAACGAAGTCTTAGTTGATTGCAGCTCTAATTTTTAATTAGTTATATTGATTGATTTCAATCTGAAATTACTAATTTGAGATATTTTGAGTTATATATATTGTTTTTTTGGTTGTTTAAGGCTGAAAGTTGCTTTTAGAGCACTTTTTAATTCAAATTGAGCACACTTTGTTAAAAGCTAACTGTGTAGCTAAGCTTTAATAAAAAAAAAGCATGAGAAATCATAATGGAATTGAATTGGCATGCATTAGTTTAAAGCTTTTAGTTTCTGTTTGATTTGCAGAAATTAAAAGATATGAAATGAAAAGGAATGAAAATGGAAATTATTATGGAATTGGATTGAAATTGGATTGAAATTGGTTCTCACTCAATTGTTTGGTTGAAGAGAAATTTAGTAAAATTAAGTATATTTTTATATGTTATGTTTGTTTGATGAGAAGTTTTTTGTTAATTACATGAGAAAATAGAATTCAAATATGTAAAATTGAGTAAAATCATAATGGATTTGAATTGAAATTACTTTTATTTGGGTTTTTTAGATAAACTTAATCAATTATTAATTAAATTTAAATTAATTAAGATAAACACATTTTCTTTCTTCTACATTCTTCAAGAGTTGCTATAAGGTCAAAATTTTGTCTAAAAAAACTAGATGGATTCAATTTGATTTGGCTTATCATAAATAACAAATTGAACTAAACTCAAATAAAATTAAACAAAATGTCCCTAACAGTTATCAATTACTATTTTTCAAGGCCAACACCCTGAAAACTTACCCAGCTGAGCTCTCACTTGCCACTCTAATCTGCTTCATGGGAATGGTGGAGAGTGCTTCTGTTGCTCTTGTTATGGAGAGGGGATTGAAGCCCTGGTTAATTGGCTGGGATACAAGGCTCTTTGCTGCTCTTTACTCGGTAAAATTCTCTTATAATTTTAACCATTTCTTCACCTTTGATCTCAATTTGTTCAACTTACAGTACATTTACTTGTTTTTGAATATATTCATAGCTTCAAAGATGCTTATTAATGGTCTTAATTCAGGGCATAGTTTGTTCTGGTGTTACTTACTACATCCAAGGGATGGTAATGAAGGAAAGAGGACCAGTATTTGTCACTGCTTTCCAGCCTCTTTGCATGATAATTGTGGCTATTTTGGGCTCCATTATACTTGCTGAAGTGATCACAGTAGGGAGGATGATTGGTGCTACCATAATAGTAATTGGCCTATATTTTCTCATATGGGGCAAGGCCGAGGATCACATAACCCAATCTTCTCAGAAGCTCCCAACTGTGCTGGATCAAGATGCGAAGAAATCGACCGCAGTCGAAAATTTCGTCGATGTTACGACCCCATAAAATGGCTGAGGCTACTAGATATGGTTGCAAGGAGAGCTGAGGAGACTAACCTGGATTGTTAAGATGGTCAAGTTGATTAATTTGATCAAGATGTTACTGCTTGGTACTTATATTACTCTTGTCATACTAATTAATACTCTTGGAGTATTGTATTAATCTTTTGAGATCCTATCATATATAGATATTGGGTGTGATCATTATTGGTTTCCTTTTTCAAATGTCATCTTCTGTTTTAAATTTCTGCAGATCTGAAATGTGAAATTGCGTAATGACTTAGTATTTGTATGTGGTATTACTGTGTTTGGCTTTTAGAGCTTTACCTAAAGTGGCTTTGAATGGCTACATGTCTTTTGGACTCTTCTTTTAATCTTTATGATGAGTTGCAGAGACTAGTTTAGCTAAGTAACCGTTTAGGTTTCGTTTGCGACGGCTTTAAGAAGCAGTAAGAAAGTCGTCCCAAACGAAATCTTAATTAACTTTCTTATTGACATGACGGGGTCGTATATGCTCATGATATTTAATTATTATCTATCCTTTCTAAGGCCCTCCTCAAGCTCTTTTTGAACATTTTTCAGGCTCTATAAAAAAAATTTGATCAATGATTAAAATTTAATTAAAATAACTTGAAGTTATTGATAATACAAACGTATAAAAGTTCTAATTGTTTATAATTTATTTCATGCTCTTTTCTGTTTGGTAAGTTGAACTAAAAAGATCGCAGTTGAGCCTCATTCACAAATGGCAAAGCAATGCTTAAGTTTATGGATGATGGCCAATCACTTTACATTTCCACCACTGAATATTCTTTTGTGATCCCATGTAGTATTAAGTATAATACTTTCATGTGCATGCTAGCTGCAAAAGTTATGCGCATGGCTCAAATTTTGGCGAAATTATTACGTACGGTCACCGGCCATTGTCCAGAGGCCAATCAGGACGTGCCACGTCACCACTACACTGTATACCGCTGTGTAACATATGACATAGTAGATCTGATTGGTCTCTGGATCGTAGTTGAGCCTCATGCACATAGATTGGTTTTTAAGGTGATCTTATAGGGGAAAAATCAAATGCATATGATATTTATATTATTTAGTGACTAAGGAATATTGACGCACATAATTGAATTATTCTATTTTCATATTTTTTAGGTTAAATTAAAGTATTTTTGATTGAAAAAAAAAATCATATTTTGGCATCTTTTATTTTGGACTTTGGGTTTTATTTGAGGATTTGAGGTATGTTTTTATGTTAGAAGAGTGCTCACCAATTTTTATAAATTTTTAAAAAGAATTTTATATTTTTTTAGAAGCTAAAAAATAAACGAAAAGTGGATTTTTATTTTGGCTTGAAAATTTTATGGTGGTAGACTTTTACAAGAAGAGCATGCCATAATTTTTTTTTTTAAACTTGTGAGGTTAGTTTATTAAAAAACTCAAATTTAATTTATATTTAAAATACAAGTTACTTATTTTTTTTATTTAAATTACTATTAATAAATAATATAATTAGAATCATAATATAAATACCGCCTTCTGCAATGGTCTTTTTGACCCGTATGTCTTGCGGACTATGGTCCTTCCGATCCCGTCGCTTACTACGGTCCTTCTGACCTCCACCGCTAGACAATGGTCTTTCTAACCTCCGTCTCATACTGACTACGGTTCTTCCGACCTCTGTTGCCTACTACGGTCCTTCCGACCTGCATCACCAGACAATGGTCATTCTGACTCTTGTCTCATGCCGACTATGATCCTTCTGACCCAGTCGCTTACTACGGTCTTTCTGACTTCCATCGCTAGACAACAATCTTTTTGACCCCTGTCTCCAGTAGACTATCATCCTTATGACCTCTGTCGTCTGCCAACTATGATCCTGCGGACTAAACGAACAGATTAATAAAGATTCTTCCAATTTCTACCATGTAATGCATTCTATATGATGTATATCTGCTATATCAAAGCTAATGCCTTCCCTCCAATGAAGAGCATCATTTGTAATTGACTTCAAATAATAATGGATTCATTCAAATTGGGTAGGCCCCGTGGGTTTTCCTCCTTTTCAGAATTTCCACGTAAAAATTTCGATGTCTCTTATGAATGCAACAATAAAATAATTATTATTTAGAATATTAATTATCTACCATAACTAGTAATATAACTTAGAAATATTAACTAGCTTAATTAACTATTTAATATTATAGATATTAATAACTTTAACTAATTATATAAATACTATTTTTATTTTGAATAGTTGTGAATATTAATTATCTAATTAATTATTTGAATTATTATTAATTATCTAATTAATTTTTAATTTATTTTAATTAAATTACTTAAATTAAATTCTAATTAATTAGAGACGATTTGCTCCTCTTTCTTCTGTTGGACTTTCGTGAGGTAGGGTTTTGAATGAGTGGCTAAGCCTTCTGCGCCTCCTTCGACGGCGTTCCTTCCTATCGAACCAGAAGTCGAGAAAGCTCGCCGTTCTTCCTGTTGGACCGAACGTAGCGACGGGAGCTCGCTCGCTGTGAAGGTAACTATGGCTCTCCCTTTCGCTCGCTTCATCAGCCAAATCCCGTAAATCCGCCGAAGTCCAGGATTTGGTAAAGTCTGGATTTACGGAAAAAAAAGAGGGAAACGGAGGATTTATTTCGCCCTGAGATCTACTGGCTGCTTAAATCCTGCTTGGAACATTTGACATTTACTAGATTTTCTAAAAAAAACCATTGGAATTTTTTTTTTGGAATGTTAAAAAAATTTTAGATAATGAAAATATAGCTAAAATTTTTGTGATAAGCGCAGCCCATACAGATTATGTTGTTTATAAATTTTCATAATATTTGGAGCTTTTTGTGAAAATTTTGATGAATTTTAAGAGTTGAAGCACATAACACTGTAATATTGATCTATCGGTGTACATATATGAGGACTTCTGGTTAAACAGCTCGAGTTATACCTGCCCGAGGGCACCGCCGTGACTGTGTGGAGACAGCAAGAGGCAGCATGGCTACGACCGACCGAAGGCCGCAGCTTTCACTCGATATGAAGAAGAAAGAAACGAAGAAGAAGAAGAATAACGAAGATGATCGGTCAATGCCTGAAAAGAACAAAATGGGGCGGGAGATTGAGGAAATTTTTAGGGCTAACAAGAAAAAGAGGAAGGAATCCCCAGGAGTTGCAGGTCAAAGTTCAGCAAAAGCGAGGGTGGGAAGTGGTAAAGAAGAAAAGAAGGTTAATAAGAAGAACGACGACAAGGAGAAGAAAAAGAACGGATTTCCTGTGGATGAGAGTTCAGAGAATCGCTCTAAGCGGAGGAAGACTGCGGATGGGTTTGCTATCTACTCCACAGAGGAGCTTGGTATTGGGAATCCAGATGCCGGTAACACTCCTCTTTGTCCTTTTAACTGCTCCTGCTGCTTCTGAGGCTTGTTGTAAGTTACCAATTTTATGCAAATGTTTATCGTTTCTCTTCAATTTTTTTGTCATTTTAAGCAAAAACTGTTTCTTTTTATTCTTTTCTTGTGGTATTTAATTGTGTTTACAATTGTTGGATGTTAGTTCTATTAACATATATCTTATTTTGTTGAAATTATTGCATGTGTGGAAGAAGGGTGACTGTTCTCTTATGAATATGCACTTGATGGATGAATAGCTGAATCTATCATGTCTTAAGTTTATGACTTATCGTTTGTTGGTTATTGCTTCTTGTTTTTATTTTCTGTTGCTTGATTTGGAACTTCTGAAGGCCTTCAAATAATGGTTCTGGTTTTAAAACAATGGAAGAAGGGTGACTTCTATCAAGAGAAGCGCTTCTTTAACTGGTTTGTTTCATTTCCTTTCTATGGAACTCTTTTCCTAGCATTTATGTTTGATTTTGGGAGAAAGAATATATTTGGCCAAGCGAGCAATTTTCCCATAGAAGATTTTTTTTCTCTAGTGTCTTGTGTGGCACTGACTTGGAATTGAATTTTAGTTTGGGCTTTCATTGATTAGAGTTTGATCTTAACTTTTGTCGGCTAAATTATTTCTGAAATTGAGATTTGATATGCCTGTTGTGAAAATCATTTGTTTGTCCATCCGTGAGAGTTGATTCTGCTAAGTGCTTAAGATTGAGTTAATTAAGAGGTAATTAGGCATCTGTGGGTTAATTATGATCTCTTAAATACCAAAAAAATTAGGGATTTTTACATACATACCCTTATATTTCTAGCAATTTACATATTTAACACCTCAAAGATAAATATTACTGTTATACCACCAAAAAGTCATACTTTACATCACTTATACCACTCCGTTTCTATGGGACATCACGGCGTATATCTTCCCGCCAAACTGTGATCTTCGCGCGAATACACTCCATCGGAAATACGTACAAACATCTCGTCGTTGCTCGCTGCTCGCGACCACAACGCTACTGGTCGCTGTGTCGCTGCTCGCTACTCGCGACCACAACGCTCTCTGGTTCACAAAACGAACTCTAGCCAGGAAATACGTACATACATGATACATCTTGTTGTTGGTCGTTGCTCGCGATCACAGCGCCTCTGCTCGCCTCTGGTTCATAAACCGAACTGCTGCTATAAAAAAAATTGCATTAAATTGAATAAATCTTACATAAACATCAGGATAAAGAAATTAACAAAAAAACTTAAATCTGAAAGGAACCTGCTGCTCTGGCTTTTTTCCACCAAACTTCGTCTGAGAAGACTACTGCCTTCCCACCGAACTGAAATCTGGTCTTCCCACCAAACTTCACACTAACTCTTGCAAAATACAGGAAAACTGAAATCTGAAAGGAAAAAGCAAATCTAAACTGAAATCTGAAAATGAGAAGTACAAAAATAAAAAAATACCGAAATCTAATAATGTGCAAATATAGCCTGCTCCTCTTGAGAAGACTACAACATCTATTGATTTATCCACCCTAAACGAAGGACGAATGAGCTGAAGATACAAAGCGGTGGTAAGAGACGAAGAAGCACGGGATTTTATCTGCTCATTGATCCTCAAGCGTTCGGTGGGAAGAGCCGAAGGTTTTTAGGGATTTTAACTGCTACAGCGGGTAGCGTGAGTGTGAAACCGGAGAAGAAACAGAATGAGACAGAGTGGTATTTTTGAGGTTAAGTTTGAGTTAGAGTGGTATATAAGAAATATTTAAGTTTTGAGTATTAAATATGTAAATGACTTGAAATATAGTGGTATGTATGTAAAAATCCCAAAAAATTAATCACTGAATTTCATTGGGTAATCATATTAGTAGATGTTATAATTATGGTAAAGAAGATAGTTTTTTTATGTTGGTAGAGTTTTTATTTATTTATATATTTGTATAGTGTGGGTTGAATAGATATGCGAGTTTTTGTGATCTAGCTGACTAGTTCGAGACACACTATTCACTCTATTCTTCATAGAGATGCAAGTCCTCAAATCCTATGAAACAACATCAGCACACTTCCACATAGAGATTACAGTTGCTATCTTTGAGTTTTTGTCGATTGATTCATTGAGCTTGCTTAAATGGAGAAAAAAAGTTCAAACATTAGATGCTTGGAAGAATAGATGTTGTCACCCTCTGCTTAACCAACCCTGGAAATTTTGATACTATAATGATTAGGTGGGAAGACTTCTACAAATTTACAATTCAACATATTTCACTTGTGTAACTACAATGATAATTATATGTGTACTAATCTAAATTAATCGGAGCTATTTAATCCAAATAACTTCTACGTAGGTTATACACCAACATAATCATAATAATATATAACTATTAAATCTATTTATCATAAAAAAATGTCTAAATCCCATGTTATGTATCTATATCATAATTCACTTATTTCACTCATTGTAGAAGAGAAAACCCCATCTTAAATGACCTTTTGAATCTTTCAATTTTTCATAAAGAAATACCCTATCTAATTAGTGATACATAGTAGGGTTAGTGCTAACCTCATTAGGTAGTTTCAAACTTAACAATACAAGTAATATGATAGGAGAAATCAATATGAACAAGGAAAATACATCAAACTTCCCTAACAATAGATGATATTATCAATAACATGATATCACATTGCTAAACTGTTAGATATTGGTCGTAGATTTAGGATTATATTTTTGTTTAGGTTTCTTGTATGGCCAATAGTATAGCTTTTAGTGTTGCTTTTGTGCCTATATATAGAGGCCTTATAGGTTGTAATAAGTGGGGGTTGAAGAAATAAAGTTTTCTGAATTCAGCTCTCCCCCTCTCCCCTTCCCTCTCTCCCTCCCTCTTCCTCAAGAACTCAAAAGGAAGTGCTTCTTCCTCTTTGATGTAAGGTTCAACATAAACTAATAATTATATAAGCTAGTGCAAAAGCGCATATCTATTATGGGATGTAAGATAGGCATTCATGATATTGTAATTAATCTCATCGATATTCTATCAGTAACAACTTCATTTAACTATTGAATATATTTAATAACAATTAGAAGGTATACCCAACCAAAGTCATCATAGGTGGTTTTGCCACCTCACGATGAATGTGTCGGTTCTACTAGAGACCCATCAATAACATCGCATGATAGGCCAATCAACTTATACTACCATGTGATTTATAATAATAATATACCAGCTGCACTTATCAGTTATGGGAATCTCTAACTGCACTTTCGTAAGTTTTAATTATACTATTGTTGTGCTTTTTTTACAAATAAAGGAAAGCAATCTTCACTATTTACAGCGTGCTGAATGGTAGGCATTCAAAGAAAATGGGAAATAACATGGGTAGCTCTAGAGTAAGAATGAAGGTTTAGCTTTTACAAATAAGATGTGCATTGTAAACCATGATAATCATATCTCACTTGGTGGGATGACTTTTACAAATTTACAATTCAATATATTTCACTTTTGTGACTACACTGATAATTTCATATGCATCAATTTAGATTAATTAGAACTATTTAATCCAAATAACATCTACCTAGATCATCCACCGAATAACTATTACATATATTTATCACGAAAAGAATCTAAAGCTCATATTATATATCTATATCATACATAACTTATTTCAGTCATTGCAGAGAAAACCCGATCTTAAATGATCTTTTCGCTACAGGAAATGTATGCATTACCAACAGAAATTCCGATAGAAAAATCCCATTGGTAATTAAGTATCCTAGCGAAATTTCTTATGGATTATTTTTTAGGAAATATTATTTAATTTTCGATGGAAAAATCCATCAGAAATTATGCCAGAAAAGATCCTATTTTGTTCCGAGGCCAGTTCCCTGTCCCATCTTGCAATTTTTTCTCTCTCGAACAGTTCTCTTGGCCTCTCAGTCGCCCAACGTCATTCAAGGTCATTTATAGACAGTTTAGCTCCTTTTTTTCGAGATTTGAAAGATGAAATTTATCTTTTTAATCATTTTCAAATTCTTAAGAGATCAACTATCTTCATATATTTTCATCTTAGGGTTTTCATATTTCTATGTTGAACGAACTTAGAATTTGATCCATTGCTTATAATTATAATGTTTGAATAAGTTATAAAAAAGTTACATTCTCTAATTGCAATAGAAGAATCCTAATACTGGAGAGGGGATTTGGGGAAAGCGAACAACCAGCTTCATATATTTTCATTTATTCAAATTTTTTTATTTTTAAATTTTTTAGATCAAGTTATACATGAATATTCAAAGTTCATTCTTACGTGGTTCAACCAACCCTAAGGCCTAAGTTCATGTCTAGACAACATACTCTTCTTTTGGATTAGTGCAACCTAATGTGCTCTCTTAGACCAAGCAAGTTTAAGGTGCAAACACTTAGACCTACAATTTACAATGTATCCTAATGATTGTGTTGTGACAATAATTTTATCTATGTGTTTTAATGCCTCAATGAAAATAAGAAATAAGTAATGTACCAGTTTGATTGATGTTATATCAACTTATTAAAAAAAGTATCTTAAATGAAATCCTAAAACTCAAAACACGATGAACAGATTTGCAATGAGGAACCTTGAATAGATTTTCAAATGACTTGTCAAATGAAAAACCTTTGTTTTGGAATGAATTAAAGAAGACTTTTACTTTCTAGTGTTTATAAATACTGTTCAATAGAAAGCTCTTGCACACAAAATGTGATTCTGGATTGTTATGAAAGAAGTACAAATAATACTTTGTAAAATAAATGCTTCTTTTGGTCTTACATGTGCTTGAAGAGCTTGAATGATTTATATGAAAGAGTTCAGGGAAGAGGAAACAAAACTCAAAAGAAAAACTCTATCAAACATAACTTGTGCAAATCTCAATGAAAACTATCTATATATATGATCTTACAGTTTCCTTTGAAACATTTTGGAAGTTTTGCAATAAGGGCTTTTGTTTGGTTACAAGGAATGTGTTAGGAAACACTTGAAGTTCTCAAGTGAAATCTAACGATCTTGACAAAATCAGCGAGAATACTCAACAAGTAGAGGAAAAATCAAAGAAAAACAACCCACTTTATTGAGAAAAATCAATTAACGGAAGAAAAACAAACAAGATACAAGTGATCCTCAATTCGAGAGGAGGATCGATCTCTCCCAATTCTCTAGATGCCGCTAGAGCCTAAAAGAAACCTAAACGTAAGAGATCTCAAATTTCAGTCAAATTCAAGATTCCTAACCCTAGGAAAACCAACTATTTAATATATACAATTCAAAAGGAAAACTCTAAACAGTCCCTACATTCAAATTTCTCTCCAAACTCCCTAAAAAATCCTTCCAAAACGGCTCCGTCAAACCTGGGCGGTCGGTTCTTGCTTATAGGAGGCAGAAAACTTCCGCTTGTTTCGCTTGTAAGCCAGCCCGTATGGACCGGCTAGACTGGTCTAACAGATTGTTGTTAGTTAATTGACTAAGAAAATAAGCATCTTGAGTGGTGGTAGTGCTCTTGGAGGAGAGAAAAGCTGAAAATAGCTTTATTGCTTGAATGACAACTTTTTGCTCCCAAAATATTTTCCAAGAGCGAGGTTTTACAATGAGGAGGAACTTCAAAAGAAGAAACAAGTTTGGTCCATTGGTAGTTCAGAAGAATAATGGAAATGATGTAGATTGTCATTTTAAACCCATTTAGAACGGATTTGTAAAATTTCTAGCTGTTTAGAAGGGTAGAAAATGTGCTTACATTGATTAGGCTACCTCAGGGAAGCTCAAGTAGCCGTTAGAAAATGCTGTGCTCGATTTCATCTGTTTGGGAGATATTATTTTATAAAAGCTTGTGTTTTTAGGCTATAATAATTGCCGGTTTTAATATAAAATCCTTGGAACCAATTTGGAAACTTGATAGCTGTTGTAAAAGTACTAAAGAAACTTAAATGGATTAGGGCATCTCCAACCGAGAACTCTATTTTTCACGCCAAAATAGCGCAAAAAGCAAAAATGGCGTGGTGCTGCTCCAATCCAACGCCATTTTTTTGCTTCTGCGTCAAGGTAACGACCCTTCTCCTTTCCTGCATTTTTCCGGTTGACAGAGAAAAATGGCGTGGGTGAATATTGGCGTTGCACTGTTCACCCGCAAGTAAATGGAGGATTTTTTGGCGTTCGGCTGGAGCGAAGGAATGACGCCAAACGCACGTTTGGCGTTCGGTTGGAGATGCCCTTAGAAAGCTTTTTGAGATGCTCATATAGCCATTAACATGAATGCAGGTTCAGAACATTTTTTTTTCCCTCGGTTGAAAACCTGCGCAGTGGCTGTTGTTAGGAATGTTGAGAATTGTAACAGAGGTGTTTGTTATAAGGAATGCGAAGGGAATTGGTTTCATGCAAATAGCTCAACATGGACAATTCACAAAAATTCAAATTGATTTACGATTCTACTTGAAACGTCGTTCCTGATCCAAATGAATATTAGGCTTCGTTTGGGGCGGCTTTTTTGGATTTCATTTGGTACTGCCTCTCGAAGCAGTTTTTTAGTACAAAAATTTTAATTTTTATACTAAAAATCTGCTTCAAGAAGTAATAAAAAACCGTCTCAAACGAAACCTTAGTGCTTCTTAAACTAATTTTTTAGTACAAAAATTTAAAAAGCTGTTTCAAATGAATCTTAAATAAAGTCTGAAATGGATGATTTAAAAAGTTAAACACTCTTCATTATTTCAAGTTTTTACTAGTTTTAGGTTTCGTTTGAGACGACTTTTTTACTGCTTTCTAAAACGGAGTTTTAGTACAAATTTTTTTATTTTTGTACTAAAACTCCGTTTTAGAAAGCAATAAAAAAGCCGTCCCAAACGAAGCCTTAGTGGATATCTCTCATCCTAGAAATATCTTTTGAGAAATACATACACTAGGGCTTTGTTTGGGACCGTTTTCTTACTGTTTCTTAAAATAATTTTTTTAGTACACAGAATAATTTTCTTATAAGAAAGTTGTTTTAAAAATGAGTAAGGAAGTCATCCCAAATAAAGTCCACATATGCCTTCTTCATAAGTATTTTCATAATCCACAAAAAAATATATTGACTTAAAGGTAAACTTTTATGTGATTATACTGTAATTGAAAGATATTTGTTGATTTTTTTTTATTACTTGTGAGATTTGTCAATGGTCCACATGAGTCAAATGCAAGCCAAATAGGGCTCTAATCAAATTTGAATAAAAGCACAATCAATCCTAATTCTTTATGGAATAGTGTCTTATTAAGATTTTGTTTTGGATGATTTTCTTACCGCTTAAAATAGATTTTTAGTATAAAAATTAAATTTTTTGTACTAAAAAGTTGTTTTAAGAAGCAATAAGAAAGCAGTTCCAAACGAAGCCTAAATCTCTTTGTCATTTTGAATATTTGGTTTTATAAAATCTCTAAATGTTTAGATTTCATTAACGGTGTTTCTAAAACTTTTGATCCATTTCTATTAAATATCTTTTTGAAAGATCAGTGATGATAAAACTATCCACTTTTGGAGAGAGAAATGGATTTCAGACTGCCACCTTGTTATTCAATTGAAAAACCTTTTTTGTTTATCATCAATCCTAATTACTTGTAGCAGCTTATAAAAAATTGCTGAACTTTATTGTGGAGGTTCTGATCCTGGTCATGATTTTACATTGGTTCGGGACCGACCGACTGTCTCAATCAGTTCTCATGGGAGGGGAGTGTAGTTTTTAGTGTTTGTTGCTTTCTTCTATCTCTGGTTGGCTTTTTTGGGTGGTGCATCGAATTTTTTGTTGGCCGTGGATGTGCTGTCGATGATGTGGCTGGGGCTCTTTTCCTCGTCGTCTTGGCTCATGGCAACCTTTGGTGTTGGTCTCTTGCTCGGTTATTTCTGCTTGATCGATTGGTTTGATTTCTTCGTGTCTACCTCACCAAATTGGAGGGTCTAGGTTTGGCTTCGGGGAAGCTGGGAGCCTCGGCCAATTACTGAGCCATTCAAATTAGTTCTTTTTATATATATATATATATATATATATATATTTGTCTTTAGCTACATTGTTTCTTGTACTTTTTTTTTTCGGGTTTAAAAAAAAATTGGCTGAACTTATTTTGAATTAATCAATTTAAGCCTAGGTATGGGATTTATTTTGCTTTTTAAAGCTATTTTTTATTACATTTCTTTTTTAAACTAAAAATTTTTGTATTAAAAAGTTACTTTTGAAATCGTTAAAAAGTCATCCCAAACGAAGTCTTAGACTGGACCAAGCTGGGCTGTTTAAATAACAAACAATATGGATCATGATTCAAGAGTTTTGTTTATTAACAATATGTTAAGACTTATCTCACAATGTAGCTAATTAATTAGATTTTTACTTTCATTAAAACTTTCTCAATATGACTAAAGAAAAATTGCCAATAAACAAAACTTAATTGATTGATAGTTTATTAACAATCTATATTAATTTTTTCTTCCAATTTCATTAATATATTTTACACATTTTACTACGAATGAAAAAAATTAATTAAATTTATGAATTTGCTATATTTTATTAAAAAACTATTGATATAATTAATTGAAAAAATGCTGCACAAATGCCAATTTCCTATGCCGAAAATACAAAGAAATCAACGAATAATGCGCCATCTTCTTTGAATGCAAACGCTTACGGCTTACCATTCTTTTTGGACTTTTGATGAATGAGTGTATGGTTGTTTGTATTGTTGTTTTCATCTCTGTATGGTTATTAATTCATATCCACAAAATTAAATTATTTTTTATTTATTTATTATCCTCAAAATTGAGTTTGTACAAATTAAATTACGAATATAATAACAGCACTGAAGAAAAAATTCGCCAAAAAAATCAAACGAGAGAGAGTTGTTTAGTAACATTTTTCATGTTAAGAATGCTGCGAATTATTGCGTCAGGTCACCGGATATCCGGACATCCAATCCGGTGATGCCACGTCACCCAAATACACTGGGTCTCGGTGTATTTGGGTGATGTGGCGACACCGAATTGGTGTCCAGACGAATCCGGACACCGGACGCAATAATTTCCCTATGATTACGCTCATTATGTTGTATTTCTCTCAATTATGGAATAATTAGTTAATATTACCTATCTTCTTTATTTATAATTTATTTATTTATTGTTTGTTTTATGGAATATATATATCCCTGGTGATCTGTTTTATCCTATGGTAGCGGGTGTAAACGAGTTGAGCGGAGCTTGAGTCATCTCAGGCTTGATTAATTAATTGAGTTTGAGCTCGAGTTTGAGCTTGAGCTTTTTTTCAATGAGTCCGAGCTGGTTGGTCTATTTCGAAATAGAGAAACTGTTTATGATTCAATTAAATTATTATATTAAAATGGTAAAAGTAACGTGAAATTAGAAGAAAAGCAATGAATAATCATTTAAGAAAAGGAATTGATATGTAAGTTATAAATATTTTTCACAATTTTGTGCTTAAAATTTTGAGTACTAATATATCTTAAGTGTATTTTATGTTTATATTTTTTTAAACGGGTAGGCTCATGAGCTAACGAGCCGAGTGGGGGCTGGCTCTCGTTTGGATCGTTAACTCATCGAGGTTGGCTCATGAGTCATTTTTTGAGTTGAGCTTGAGCATGCCCACGAATCTACATGGCTCACTTATCTCATCGTTCTTTTTTGTTTTAAATTTTTATATGAAAAGCTCGGGAAGAGAAAAAATCATACGACTAGCTCAGTTGAAGTAACTGAGATTATAAAATTTTGTACTTCCATTCATTTGGCAAAAACATCATTATAAAGTTGGGAATAATAACTTGATCTCCTTTGTGATCTATAGTAAAGATTGTTAGAAAAATATTAGAAGATGATGATGATGATGATTAAGAGATGATGGTAGAGTGTAGAAGGTTAAATGATGGTGGTGATTAAGAGACGACGATCAGACGATGATAATCAGATGCGTATGCAAGTATGGATCAAGTTGACTCTAAGTTGGTCCAATAAGTCTATACTATTATTCTATATTTAAACTAGTCAATCCTAATTAGATTTAGGTCAATTGGGTCAAAATACAAGTTAGGATTATGTCCTAAATAGTCTGTCACATACTAAGGTTTCATTTAAAACAATTTTTTTTACTGTTTTGTAAAGCTGTTGCAGAGAAAATAACTTATTAAAATTGTGAAAAGAAGCAACTTTTTAGTATAATTTTTTTTAAATCACTAAAAAAAATGGCCAAATTAAAATTGTGAATATGGTCTGAAAAATAAAAGAGTAAAAAATCTATTCAGAATGATGCGTAATTAAAATTTGACTATTACTTTTTTGTTGTTTTATCACTATTTTTCATAAATTTATGCGGTATAAAATTGCTTTCAGCAACCAGAATAACTAATGCTTTGTTCGGGACGGCTTTCTTATTGCTATCTAAAGTAGTTTTTTAGTACAAAATTTTTTAGTTTAATAAATTTTTATATTAAAAAGCTACTTTAGAAAGCAATAAAAAAGTCGTCCCAAATAAAGACTAAGTTACTTTCCCCACAACAACTTCACAACTAATTTTATAAAAAATTACAGTTGTCTCAAACAGACTCTTATGCTTCGTTTGAGACTGTTTTTTTATTGTTTCTTAAAGCAATGTTTTAGCATAAAAATTTAATTTTTGTATTAAAAAGCTGTTTTAAGAAGCAGTAAAAAAGTCGTCCCAAACAAAATATTAATATGACTTATATATGATACTTAGGTTAAGGAAGAAAGAACTAAATGGGTATGAGTTTCTATGCATGACCCAAGTGAGGTAGAACACTCAACATGGATGGAATCATGGTTGACGCAGTGATTGAACGACCAAAATTTGGTGATGATGAATTTGTATAAAAAATGAGGTCAATAGCGATGTTGATATTTAATTTGATGGTCTCATTGTCTCAAGATAAAGATATACATTTTGTGTGAGGCAGTAGCCAAGACATAAGCCATAAGCAATTGAATTCACAAATGCATCAAATGGAATGATAAAATTTAATAAAATTATTATTTTTGAAATTAATTTTTATTTATAATTATCGTAACTCCAAATTCAACAGCTCATCTTGATCGATCTGTTAGTTAGGAGTTTTGTGTACTAATCAAAAGGTCTTGATCGAGTCTTACATATGTGATATGTGTGTGTGAGTTTCACTTAGGGAATCTCCAACGGAGAACTCCATTTTTCACGCCAAAATACCGCAAAATGCAAAAATGGCATGGTGCTGCTCTAATCGAACGCCATTTTTTTACTTCTGCGCGAAGGTAACGACCCTTCTCCTTTGGCGTGTTTTTCCGGTTGAGAGAGCAAAATAGCGTGGGTGAACAGTGAAACGCGTATTGGCGTTGCACTGTTCACCCGCAAGCAAATGGTGGACGTTTTGGCATTTGGCTGGAGCGACGCCAAACGCTCGTTTGACGTTCGGTTGGAGATGGTCTTAATTGGTCTAAATATTTTTTTAAAAAATATTTAATTAAAATTTATATATATATATATATATATATATATAACTTCACTATTATTCATCTAATCAAATTTTGATGATCTGTTCCGAAATTTTTTCCATTTGTTGCACAATTTGGAAAATAGAAGAAGACAAGGTCCATTTACATAACGGAAAATGATAAGAGAAAAAAAGGGTAAGAATATCTTGAGGAGTAGCATAGCTTGAATATTAATTTCAGCTCAAATTTAAAATTATTTAAATCTATGCTGGCTCAGAGGGACTGAAGATATTCTCACACAGATTTTTTTTTTTTTTTTTTAAATTTCGCTGTTCTCTGCTAAAACGGGAGTGAAGCGGACGGTGAGGGCGGCGGAGGAAGACCCCAAACAGAGGCGGACAATAGCCGGCGCGACTTCCACCTCAGCGCGAGCTTATTCTGCGAATCTTTATCGACGCAGAACCCATCATTGAATAAACCAAGCAGAAGCTGAGCCTGACAAACGTTAAAAGAACTCAGCTCCAATCTCTCAAACCCCACCGCTGCCATCCACTCCCCACACCTCTCCGCCGCCACCTCGCCGCCATCTTGCCTCCCATATGCCCTCGCCACCGCCGCCGCAATCCTCGGCCTCAAAATTACCCTCTCCACCATCTCCCTCACCCTCCCCTGCATCGGAAACCCAGTCTCAAGCGACTCCCATATAGCCATATAACGCTCCACCTCATCCATGAACTCGCCCACAAACCCCCTTTCCGCTCCGGCGACGGATGGCGTGCATTCCTCCTCGATAATTGTCAAAATCCGGGGGCCGAGCGCCGCGGCGCCGGTTAAGAATGAGGTAAGCGACGCTGCGGAACTGAATTGCGCCGGTTGGAGGACGCAATTGACCACTAAAGCTTCTCCTTTGACCACCTTGATGGCCGCCGGCGTAAACCTCTTGGTATGGTCAAGGCGGCAGATACGGAAGGAGAACGGCTGGCCGACTGATGCGGCGAAGGCGGAGAGTCTCCGGCCGACCTCCTGCGCTCCCGAAGCAGATCCTTTGATTCCGTTAGTCAGTGCCGTGATCCTCAGATGCGGCGCCGCTGGGCTGCTTTTTGAAATCAGCGCTTGAATCAGAGACGCCCATTGGACGCCTTCGCCGATATTGTAATCGAGAATGTGGACGCGGCGTTCGCCGGCGATGGCTTCTAGAATAGCTTGGTTTGCGGTGAGGTGGCCGAAACTGACGCAGGGGGACATGTCGTGGAGCAATTTGAAGGCGATGAGGACTTCGCCGGTGGGGGTGGCGGTGGTGGCGGTGGTGGCGGGTTGGTGGGGGTTGTCGAGGAGAGCGAGAAGGGCTTCTGTGAAGTGTGAGGCGAGACGTTCGATGCCGGAAGCAGATGCGTGATCGGTGGGGATTATTTCTCTGAGCCGAACCAATATCACCCTTGCGAGATGAGGGCTCTTCTGGTCGCCGGAGATAGCTTCGGCGGCTGCAATGAGGAGATGGATGAGCCGCCGGGATGCGGATGAGGGCTCGTTAATATTGTATAATTCGTTTCTAGTAGGCCCTTCGGTGGTTGGGGTGGTGGCGTGGCTGTTGGTGGTGGTGCTGGGATAGGACCAGTCGTGGATGGCGTGTGCTCCGGCGAGGGGTTCGGCTTCGCTGGCTGGGTATGAACTGATGGCGCTAGGTAGAACGAAAGAAGTGAGATCGCTGGGAAAGTCGCCGGAGACTTGGTACCAGTTGAGGTCAGACGACCAGTCGTCCCAGTTGTTGTCCTCGTCAGCGGTAGTGGTGGTGGTGGAGCTGGAGGCGGGTATAATTAGCTCCGGGATGTTTTTCATGACTAGTTCCATGTTTTCTAGTGTTTTTGGTCGACCATGAACATCCCTCGGCTGGCAAATTTATACAAATGGAATAAGGTAACGTTACGGTAAACGTCCAAAAATAATTTTTAAATTAAATGATAAGTATTGAAAATAAATTGTAATATAATATCCTCATATATATTATATTAAAAATATTTTAAAAATATAATTTTTTTATATTATATTATATAAATTATATATATATATATATATATATATATATATATATATATATATATATATATATATATATATATATATATTGTTAATTTTATAATATTAATTTAATTTTAGATAAAATGATATTAAGGTTGATTATTATTTATGTATTGTATTTATTTTAAAATAATGATTTTGAAATTTATTTTGATCAAATTTTACTGCTGGCTAAATTTTTATTATAAGTATTTTACACGCGTACAGTTTTCTTGGTCACTCCCAATGGTGTGGAACCGTAACCTGCAAGAGAATTACACAGAAACAGAACAAGAGATAGAAGGGAAAGGAGAAGGGAATCTGAAGAAGAAGAAGAAGAAGAAGGAGAAGAAGAAGAAGCTGTAGGGAAATGGGTAAAAGCAATTTTCAATATATCATCATCTGCCTTGCTGCCTAAGCTCAAGTCCTAATATAAACTGTAAAACTAAAAGGAGCAAACATTCCTCCAAAAGCAGAATAAGAAGGCAGTAATAGAAAGAGCAATAAAACAGTAACATGCGGTAGTGGAGCAGGCCGTTAGTCGGTATAATGAGTAAGTTGATCCGCAGGAATAGGATAGTCCACATCATGTCTCCCCTGGCTCGAGAATTTCCTCATCTGAGGAAATGGTGTGGATGACGCCTGCATCAGAAGATTTATAAGCAAATAGATCAGATACGTTAAAAGTTGCTGGAGTGTGGAATTCCGGAGGAAGGTCCACAACGTATGCATTATCATTGATGCGGCGGATGATAGGCACGGGTCCGATCTTGCGTGGACTGAATTTAGAATATGTTCCAGGTTGGTATCGTTCTCGGCGCATACGAACCATGACGAGGTCGCCCGGTTTGAAAACTACCTTTCGCCGATGAGCATCAGCTATCTGTTTATAGTTGTCATTGGCCGCGGACAGCTTAGATTTTACATCTTCGAGCATCTTGGTGTAGTGTTCAGTCGTTTGTAACGCCGACTTACTTTTGCATTTAGGGAGTATTGCGATGTCAACCACATGGTTTGGCAATTTCGTGTAAACGATGCTAAATGGGCATTGACCGGTCGACCGGTTGGCCATGGAATTATAAGCAAATTCCGCTTGGCCTAAATAATCATCCCACTGTTTTGGATGTTCATGGGCGATACAACGTAGCATGCTGCTGAGTGAGCGATTAACCACCTCAGTCTGTCCGTCAGTCTGTAGATGGTATGCCGAGCTGAGCTTTATTTCTGTCCTCAATCGTTTCCACAGCTCGCGCCAAAAGTGGCTAACGAATTTGACATCGCGATCGGAGGTAATGCTACGAGGTAAGCCATGGAGACGGACAATTTCTTTAAAGAAAAGAATGGCCACATTAAGGGCGTCGAAGGTCTTCTTGCAAGCGAGGAAGTGGGCCATTTTCGAAAACCTGTCCACCACGACCATGATGGAGTCAGCACCCCGCTTAGTTCTTGGTAAACCCAAAACAAAATCCATGCTTAAATCTTCCCAGATTGAATTTGGAACCGGTAGAGGCATGTACAGACCGGTATTCTGAGCTGATCCCTTGTAAACCTGACAGATGGGGCATTTTTCGACAAACCTCATAACGTCACGCCTCAGATGGGGCCAATAGAACCTGCTTTGCATTTGCTCTAGTGTTTTGGTCCGGCCGGTATGAGCAGCTAAGCCACCACTATGCAATTCTTGAATAAGGTACTCCCGCCACGAAGATTCAGGAATACATAATAATCCCGCTTTAAAGAGGTAATTATGTGAAATTGAGTAATCCTGAAAGGAGACGGTGGGGGAAATGGAGAGTTCGGCCCAAGGTGCTGCGAAGTCTTTATCCGTGGCATATAATTCCTGAATACTCGGTAATCCCTGAATTTCGGTTTGGAGCTGAACGAGTAGTGCTGAGCGACGACTCAACGCGTCTGCAACTCTGTTTTGCACTCCAGACTTATGCTTGAGAACGAAGCTGAACCGCTGTAGGAATGTGGTCCACCTTGCGTGCATTTTGTTCACCGTCTTCTGACTATTTATGAACTGGAGTGCCTGATTATCGGAACACAGGACAAAATCCTGGTGGAGCAAGTAATGTTCCCACTGCTTCAATGCTCGAACCACGGCATAGAATTCTTGCTCATAAGCGGACCAGCTCTGGCGGGATGGGCTTAGTTTCTCACTGAAAAATTCAACGGGACGACCTTCTTGTGAAAGGACAGCCCCAATGCCTACAGAGGATGCATCAGTGTCAACAAGAAAGGGTTTGTCGAAGTCGGGGATGGCCAACACCGGAGCTGAAGTGAGTGCACCTTTTATGGTGTCGAAACTATTCTGCTGCTCATTAGTCCAATGCAACGACTTGTCTTTGAGACACTCTGTGAGGGGAGCTATGATAATGCTGAAACCGCGAATAAATCGGCGGTAGAAGTTTGCTAAGCCCACAAAGCTCCGAATTTCTGGAATTGATTTTGGCATAGGCCATTCTGTTATAGCACGGACCTTCTGTGGGTCCGTCAGGACGCCGTCGCTAGAGATGATGAAGCCCAGGAAGTGGACAGAACCTGTTGCAAACTCACATTTGGGAAAATTAAGATAAAGTTTGTGCGCCTTCAGGATTTCAAAAACAGATGATAAATGCTCTAAATGAGTTTGCAGGGAAGGGCTAAACACGAGAATGTCGTCAAAATAGATGACACAACACTTCCCCAAGATTGGTTTGAGAACTTCGTTCATGAGGCGCATGAATGTTGCCGGAGCGTTGCACAAACCAAACGGCATGACTCGCCATTCGTACAATCCTTCCCGTGTTTTAAATGCAGTCTTCCATTCATCGCCGGGCCGGATGCGGATTTGGTGGTATCCGCTGCGCAAGTCAAGCTTCGAGAAAGTAGTGGCCCCGGTGAGCTTGTCGAGCATATCATCGAGACGAGGTACAGGAAAACGGTATTTAACCGTTATTTTGTTAATGGCCCTGCTGTCAATGTACATCCGCCATGTTCCGTCTTTCTTCAGAACCAGGAGCGCGGGAACGGCGCACGGACTCAAACTGGGCTGTATTAGACCCTTGCTTAGCAAATCCTCAATCATTCTTTGCAATTCTTCATGCTCCCGCGGAGTCATCCGATAATGTGGCAAGTTCGGCAGCGTTGCTCCTGGCTGCAAGTCAATGTGATGTTGGAGACTACGCATAGGAGGTAGTGCTGCGGGTAGTTCTTCGGGCCAAATATCCTTGTAGCTCTGCAATAGTCCCTGCACTTCAGTTGGCAACTCTGCCAATTGGCTATCCGGATGGGAATCAGCGACCATCAGGGCAAGCATATTCGATGAGTCCTTCCAGGAATCGATCAGATTTGATCCAGAGACGATCAGCATGGCTGTTTTCTCCAAGCTGGCCTTACTGTCCGGTTGAGAGGGGTTAGGCCATAACCTGATTTTGCGGCTCTTCCAATCAAAGGTAAAAGTATTTGCTCTGCCATCGTGTATGGCCCCAACATCGTACTGCCATGGCCGGCCAAGAATTAGGTGACAGATGTCCATATCAAGAACATCACACAATACTTCGCAGATGTAGCTCTTCCCGATTGTAAAAGATACCCGGCACATGTCCGAGACAGAGATCTCAACACCCTTTTTAACCCAGCTAATTTTGTAAGGGTTCGGGTTCTTCGTGGTCTTCAACTGAAGCTTCTGAACCACAGAACGAGCTATAATATTTTCGGTACATCCCCCGTCGATTAGAAGGTCGCAAACTTTACCATTCACGGTACATCGGGTGCGAAAAATGGAATGACGTTGGGAATTACCAGCTTGGCGGGGAGCTAATAACAATTTCTCCAGTACGCACACTAGGGGATCCCCTTCGTCTGCTTGTAACTCTTCAAAGTCTTGTTCGTTTACCAAGTCAGCACTATAGTGATCACCCTCCGGGTCCCCTTCCAATAAGTGGAGCTGTTGACGGTTGGGACAGTCGTTAGATTTGTGTCCCGGCTGAAAGCATCGATAACACTTAAGCGTTGTGGGCTTAGTGTAAGGATTGTTTTCTTTCACTGGGAACCGAGGTCTCAGTGCAGGCGTTGTTTTTGGCTCCGCTCCCAGAATTCCGGCGCCTGCGTTCTGAGGTGTAGCAGTCTTACTACTGCCAGCAGTGGATGAAGAAGTTTTGTTGATATCCCCCGTGAAATCAGCATTGTACCGTCGTGGCGTTTGAGTCTTAGAATGCCTATTGAGCTGAATTTCGGCCTTGAGAGCATAATTCACTGTTTGCGATAATGTCCAGACAGAGTTAAGTTCCAACTTGTCTTGGATGCTCTCCTTCAGTCCCCCAATATACCGTGCAACAAGCTGGTTTTCGGATTCATTGAGATCATTTCAAGCGCTGAGTCTATAGAACTCCTCCGTATATTCATTCACAGTCCTGTTACCTTGTACACAATGCTGATATTGGAGGTAGAGCATTTGCTCAAAACCAGTAGGAAGGAAATGACCCCGCAGGAGCCTTTTCATCCGACGCCAACTAGTGATCTTGCCTTTACCTTCTCGCCTTCTCGTTTGTATCAGCTGCATCCACCATGCTCCAGCACCACCTTTCAAACGACAGACGACATATTTCACCTGTTTTTCAGGTGCAATTTCCATATAATCGAAGAAGGCTTCGACGGCTCTTTCCCAGTCCAAATATTCTTCTATGTTCAATCTGCCGTCAAAGAAGGGAATGTCTAGCTTCACACGGAATTCCCCATGAGAACGCTGATGTTCCAGTTGTCGTCGGGGTGGCCCGAGCTGAATCGGGCGTTCTTCCTCAGATGAGTCGGACGCGTCCAGGGCTTGTTGCGTGTCGGAATCTGAGGCGGTTTGCTGAGCTGTGTAGCGACGTTGGTAATGTCGCGGTATCGGTGCCGGTGCTGGTGTGAATGGGCGGTCTATCACGGGCGCTTGCCGATTCGTTCTTAAGGCTCGGATCTATGTCCGCATCTCAGTAGAAAATCGGAAGAATTCGTTAGTGAGTACCTCCATTTGACGTGCGATAGAGGTTTGAGCATTCCACAGTGCTTCCAAACTTCGGTCCTCGTCGGCTGTCGGACGTTTGCTTCCTTCCGCCATGGTTGCTCGCAACGTAGCTCTGATACCAATATGGTGTGGAACCGTAACCTGCAAGAGAATTACACAGAAACAGAACAAGAGATAGAAGGGAAAGGAGAAGGGAATCTGAAGAAGAAGAAGGAGAAGAAGAAGAAGCTGTAGGGAAATGGGTAAAAGCAATTTTCAATATATCATCATCTGCCTTGCTGCCTAAGCTCAAGTCCTAATATAAACTGTAAAACTAAAAGGAGCAAACATTCCTCCAAAAGCAGAATAAGAAGGCAGTAATAGAAAGAGCAATAAAACAGTAACATGCGGTAGTGGAGCAGGCCGTTAGTCGGTATAATGAGTAAGTTGATCCGCAGGAATAGGATAGTCCACATCACCCAAGTAGGGGTGTAAGTGAGCGGAGACGCGAACATGCTTGAGCTTGACTTGTTAAAGATTTCCTGAGTCGAGTTTATCGAGCCACTAGTTCAAGATCGATATACGAGTTCGTGTTCAAGCTCAAATTTGGCTTGGCTCAAAAGCTCATTGAGCCGCTCGATTAAATTAAATTGTATTTAATAATTAATATAAATTGGCATTATACAATGTATTTTAATAATTTTTAAATTAATTATATATTAAAATTTTAAAATATAGAAAAAACTAAAAATTTTTAATTTAAAATTAAGAAATCGAGCTCAACAATCAAGTCAAGCTCGAGCTTTCTAAATGAGCTTTAGCCTATAAATTTTTTAAAGAGTCGAGCTTTAGCTCAGTAATAACTAAACAAGTTTAGCTCGATTAGATAGATATTTAACTCGACTTGACTTTGACTCATTTATACCTTACTCCAAGTATATAATTATGAGTTTTCATTGAGCTCAGACGTATTTGTGGAGGCATTTGCCCAATGGAGGTGTGACCTTATAAAAGTATTAATTGATGCTAACCCGTCGATCAATAACCACTCTTTCATGGAGGTTTTTCATGGAGGTATTAGATGATAAGGTGCTTCTGATTTGACCTTTGGAAGCGTTGGAACACCGCACAAAATAATCTCTCCTCCTAGATTGGATCGATTCTCGATTTGCAGCTTATTTTTGTCAAAATGGACTCACCCCTCATCCTTTGAGGACTAGACTTCACAGACTTGCCCTTCATGTTAGCTCCTAAAGACACTCCCAGATCACTCGCCCTTTCATACTCATCTAAGGCAATCGATCGGTTAAAGATGATATTAGAGTAAAATATAAATACTGTATATATTAGTTTATTACAAACTGCTTTAACAGAGAATTACATATCTGCCATGTAATCTTTAGCTTAGCTGATCTATAAATAAACTCAAGGCTAACCCGTAAGGGTAGCAAGTCTTTCTCCTTTATCTCTCTCTGCTCTCGGTTATCCCATTCTTGATTATCTACATGGTATCAGACTTTGTTCGATCCTAAAGCTTCTTCATGGCGGAACAAGCCTCGGTGTCGTCTCCTTCCATCGACACGATCGCTGATGTTCAGACTCAACAACCCATCTCTCCGTCACTAAAATTTCTCGTTTCCAATCTCAAGACCTTCGTTCCTCATCATCTTGCAACCGACAATTATCAAATCTGGAGGAGCCAGATAACGAAGCTATTTCGTGCCAATGGATTCGAAGCATTTCTCGAATCTAAACCTACCTCACCGACGGATCAAATCATGGACGGGATACTAGCAGCAGCTCTCGCTTCTACTGTCTCGGCATCTATTCTACCGTATATCATCCACCTAGATCAATCCTGCGACATATGGCGGGTTCTTGAAACTCGATTTCAATCATCAAGCCGATCGAAGGTGATTCAGCTCAAGAACGAGCTACATAACACCTCCATGAAGAATCTTTCGATGTCTCAATATCTCACAGAAATCAAGAACTTGGTCGATCAGATTGCTTCTGCGGGATCGACCGTTGACACGGAAGATGTCATCCTCTACATCTTGAACGGTTTACCTCCGGCGTACCAATCATTCAAGACCTCCATCCGAACAATGCTGCACCCGATCAGCCTAGACAACCTGTACGCGCTGCTGATGAGCGAAGAAATTCATGTGCAAACGGACGCTACTCGGATGCCACCAACGACGGATGCACAATCAGCAATGTATATGCGCAGAGGTCGAGGACGACGAGGCCAACATCGACCATCTCAGAACTCGAATCCTAACACCCGTTCCAGCTCGCAGCCAGCGACCACATGTCAAATATGTACAAAACGTGGTCACACCGCCGATGTCTGCTGGCACAGGCTTAACACCAACTACACACCATCTCAAACCAGCTCCCGATCAAACAATGCACTTCTTGCATCAAATGATACCTCCACGGAATGGTTCCTCGACTCAGGGGCGTCATCACACATGACGAACGAACCATCGCACCTATCTCAAGCAGCCTCATACCAAGGCTCGGACAGGGTAACCGTAGGGGACGGAAGGTCGATCCCCATCGCTCAATCGGGCACGGGCATCCTTCCTACCCCCTCTCGTAAGCTTTTCTTGAATAACCTCCTTCACATTCCGTCAATTTCTTATAATCTACTCTCGATATCTAATCTCGTTAAAGATAACAATATCTCTGTCACATTTGCTCCTAACGGCTTCTATCTCAAGGATTTGACGACGAATCAATTGCTTCTTCAAGGACCCTGCAAGAATGGTCTGTACACAATACCAAATGACGAATCAAGAAGGCATCTGGTCGGTCTAGCGGCATCCAAGTCCTCGGCAATAACGTGGCATCACAGACTGGGCCACCCGAACGTCAATACGATGAAGATCATAGCTAATTCACACAATCTGTTTTCCACACACACACCTAGCTTTAACTGTGTTTCTTGCATTTCTTGTAAAAACCATAAGCTCCCATTTGCGAAATCTCTTACGCGAAAGAATGTTCCACTAGCGCTAATTCATTCAGATATATGGGGACCGTCTCCGGTTCCCTCGCATCAAGGTTTTCGATACTACATCTCGTTCGTAGACGACTTTTCTCGATTTACTTGGGTATTTCCTCTTATTTTTAAATCAGATGCTACAAAAATTATCATTAACCTTATCAAATTTCTTGAAAGACAAACTCAGCACAAGGTGCTGGCTCTCCGCACGGACGGAGGCGGTGAGTTTATCAATCACAATCTCAAGCAATTTCTTACATCTCATGGCATTCAACAACAAATTTCGTGTGCCTACACCCCCGAACAAAACGGCGTAGCAGAAAGAAAACACAGGCATCTTGTAGAAACGATGCGCACACTCCTTCACACGGCCAAAGCTCCGCACTCCTACTGGCCGGACGCAGTTACCACAGCGGCATACCTGATAAATAGAATGCCATCATCAAACACCGGCAATAAAACCCCACTACAGCTGATGTTCAACACACCTCCAGCATATGAACATCTCAGGGTATTTGGATGTGCGTGTTACCCACTCACACCGAAACATCTTCGGAATAAACTTCAACCAACTGCTCAACCATCTGTGTTCATGGGCTACTCGGATGATCACAAGGGTTACAAATGCATGAATCCTGCCTCAAATCAAATTACAATCTCTAGACACGTCAAGTTCGTTGAGGATCAATTTCCGTTTACACTAAATTCATCTCCACAGCAATTGGAGACTCTTAACATTCCGCCTTCGCTGCTTATTCCAACCTCCTCTATACAAGACATGGCAACTCAAGACACCAGGACTACAAATCAACCTACGCCTCTCACATCTCCTCATCAGCCAAACCACGTAAATTCAAACACCTTCCCGTTCCCAATCAACCAATCTTCCACATCTCCTGTTCAACCTCAGCCGGTCAAACACCATATGATAACACGGCTGCAAACTGGATCACTCCGTCCAAAGACTCGTCTAAATCTGCTCAATCAACAGCTCACTCAAAATCTTCATGAACCTGTCACATTTGCGGAGGCCATTCGACATAAAGAATGGAGAATGGCCATGGCAGAGGAATTCATGGCTCTCCAAAAACAAGGTACGTGGAATTTAGTCTCCCAGCCACAAGATGTACCAATTCTCGGGTGTAGATGGACCTTCAGGACAAAGCTTCACTCTGACGGCTCGATCGCAAGATTTAAAGCACGACTGGTAGCTCAAGGAAACAGGCAAAAACACGGTATTGACTATGGTGAAACATATAGTCCGGTCGCTCGTCTTCCGACCATCCGTGTACTTCTCACGGTGGCTCTTCATCACGGCTGGAGGGTCCAACAACTTGACGTGGCCAACGCATTTCTTCACGGCCATCTTCAAGAAACAGTTTACATGAGGCAACCGAAGGGATTCGAAGATACAGATCATCCTGATCACGTTTGCCTACTTCGCAAAGCCATTTACGGCCTTAAACAGGCCCCGCGGCAATGGTATACCACCCTCACCGATCATCTTCGCACCATAGGATTTACATATAGCAAAGCCGATCCATCGCTCTTAATCTTTGATCAAAACCATATCAAATTGTATCTACTCGTCTACGTGGATGACATACTCGTCACCGGAAACAGCAGTACCGCCATCCGGGATCTCATTTCCAAACTTCAACTCAAATTCACAATCAAGCACCTCGGACAAGCGAATCATTTTCTCGGCATCAATATTCAGCAAAGCAATGATAAGTATTTTTTATCACAACGTCAATATGCCGAATCTATTCTCAGTCAATCTAATCTACTCTTGTGTAATCCTGTAGCCAATCCATCCTCAACCAAGATACCAAACTCTGTCCCTGATGATCCGAAACTGTCAGACGCATCCACATATCGCAAGCTTATCGGGTCGCTTCAATATCTAACAATAACAAGACCGGACATTGCATATGCAGTGAACTCCCTGTCGCAACACATGCAAAACCCGTCCCAGCACGATGCTTACGGCCTCAAAAGATTGCTTAGATACATCAAGGGTACTCTCACATTCGGCCTACCAATCCAAAAGGCTCCGCTAATGCTTCAAACTTTCTCCGACGCCGATTGGGCGGGAGATCCGGATACCCGCCGATCCACATCCGGGTATTGCACATTCTTAGGTGATACTCTCATTTCGTGGGCTGTTAAGAAGCAACATACCATTGCCCGCTCATCAACTGAGTCTGAATACCGCTCTCTAGCGTCGGCAACGGCAGATACAGTCTGGCTCAAGCGGTTACTCCAGGACTTTCACATTTTGCATCCTCAACCAATCAAGCTGTTTTGCGACAATACATCTGCTATCGCCTTAGCTCTCAATCCGGTCTTCCACGCAAGGACAAAACACATCGAGATAGACCAACGATTCGTCCGATCTCACATTACAGAAAATCACATCACCCTACTGCCCATAAGCACGACTGATCAAACAGCCGATATACTCACTAAGCCACTTTCAACTACCAGGTTCAAACTATTAAGAGCCAAGCTCACCGTTTCTGCCGAACCACTGGCTTGAGGGGGGATATTAGAGTAAAATATAAATACTGTATATATTAGTTTATTACAAACTGCTTTAACAGAGAATTACATATCTGCCATGTAATCTTTAGCTTAGCTGATCTATAAATAAACTCAAGGCTAACCCGTAAGGGTAGCAAGTCTTTCTCCTTTATCTCTCTCTGCTCTCGGTTATCCCATTCTTGATTATCTACAGATGATTATTTTAGAGACAGAGATTCACGTGTATTTCACTTAGCTTGACCGCATGTTTGTATAAATTTATAACAGTAACCCCACTGGGTTGGTGAGCGAGCATCGTTGGGTACCCCCAACCCATGATCGAATCCCTCTTATGCTGCCTGATCTCTTAAGTGAGTAGTAAATAACTGTAGTTCTTGCACCTATTGGACGGGTTGTTAATAGGCTCAACAAGGGATTAGTTACGCCATCATACGCAAGGGCGGAGGGAGGGGGGGCACGTGCCCCCCAAGAAATTTTTTTTTTTTTTATGCAGAATCAAGTTGCTTCAATTGACCTATAGTTCCAAAAAAATTTCTAGCAACAAGCCGATCTCCTCTCCGGGATTCCTCCGACGATATTATTATGGAACAGAGTTGGCGTCTCCAGCTTGCTGAGATTTATTAATTCATTGGGAATGAAACCGAAGAAGCTGAATCTGTAGATTGGAAGAAATGAAGCAGGACGCGAGTTGAACCAGAACAAGAAGAACAAAGAGAACAAAGAATTTGATATATTATTTCTATCTTTCTAAGTACAGGATACACCTATATATATAAGTACAGATTGTATAGATGGCAACATATAAAGCAATATCATGTTTTGTATTGTGTCGAATGAGATCAATGAGCTCCGTCAGAAATCTGAGCTCCAGAGGAATGAAATCGGAGAAGTTATTGTTAGCAAGATCTAACTGTCGGAGTGTCATGCATTGCGCTATCACCGGAATCCGGTCGCTGAAGTTGTTGTCAGATGCCATGAAATGCTCCAGGCTAGTTTAGCTCCTCCGGCAAAGATATTCTGGTAGCTTGCCGGAGAGCTGGTCCCGCCAAAACCACGAAGTTGAGTTCCGGCAAGTCACCAAGCTCCTCCGGGAACCCGCCAAGGAGCCGGTTTATAGACAAGTCAAGCACGCTGAGCCGGCTCAACCTACCGAGTATTTGTGTATGAGTTGTCTGTGTGAATTTATCTTAATTAACCTAAAAATTCAAAAAAAAAAAAAAAAAAAAAAAAAAAAAAAAAAAAAAAAAACTCACTGACTGAACTTGGAATAGAACCGCTAAGTGAGTTGTTAGTCAGATTCAAAGTTTGTAACTGAAATTGTAACTGAGAAAGATCGTTGAGATCCGGTGGAATACTGCCGGTGAGCTAATTACCAGCAAGAGCGAGCTGCATCACTGCATGCATGGGATGAAGCATCCTTTAATTTAGGCCCCTCTAAATTTATTTTCTGGCTCCGCCACTGATCATACGCCTCCTAAAAGAATTGCAGCGGGTAAATACTCTGTTCTAAATTAAAAAAAAAAACTATTATAGTTGCATCATGCACTATTTTTAATTTTTTTTTCTTATGTGTATCGTTTCTTGTGGTACTCTATATAAATGTCGAACAATTCTTACTTAATTATGCTAAATATTAGTTGTTCTGTGTGGAGCGGTATTAGAATCAAGGGAAATTTACATACATACCACTATATACTTAGTATTTTACATATCTAACACCTCATTTTTAAATAATACACTTATACCACTCAAATCCCTAATTTACCTCAATTGTACAACTCCGTCTACCGCGCCGTCTACCACATACATTAGGACGTCTACTTCCCGCCGAAATTAGCTCTTCGCGCCAGGCTTGTCCTGAACTTCTTTCCGTCATACGCTCCCCAATCCCGGCGAACTGCAGGTTCTACTTCTCATGAACATTTCCCTCCGTTCTTTGCCGAAAAGAAGCTTGTCGCCAGGCGAACATTTCTCTCCAGCGTTCTATTTTTTTACCGCTTTAAGCTTCCGACGTTCCTCGTTTAGCAGTAGAATTAGTGTATACCGATTATTAAGCTTGACAGTGGATTAATCCATGCCAGTTTGTATTATGAGAATGTCTTTTTTTTCATTCTAAAATAGTTTGTGCTTGTTTCACAGTAAAAGAAGTTTATTTTTGTCATTGAATTTTATTATGTATTTTGTCATTGATACTTCAGGCAAAGTTGCAGTAACAGAAGTTTATCATTGTCGAAGCAGTTATTCAATATGTGTTCCCAAACGACTTACTTCGTGAGTATTAATTGATTGATTTGAAACACATTAAAAAAAATGTAAATAACGTTTTCATCATTGATAATGCAGGCTTATGGTGACAATGTTGGAAATAATATATATGGAGAGAAGAAATAGTATATTTTTGTTGTATTTAAGTATGGAGGAATATGTGTTCAAACCAATGAACAACATAGAAAGAGGTACGATGGTGACAAACAAAGGACTGCAAAAATTGAGAAAGGACAACTCACGATTTTTGCAGTTAGAGTCGAGATTGCCCGAATATGTCCTTGGCTCAAGGGACATCCATATAATATGCATTATTACATATATGGAACATCACCTAAAGAATACAACGATCTAAATTCTGACGTTGAGGCATCTGAGTTCATAAAAGTATCTAATGAGAATTTGCGTGCTGAGATAGTTATTACAATACATGAATCTATCTCCAATCTAAGGGAGTTCGTAAATTCTGAGATGATTGAAAGTTCTTTTGACAATAATGATTGTATTTCGAGTGTTCTAGGTCTATGTTATAAAGATATAGCTGTTGGCACATATTTTCCTCATGCAATATCTTTCAAGCATACTTTGCGATCAGTTGCCATCAAGAAGAATTTTGGTGTTATGATTAAGGCTAGTGATAAGAAACGTGTTATTGCTACATATTCTTATCAAAGTTGCCAATGGAGAATTAGAGCTTCCCTATGTGAAGATGCTTAAACTTTTGAAGTTAGAAGAGTTGATGGTGTTCACACGTGTCCAGGCATCAACCGTGCTGGGAATAGACTAGCCACATCTACATGGGTTGCCAAAGAGATTCAAGAGATGGTCAAAAAGAATCTTGACGTTCCTCCAAAAGATATCAATAGCAATTTAGAGAAAGAGTATGGTCTTTCATTACCTTACATGAAGCTGTGGAGGTCTAGGGAGCAAGCTCGTGAAAGTATATTTGGCTCTGTTGATGATAATTATAAATGGGTGCCTTCACTACATGTTGAATTGATTGGTAGAAATCCTGGTTCACATATCACATATACGTTTGACTAACATGAAAATTCATTTCAGAGATTTTATGTAAGTTTTAAGGTGTGTACAGATGGATTCATGTATGGTTGCAGGCCTCTAATCAGTTTGGATGCATGCCACCTCAAATCCAAGCACTTAGGAATGTTTTTATCAGCAACCTCACTTGATGGTAATAACGATTTATTTCCTTTAGCCTTTGCTGTTGTTGAAACTGAATCCAAGCAGACATGGTTTTGGTTCCTTCATAACTTGGGAGAAAGTATTGGTACACACATAGAACCTCTTGCATTCATTTCAGATATGGAGAAGGGCTTGGACGAGGCTATTAAAGATGTGTACCCTGTAGCTGAGCATAGAATTTGTATTCGTCATTTATGGAAGATATTAAAAAAAATTTCATTGTAAAGATCGGCATAAACTGCAAGGTTTGGTTTGGGGAGCATCTAATGCATACACAACGACATAGTACAATGACAAGCTCGCTGAATTAAGTGTATCATACCCCACCGTCTATGCGTACCTTATCTCATTACCTTACAAGTGGTCACGAAGTCAGTTTATGTATGGGATATACCACGGTACAAATACCAATAACTTTGCTGAATCATTCAATGCTTGGATAATGGAGGCTAGAAATAAACCTGTTGTTGACTTAATTGACATGATTCGTGGTAAACTCATGGAACAAAGGGCTACACGTAAAATGACAAGTTGGAGTTGGCAATGTGAAATAGTTCCTTATGCTGAAGAATATATAAGAGACATTACTACAAGAAAAGAACATTTAATAGTTCGCCCATCTACTACTTTCAAAGCTGAGGTTGAATCGTACATTCAAGACATACTGTTGACGTTGAGAGTAGAGACTGTACATGCAAAGTATGGCAATTAACAGGACTTCCTTGCATTCATGCCATTGCTTTCATTGGGATGAAGGAGCATCCACTATGGCATACATACATTCATGAATACTTCTACGTGCACCGGTAACTCTTACATTTGATTATTTCAATTTCCACTTCACACTTGCTACACTAATTTCAAGATATTTAGATACATGATGGCATACGATGGAGCAATTGGCATGTTACCTGGGAAGGACCAATGGCAAGTGATTCACGACGCTGTTGAGATTGGAGCGCCAAATACATCAAGAGCTAGAGCAAGACCCAAAAGAAGAAGATTGATTGCTTAATTTTATGGAAAAGGACAAGAAAGTACATAAATGCAGTAGGTGTAATCTTTGGGGTCATCATCGAAGTACATGTAAGAATCCATTACAGAAGAATATGGAGGTCAATGACACAATTTTCACACAAGTAAGACAACCAAAGCGTCCAAAGTTGCAAAGTAGAAGGGCTGTAGAGGAGTTGGGAGATGAGTACGAGTATTCAAATATTGAAGGTTTTTAAGTAAATGTTCAGGATTATTTTGGATTACTTTTTTGGGGTTTGACTTCTTTTGAGACAAATGTTATGAGTAATATTTTTGTGATCTTCTAAATGAAATAGAAGCTTTGATTTCAATATGAAATAAAAGCTTTGAATTTCCGTGTAAACTTTTTTTGTGTTTGCTTTCAATATGAAATAGGACTTCTTTTGCTTCCAGTTTATGCAAAACTTAAACAGCAACCTTGACTTCTGTTGCTTCCAGTTTATGCAAAACCATATGAAATAGAAGCTTTGTTTACACTGAATAACATAAGTTCTTTATATGCGGATGCAAAACCATCAATCCCGGTTCCAGTGAATTTCCGTTCTAGGAAGTTCGGTTCCAGAATTTCCGTTCAAGGAAGTTCGGTTCCAGTGAATTCAGTTCTAGGAAGTTCGGTTCTAGTGAATTCGGTTCCAGGAAGTTCGGTTCCAAAATTTCCGTTCCAGAAGTTCGGTTACAATGAATTCAGTTCTAGGAAGTTCGGTTCTAGTGAATTCGGTTCCAGGAAGTTCGGTTCCATTAATTTCGGTTCTTTGAATAACTGCAAAATTTTCTGTTTCATTTCAACAATGAGGATTATACAGGTTGCTGTTTAAGTTTCATTCTCTCAATGAGGATTCTACAGGTTGCTGTTTAAGTGAATTCTCTCAATGAGAATTATACAGGTTGCTGTTTAAGTTTCATTCCAACAAAAAACTATAAGTACAGAAGAATCCTGTCATAGCAAAGCCATAACAACAACTATACTTTTTTCATTCCAACAAAAACTATAAGTACAGAAGAAGACACATCAATACTTCATTCCAATAAAAAACTTATACTTTTTTCATTCCAACAAAAAACTTTGAAGATACAAAATACTAATACAAAAGGCTAGCTCAAGTCATAGCAAAGCCTGAACTATTAACCTTCGACAAATACATAATAAAGTACTAATGCAACACCTACCATCCTCTAAAACTATTCATACATTCAACTTGAATACAACACTAGCCAAAATAAAGTCGAATGGTAACGTTTATAAGAACAACCGCAACAAAAACTTTAATCATCAGAAGAATCATGTCAAGCTTCTTAGAAGTCTTTCTGTCGAAGGCATTAAATTCGTAACGTGTGACATAGCATGGCTCTTCCTCTTCATCAACCCATTTAAAGTAATGACAATCATCATCACTTCGATTATAAATACACCTATAAAATTGTCTTCCACTATTTGGTCATTGGTGACAGGTAAACAAAACACATTTGAGGTGACAGAAGCAAGACCGGAAAAACAAATCAATCCAACATTTTGCCACATAAACGATCTCCAATGCTCAAGTAAGCAGAAAGTCGGAACAAAGTAAGAAGAAATCAATCCAAGTTAAAATCTCAACAAAACTGTCTCTGCACAAACGATCTGACCTCAATGCCGACCTCCATGGCGTGAAGAGAAAGTCGGAACAAAGTTTTCATTCTTTTACCTTTGATTGTGAAGAGGTCCGATTCAATGATGCCCTAAAAACGAAAAACTGGAAGACGTCGTCGTTACCGTGCGAACAAGCGTCGTGAAGAACCGCAGTAGACAGAGTGGTAGAATAGAGGTGAAATAGGGATTTCAGTGGTATAACTGTAATATTTAAAAATGAGGTATTAGATATGTAAAATACTAAATATATAATGATATGTATGTAAATTTCCCTAGAATCAATGAGGCTCAATCCTACATATTAAAATTTAAATTATTAAATTATATCCTATTTATGAAAAGGTTGAAGATATCTCATTCAATGGGCAGTTAATGATTAGACATTTACAATATATTTAATATGAATTAAGACAGTCTTGAGATCATTTTATTTTATTTTATTTTATTTTTTTCGTTTACTTAAAAAAATATGTTTGCTATAGTGTATTTTAACTATTTTTTTAAATTTTAAAATATAAATTAATTTATCTTTAAAAACAAAAAATAACGATAACGGTTGGCTAGTGCAAATGAGAGTTGCAACGGATATTGTCGACCGCATGTTGGCATCATCGTTGTTGGTTGCCTACCACCGATCATCGCCAACGGCCCTCAATGCATAAATAATTAAGAATATTTGTTTTACATATTTAAAATAATTTATTTAATGTCAAAATATAAGAAAATAAAATAAAAAATGATATTAATTTGCTCCTAAATTATATAACCTAATTTGTATTCTATTAAATAATTGAATAGTAAGTTCAATAGATTTAGGATTTATTTAGGGTCATCTTATACTTTAATTGTCGTTTTTATTTTAAAAAAAAACTGTTTGTTTAGTTATTACAGCTTTCAAAAAATTTATTTTCCCCACAATAGTCTTATAATCACATTTATAAAAAGTTGCGCTTGTCCCAAATGGACACTCAATCTTATCTATAATATCGAGGCCACGAATGATCTCCAATTTAGGCTTCATTTGAGACAACTTTCTTAGTGCTTTCTAAAACAGCTTTTCAGTTAAAAATTTTCAATTTTTTTTTAAATTTATACTAAAAAGCTATTTTATATAGTAAGAAAGCTGTCCCAAATGAAGCCTAAGGCTTCGTTTGGGACGACTTTTTTATTGCTTTCTAAAACGGAGTTTTAGTACAAATTTTTTTATTTTTGTACTAAAACTCCGTTTTGAAAAGCAATAAAAAAGCCGTCCCAAACGAAGCCTAAAACTCACAATCTCTGGCTAATATAGTTATCAACTTATTTCGAATAATAGACACTACAAGAAAATCACTCATTACCGACGGCTTTCATGTAGTGAGATCTATCCTGTCATAGAAGTGTACCGAGCTAAAAAAACAAGATTTTTTTTTTTTTCAAATTCAAGTAATAGATTTAATTAGGAATTTCAAAAAATAATTATAATAATTACATGATTATCTTTTTATTTATTTTTTATAAAAAATAATTACATGATTATATGAATGATATATTTCCATCAATATGTACATCAAGAGATCGAACTCCATTCGAGATGTTGATCTTGATTGTCAATGCATGATGGCATCTACAAGTTGATCTTCATAGTGGACATGCATAACACAAACAACACCACTTTGAATGTCAAAGAATCCAAAAAATATATATAGGCATCCAGATGGATGATAAGATTAGGGGTCCAAATAAGTCAAGCCGTCTCGTGAGCTTACTCGATAACAAGCTCACGAGTCAAGCTTATTGTGTTTCGAGCTCGAGTTCGAGCTATTTTTCGAGCTCGTGAAATAATAGAGCCCTAGTTCTAACGAATCCATGCTCAACTCGACAGCCCGTCGAGAGGCTCGATTAAAGGGTCCATGGAGGGAAGTAGCAAGTCATACACTTGAATCAACAGAGCGGGACCAACGGCTCGAATAATCTAGGGTTTAACAGGGCGAAGGCAAAGTTCAAGCCACGTATCATATGTGCATAAGCCTAATCTATTGAAGCTATGATAGTAAAAGCCTATTTCTTGACGGAGAATTATTGATCCAAAAGAATAATAAATCATTTCTCTGTAATATTATTATCACTTTTAAATAATGATTTCATCAATAGAAGCAAGCTATAAGTCATGATTAGGGGTGTACATTATTTGGTCAAAATAAAAAGTGATATAAAGTAATATTATTGGGTTTATTTGTTAAAATTTCAGTTAAATTATTGGTTATAATTTTGACTTTTATTTTTTATTTTTGGTTCAATTTTTATTTTTATAAATTGTTCAAATTAAAAATTATATTATAAAAATTTAATGAAAAATTATATAAAAATTCATTAATTATAAATAAATAATTGACAAAACAGCAAGCAACATAAAGATCAACATGGCTTTCTTAATGCCTTATGAAGTAACTTTTTAGTACAAATGTTTCTGGTTAAAACTTTTTGAACTTAAAAAAAAATTGTATTTTTAAAAAGCAATAAAAGGCTACCCCAAATGAAGCCTAAATGCAACCCCTAATTTTGATTCTAGTAGTTTTGAGGATAAAAAAATGGAACAAAGAGGAGAAATAGTGTTTTAGTTAATCAGTCACAATGCCCTAGGCGCGACCTCTCGGCTTCCTTTGGCGGCGATATCGGAGGTGAATCCACGACGGGAGTTCACTCTCTGTAAGGGGCTCTTCACGGGGGCAATGCGTCACGTTTCTCTATGACACCAAGCTTTCGCCTTCCGTTTTGCCAGCGGGAAAGTCCACGACTACTACATTTTGCCTTTTTATGTAGTCTTTGTCTTAGTTCACTCTTGTTTTGCATTCTTTCGAAATTATGGCTGCTCTCAGGGTGCATGACCTTGGTTTTTGAATGGGATTTCGTCCTCTCATTCATTTAGGGATGCTTTGTCGGGCTTGTCTCCGGCTGCGACTGCGTTCCTCGACCTTAAAATTTCGACTCACCGGGGATTACCTTTATTGTGGATTTCAGAGGCTGAAATCCTTTCTCTTGCCCTCGTTTGAGTTCACTTTGGTTGGGAAATTCCTGGGTCATAGACCCTCTCTTGATGCCATTCAAAAAAATTTTTTTTTTCATTCTTAAATTGATTGGTGATTTCTTGGTTACTGTCCTTAACTCTAAGCATGTCTTAATAAAGCTTGTGAATTACATTGATTATTGCAAAGTGTTTGCCCATCATTCCTATTTTGTGAACAATTTTTATATAAAATTGTGCAAATGGACTCCGAATATTGATACTGAGGTTGAGTCACGAATCATTCCAATTTGGGTTTTATTTCCCAACCTTAGGGGTCATCTTTTCTCTCATAGAATACTTCACGGTCTTGGTTCCCTCTCTGGCCACCCTCTTAAAATAGATAATGCTACCTCCTCTAGATATCGTCCATCTGTTGCTCATATTTTAGTTAAGTTAGATGTAACCAAACAATATCTTGATAAAGTGTGGGTTGGCCCCAAAAAATTGGGTTACATTCAGGCTGTGGTTATGAAGGACTTTCCTCCTTATTGTGTGCATTGTAAATCCTTGGGCCATTCTCAAGCTAAATGTTGTATTTTTCATCCCCATCTTAATCCATCTCTTACTGTGCAACCTCTTTCAAATAATGGGGATCGCAACCCCACTAGTGGATTGGAGAAAAGTATGCTTGGAACTGGTTCTGATTTGGTTAAGCAAAATTGTGTGGAGGTTGGTGCTGTTGGTAATGAGAAGGTTTTTCAACCTGCGAATGCCGCTTTCATCGAGCCCTCTTTTGAGCCTATTGTTTTAGTTCCTATAGTGCTTATGAAGATTATTCATGCTCCTGATGTGGGCCATGGAGTGGCGCCCATTCCGAGTGTTGTCGATGACCCTGTGGTTTCTCTGAGGGATCCTCTTGTCTCTGTTAACATTGGCTCTATGGTGGAAATTAAGGGTTTGGAGCATCCTCCTATTGCTTCTGATGTTAATCAAGTGGAGGAGATGAAGGGCTCGTGCAAGGTGATGGATCATGGATCGTCTTGTGAGTTGGGCATTGCATATGATGATTTTTCTTTAGCTATTCTAGAAGTGCCAGTGGGTGAGATTAGCATGAACCTTTTTTTTTTTTTAATGTTTCGGTTTCTCTAATTTCTAATGAAGCGTTAAAAGCTCAAGTTACTAGCAAGTTGATAGACTCTAATGTGGATCACTCTAACTGGTTTGGATTCTTCCTCTTATGGTGAGGAGGCACGGGATGACCCGGTTGATAACTTCTTGAATTATATAATTTACAAGTTGATAGTAGTGTTAACAAAGCTTCTTCCCATGGTGGTGGTAAGCGTCGTGGTAAAAAAAAAAGTAATTACCTTGGGCTTGTTTCTTCATTATTGATTGGATGGCTTTGGGGCTGTTGTGTTTGGATTCCGTTGGATTGGCTTCTGTTGATTTGGTTTTTTGTTGCGGATGTATGTGGCACGGGCAATGATGAGGCTACTTTTTGCTCACAATCTGGTCGGGAGTGGCTTGTTGGCAACCATTGGTGGTGCGTCTTCTTACTATGTTTGACGACCTTTATTTGGGATGCAAGGCTATGTTTCATCCATATGGACTTTGGTCGTTACCACCTATGGATGGTCTCTGCCGTCCTTCTGGGTGGTTGGCAGAAAACCTCTTGCCATTATTGAGTCATGTTAGCTTGTGTTTTACTTAATGGTTGTTCATTTATTTATTGCTTTAGCCTTGTAATTATTGCTTTGTTTTTTGTTGTACTTGCTTGTATCCCTTTATTCTCGTTGAATTTTTTTTTTGCCCTTAAAAAAAAGGAACATTAATGCGGGAGTTGCTTAAATTGGAGGCGATAAAAAATTGGCCCAACTTTTTTTTTTTGGGGAAATAAAATTGGCCCAACTCATGACACCAATCACATATTGCTTGCTTAAGGCTATTAATTAGACACATGGCAATGTAGTCTCGATCAATGAATCAGGGTGTTTGTTATATATGTCCATAGATGATTTTTTTATTATTATTATTGTTTTTTTTTATTTTTTTATCCTTAAAGAAAGACATTATTTGCATCTAGATAATGTAGTTACCATCCTTCACTAATAATATATAAGGATGAACAGTGATGTGATTGATAGCTTGAAATTGTCATGACAGTTAGGGGTGTCAATTTTGGGTCACGGGTCGGGTTCGACTCAGAATTGACCCGAGTTCAAATGTGTTGACCCTAACACGACTCGGGTAGGAAAACAGGTTGGAAATCCGAACCCGGACTCGACCCGGCGGGTTGTCAGATTGACTCGACCCGACACGGGAAGGCGGGCTCGGACTCGGACGCAAGCAGACTCGGACGCAGACGCGCGGGTTGGCGAGGATGAGCGGGCGCGTGATGGCACGCAGGCGCGCGGGAGCAGCGGCAGCCGCACGGGCGAGGGCAGCGGGCAATGCGTGCGCGAGAGCAAGCGGACGAGCAGCCGCGCCGACGAGAGGGAAGCCGCGCTGTCGAGGGCAGCAGGCAGCCAGCAGGGGCAGAGAGCAGCGCGGGCGGGGGCAGCGGGAGGAAATCCAATTTTTTTGAATTAAACGGGTTTTCGTGTTGACCCGGCAACCCGCCGGGTCAACCCGAACCCGACCCGATTTCAACTCAGATTTTTCGGGTCGGATTTTCGTGTCATGTCAAATATTAACACCCCTAATGACAGTTAATACTTAGATCTTTTTGATAGTCCATGCAACTAGCATATTTTGCATCTATCAACATAACAATTAAAGAAATTTTTAATATGAAAAATTCATTTACATCCGATTATGTTGTAAAAAAAAAAAAAAAGAGATGACATGCTGCACAATTACATATTAAATAAGAAAATCATACTATAATCAGGGGCGGATCCAATCATAATTTTATGCGGGGCAAATTTATAAGTAACAGTTGGTGTTGTCTCGAATTTGGCTTGACCATTCGCTAGAAGAAAATTGGTCAATAATGACAAAAAATAGAGACAAAAAGAAAATAGTCGCTAAAGATGATTAATCATTCAAATTCGACAAAATGTATGTTGAAGTTGCTTTGAATTTGGTTTGACTCCTATTTGTTCATATTCTTGATCGTTGTAAGCTTCACAGATATGTCGGGGTTCCAAGGGGGCAACGCCCCTTGACAGAATTCAACCTCTATACAATGTGTTTAATTATGTTGGGGGCATAATATTTTACCAAAATTGTAGATTTTTATATAAAAGAATATATGATATTTTCATAGCATAAAGATAACACTCAAAATTATTATTTATTATAAAACAAAATTTATCTTTTTGTTTTTTTAATGAAATTTTATAACAATTTACGTCAATTTCCTCATTCCCTGCACTTTTAATAATATATTTGTCAATTAGCTTCTCTTGCATATTTATTTCCTCAGGAAGGAAGATATGGGGCAATGAAGGTGGCTTCCTTTATTGTAAATTTATTTGTTTAAGATTTAATTGACCACATTAATTAGTGCATTTTTAACAAAAAATAAGGATATTGATACATTCACAAATTTTTATTATTGAAATTTAAATAAAATTACACTTGATTTTTAACTTATATATATATATATATATATATATATATATATATATATATATATATATATATATATATATAATTAGACAAAATTTATTTTGATATATTAAAATAAGACATTTTAATATGTATTTTCATCATACCAGAAAATGCTGGCTCTGATTCAGAGTTCCCTACCGGATTGGCAAACTAAAAGTTTGTTTGAGATTGCTATAATATTTTGTAACGATGATTGTAAAAATGTTGTGGTTGAATTAACTTTTTGAAAGTGGCTTTGGATACATAAAATAATAATAAAAAAAAAATCGAGCTTCTTTCTTAAAGCTACCATAATAGCAACTCTGGGCGTAAGAAGCTTCAACAAAGTGACAAAAAATAGCAAGAAAAAACTATAGTTGGGGTGGATCCATCTTTTGCCCCACCGAAAAAAAAAAAGTTTATTATATGATTCTTTAGGTAATTTGTCGGGGTGTCAATATTTGACACGACACGAAAATTCAATCCGGACCCGACCTAGAAAATCCGGGTTGGACCCGACCCGATTTCAAAACGGGTCGGGATTGGGTTCCCGGATCCAACCTGTTTGAAAAACAGACCGGGTTCGGGTTGATCCGGTGGGTTGCCGGGTCAACCCATGAACCCGTTTATGAACTGTCCCCGCTACCCCGCGAAGTTGCCCAGCCTGCCCGCGAAGCTGCCCTGCCTGCCCGCACACTGCCCACGGCTGCCCGCCTACTGCCCGCGAAGCTGCCGCGACTTCCTGCGCCAGCGCCCCGCGCCTGATGCTGCCCGCGGGCGGCCACGCACCTGCGCTCGCCCGCACCCGCGCCTGCCAGCGCTCGCGCACCCGTGCCCGCATCCGCGCAGCTTCGCACCTGCGCTCGCCGCACACACCTCCCTCACCCGCGAGCGCATGCTCGTTCCTGGGTGGGCCTGCTCTAGCCCGATCGCGTCCGAGCGTTTCGGGTACCGTGTTGGGTCGGGTCAACCGGCCGTGTCGGGTCCGGGTTCAGTTTTCCGACCTGTTTGTCTACCTGAGTCGGGTTAGGGTCGACCCGTTTAAACCTAGGTCAGTTCCGGGTTCGACCCGAACCTGACCCGTTACTCGAAATTGACACCCCTAGTAATTTGTCACACTCCATCTATTTTTTAGTTTTTATTACAAGGATTTTTAATAAAGAGAATTTGTTCCGACTAATAACATGTTTCCTTCTTATTTAGAGGCCTTAGTTACTTTTTTGGTTGCTATTGACCAATTTGTTTGCAGTGAATGGTCGAGTCAAATTCGAGGTAATTTCAACAGCTACAGTCCTCCCCCCCTCTCGAAAATTAAGACCGGTTCCGCCCCCGTTACAATATAAAATACAAAACTGTCTAGACAACGAAAAAATTATCCCAAAGAGACCTTAAGAAAATCATCACTTGCAGCCAATAAATAAGATGAACAATCTCTCAAGATCCAAATATATTTATCTGAACATTGATTTTTTCTAAAATAAAACAACTACAAAAGCCCCCATCACTAATTTTTTTAATAGCAGAGGGAATTATATTTTAAATGGAAATTAAAGCTAAAGTGGGAACTAAGCTCTAAGACAAAATGATTTTGTTCAAGACTGACTCAAGAGGCCAGCATTTGAATTAATTTGGGAAAGATTTAGATTTATGCTGTAAATTATAAAATCTAATCCACAGCCAAAACTTTGTAATTAGGCCTTTTTAATATTATCTTACTATAAATAAATTTATATAAAAATATGAGCTGTGTTAAGAAAAAGTCTACAATACTGTAAAATTAAAAAATAAGAGGGTTTTAATAGAGTTTTCCATCAAGCCATTAGCGGTGGGAATTTTAGAAGACAGTATAGTGGAAAGGTGAAGAGCTTCGACCGAGTTAGTACTTGGTAAAAATCAAGTTAGAAGAAGAAACAAGTAACAGGCTTTTCTGTAGGGTCTAAGCCAGTTAGGCTGTTTACAAAGAATTTTGTTTTTACTTTTGTATTTGCAATTAATATAAAAGGGTTCAAACACAATTAAGAAATTATATAACGACGCCATAATTGAGTAAAGAGTTTAATTTTACGGTGAAAAGGAATAATATTTTTATATTGAAGGTGAAAATTGCAAGATTATCCTGAACGACAAGCCAATAGCCTTCGATTATCCTGACACGCACTCTTATTATGCAAATCATTTTGAGAAAATTAGTTTTATTTATTGAATCGATTGTGGCATTGATATTTCAAGTTATGAGCTATTTGAAGTGAGAATGTTGTTTGTTTATATAAAAAAAGTAATTGTTATGTCCTGGATCATTCACAAGGCGGTAGAGAGTATCGAGTTTAACGTCTAAGTTTTATACGAATATTTAGCACACAGACAGATAATAGAGAGGGGTGCAAGAGTCATAAAATACATCAAGGTTTTTACGTGAAAAATCTTGAAAAGTGAAAATCACTGGGCCTGGTCTAATTAAAATGATTCTAATAGTGTTTATTATTGATTACAAATAAGATCCTTCCTTAAGGGTAAGACATTGGCTTGATGTAGCAAATATAAACATATAAAGCACAAAAGAAGGTGAAACTTGCAAGAATCTAGTGATATGAGAGTTGTTCTTAAGAGAGTGTTGTCATGTTCATTTGGTTAGTTGGACTGTTGTTGGGCGATGGTGGCCGAAGGGATAGTAGTCGTTAGATGGTGGTGTTTGGGTGACTGTAGTCATCGGACAACGGAGGTCGAAGGGATTGTAGTCGGCGGGCGACATAGTCCAAATAGACCGTAGTCGAGGGGACTGTAGTCGGCGGGCGACGGTGGTTGGAGGGACCGTAGTTGGCGAGTAAACAATGGTCCGACGATGGTCAGGTGGAAGTCCTATAGAGATTGAAGGATGGGTGGTGGTCCGACAATGGACGGGTGAAAATCCTATGGAAATCGACGGTCGGGTGGTGGTCCAACGATATGTTGGGGCCGAGCGATGGAACGTCGTTAGTCAAGAGATGGTCAACAATCGGGTGTGGTCAACAACCATGTGATGGTCCGATCGGTTGATAAAATATCACCAGCGGTGGTGCTTGGGTTGAACTTTCGAATATTCAGAGCTCTTCGCAGTCTCCTGCTGAAGGGTCTCCGCCCCTCTTTTATATAGGAAGAGGGGTTCTTTTTATAGATTTTTGGGAGTGTTATGCCCCGTAAATATGGAGAAGATCAGGAGAAAATTCAGAGTGCTCCATCGGATGACTCATATTGATTCCCTCAATCATAGTGCATTAATCAAGCATTTAAATGCCATAATGATGTTGGAATCAATTGTTCTTGAGCTCATTGGATTCTCCTCGTCGAACCGATCGATTCGATTGCAAGCATGCTATATTTGGATATCATTTGATCATCCAATTTATGTTTTGAACCTTCAAAATGTGCTTTGGTCTCTCGATTTGGACCCATTTGGACTCAGATTGGACCGATTTTGGTCTCGTTCGTTCATCTCTTTGAGATGTTCAATTTGAATATAAGTTTGCTGAAATTAGAGTTTGGATGATCCCAAATTTAATTTTGAAAGTTTTTAACTTGAATATGTCTCGAGATTCATCCACGATCAAGACAATTTTTGATGAGGTATCAAGCATTGGTCATTTGAAGGATGATTCTCACCTCCTGGCTTCTGTCTCAGAGACTGTTCCTAATAATGCTACTACTCTCATTAACTCTGATGGGAATGTTATTGCTTCCAAGGATAATTTAATTAATTTGGCTATTCATGCTTTTAACTCCTGTTTTGCATGCTAATCATTTGGTGGTTAATGTGGATGATGTGAATGTTGTAACTGAAAATTCTTTATCTCATTTGGAGCCTTTTGAAGTCCATCCAGCGGTGGGGATTAATGCGTTGCTGGAAGCAAATACTTGTTTGTTTAACTTTAGAGCTAGTCTCATTTCGTCCTATGGATGTTCTGGTTTCTGATGTGCCTGTTGAGCATGAACATAGTGGTATTGATTGTGATGTTCAGGCTTTCATTAATGTTGTTGCTTATGTGGACATGAATGTTGATCTTCATATTAAAAATGCGCCCATTTCTTTGGTTTCTCTTTCTCGTCCTATAATATGGGAGCGAATGAGAACGTGTCGTTTGTTGATGTACCGATTTCGCTTATTTCCTATGATGAATTGAAAGCTTAATTGTCAACCAAAATGATAGAAACTTGTGTAGATCAATCATATTGGCGTGATGGGTCAGTTTCCATGCCTTGCAAGGATGCTAGGGATGTTTTGGATGAGCCGATGGATGTGTTTCATGAGTTGTATAGTTTGAATGTGAGTCGTATTGTTCAAAAAGTCTTTGCCATGGTGGTGGCAAATGTCGTAGGCAAAAATCTAAAAAGAAGTAATGTGGTTTTTAGTTGGAGTGCTCTTTTTGGCTAGTTGGTTTGTTGGCTTTTGTTGTTCTATTAGGGGGGTCTCGTTTGGTGGTTGGTCTTATTCGGGCTTATGTTGTCTTGATTATTTTGGCTAGTCCTCTATGTGGTTTAGTGGGTTTTGTGAGTAGCCTTATGTGAGCTCCTGATCTGTTGTAGTCCAGTTTTGCTTTGTCTATTTTTGTCTTGTGTTTTATGCAGCTTGTTGAGATTTCATGGTTGTTGTCGCTTACTCTGCGGCGTCTGCTTCTTCAGCTGGTTAAGTAAAATATTGCTGCAACCTTTTTAACATTATAAAAATTATTTTAATTACTAATTTTTAGATATAATTTTTTAACATTATAAACTAATAATAAAATATTGCTGCAACCTTTAAAATAAATCTATCTATCAATAATAAGATGACAAAAAAATTTAATTAATCTTAAAAATATAATAATTCATGAAATTATTTAAATTTAATGCATTGCATAACATTTTGCCAACCTAATTAATCATTATTAAAAATAACAAATACAAGAGAAGGTTAACTTACTTTAATTTCATTTTATATTAATAAATTATATTTAATAATTAATCATTTATTAAATTAATATAACATTCAAGCTTTAATTGACTCATTAAAATAGTTAACCAACAATACATATTTTAAAATAAATTATAATTTTAAATATTAGGCTAAGTCTGTACTATAAAATTTATTAATTACAATTGCTTAGTAAGTAATTTTGGCACTTAATCTATTAAATTTAATGTCTAATAATTATTTTTTACACGCTTAATTCTATCACATTGATTATTAATTAATCTTAAGTTACTCTGTAAACTCAATTTTTTTAATTTCTTTAATTAATATGTTAATCCTAACAAACTTTTTGATGTACTTAAGAGTTCATTCCGTGTAGGGGTGTCAATTTCTGGTCACGGGTCGGGTTCGGGTCGAACCCGGAACTGACCCGGGTTCAAAAGGGTCGACCCTAACCCGACCCGGGTGGACAAACAGGTCAGAAATCCGAACCCGGACCTGACCCGGCGGGTTGCCGGGTTGACCCGACCCGACCCGGTTTGGGTTCTGCCGGCACCGGAACAGCGGCAGGTGGACGGCGGGGGCAAAGGCCAGCGGGGCGGACGCGAGCGGGGGCAGCAGCACGGGCGCGCGGGCACTGGCGCGGGCGCGTGGGCAGCGGGCAGTGGGCACGCGGGGGCTGGCTGCGCGGGCGGGCTGCAGGCAGAGGCGGGATTCGAATTTTTTTGAATTAAACGGGTTCGCGGGTTGACCTGGCAACACGTCGGGTCAACCCGAACCCGACCCGTTTTTTGAAATGGGTCAATCTCTTCAACCCGAACCCGACCCGTTTCGAAATCGGGTCGGGTTCAACCCGGATTTTTCGGGTCGGGTCCGGGTCGGGTTTTCGTGTCGGAATTTCCGTGTAAGGCGACAACAGACGAGGGCTTCATTGCGGCATGCCATAAAAAGTTTACTAATTTATATATTTAATATTAAAATATTTATTTCTTATAGAATATTTAAATATTTAAATCATATAGAGATATTAATAATATTAACTTAACTAAAATAAAATATATCTATTTAGTATTTACACATATTTTTTAATGTGATTTTGCACAAAAAATGTATATAAATAAATATAAAAGTTAGGATATTATAGGTTTAAATATATAAAAATGTTGTGATATATATGTTATCTTTTGGATGTTTTCTCGAAAATAAGAAAAGTTGAAAAAATTAAAATGTTATTTTTTATTTTAATCTTAATCAAATTGAAGTTCTCCAGACAACTAACTAGGGTTTTTTTTTTTTCTTTTTTTCTTTTGAAAAAACCCACACAATGGGATCTACACGTTAATTAAAATCAAATTACAAGTCATTAATGAATCAACAACAATGGAAGCAAAAAAGAGCCAATCTATTACAAAATAAAGCACAAGAAAGAAGCGACAAGCCAAAAACAACAATAAAAAAAAGCCATCCAAGAAACAAAGGCATTCAAGGAGGAAATCAATAGAACATACACCCGAGCAAGACATCCTGGTAAACAGCAACAAATCCACGCTGGGTGGAAGATCAACAAGACCATCCTAAAAAAAAAAAAACCCACACATCTACCCAAACCAATATATATATATATATATATATATATATATATATATATATATATATATATATATATATATATATATACAAATTACAAAGAAGATAAGAGAAGATTAAAAGAGCAACCACACCTAAAGCTCTCCAACCAGACAAACCCGAGCACAACCCTACAATAAAAAAAAAACACCACCACAACCAAGAAGCCAAACCACCAACCATCAGGGCACAACCAAAAGAGACCAAGCAACCAAAGCACCGGCTAGAAAAAGAACTACTTCCTTTTCGACTTCCCTCTACGTCGTTTGCCACCCCAGGCAAAAGCTTTCTAAAGAATATGATTAGCTTTTAATTGGAACATTAATTGAACATCCTCTTCCGGCCCTTCCTCCTCATCACAAGGTGAGGAGAGGGACTCCGAGAGGGACTCATTATGATTCTAAACCGCTAATTGAGCTTTCAAACCCTCATTAGAAATTAATAAAACATGGACATCAACAAAAAAATTATTCGACTGTTCCAACAAAGTCATAGGGGTTTTCACACAAGCAACAGGCAAACCCAAGGAATCCACAACATCCCCAAACTCAATAAGCACATCAGATAACACTCCCTCAAAAGGGCTCAGCACATCACTGCCCCCAGAAACAACATCCATATGATCAATAGGTGAAGAAGAATGACTATCAATAATTATAACCATACAATTATTAGCACCACTAAACTTATTAACACCCTCTCTCATATCACAAGAATGAGCCAAAGCCAAAAAATCCTGCACAACCTCACAAGGAGGAACACAAGAGTTTATTAACAAATCTAAGCACTTACCCTCTAACTTACCACTCGAAATAACCACTTGAACACAAGAAGAAGTCCCGACCCCCAAAGCAATGTCCACCAAAACCCCCGAAATAACAGGATCAACAACCAAAGAGCCTTCAGCTACAACATGAAAAGAAATACCATCACCATCCACCCCCACATGCATGAGCATTTTCCAACTGACCATCCAACTCAACAGCCACAACCCCAGGATTATTAGCACCATCAGAGCCACCCTCCAAATCTCTGAAGGTCTGCACACCATGCAGAGAGGGGGAAGAAATATCCAGGGTAGCCATATTATTGCCAACAGTATTCTTAACCACCACACCACGATTAGAAGTAGTAATAGGAACATAAATCGAGATAGCACAATGGGTGCGACATTCACCCCTAATATGTCCAATGCATTTACAATCTACACAAAATGAGAGAAATTCCTCCATTTCAACTTTTTGAATATACCCTAAATTTTCGAGACCTAGCTAGATTTTATTATAATACTTCTCAGTAATGTTGAGCTCCACTAACACACGTGCAAGTGATGGATGAGATCCAATATAAGTGGTACTGTTGATTTTTAAAGGGCGACCAAACATAGAACCCAAAGCATGAAGGATCTGGAGAGAATACAGATGAGATCTTAAACTATGGAAAGAAACCCATAAGGGAAATAGCAGGGGACACAACTCCAATGTTAAGAGAAAGAGACCATTTAGTTAATTTCATGAAACAATTGTTCACAAAATATGATCTATGACAAAACACTCTGCTCTAATCCAAATCATTCTTCAACTTAACCAACACATGCGGCGGGTCAAGCAAAGTAACAGAGAAATCAGCATTAAGCTTGAGGTTAAAGAAAAACTTGCGAATAGATTCCAAACTAGGATGACGAGCAGGAAAAAATCCCACGAACGTGAATTGAAACAGAGCAGCCAATGCTCGAATCTCTGCTTCCGAAATCCATAAAGAGGGGATACCATGGAACGAAGACTTTTTCAGCTTAGGAAAAGTACCATAATTTAACGAAGCAGTAAGGGCCTCAATGAAAGAACGTGATTTGAAAGACCCCTCCAAAAAACCAGGATCAACAAGTTGATTCACTGTCATTCCGGCCGGACGTGGACGAATAGAACAAGCCTAACAAGACATAAAAACCATAGCAACAAGGAAGAAGAGGGCAGGAGACTTCCCCGGCTACAAGTAAGGGTGTCAATATTTGACACGACCCGAAAACCCGACCCAAACCTGACCCGAAAATTTCAGGTTAGGGTCAACTAGAACCCGAAACTAGTCGGGTTCGGGTTCAGCATTTCGACCCGTTTCAAAAATCGGGTCGGGTTCGGGTTAACCCTTTGACCCAAAATTGACCCGAAAGTGACCTGATTTTGACCCATTTTTTACCCTAAAAAAAGAGATTGACTCGTTTTTGACTTGAAAATTAGCCATTTTTTGTTGGAAATGGGTAATTCGGGTCGTGTCGGTGTTGACCCGAACCCGAAACGGGTCGGGTTAACCCTTTGACCCAAAATTGACCCGATTTTGACCCGGCAACCCGAGATTGACCCGATTTTGACCCGAAAAGAAGATATTGACTCATTTTTTACCCGAAAATTAGCCATTTTTTGTTGGAAACGGGTAATTCGGGTCGTGTTGGTGTTGATCCGGACCCGAAGCGGGTCGTGTTCGGGTAAGGAAAATTGACCCGTTTTTAAATACGGGTCGGGTTCGGGTTGACCCGAATAGTGCCGGGTCAGTTTCGGGTTCGACCAGAACCCGACCCGTGACCCGAAATTGACACCCCTAGCTGCAAGCAATGTCGGGAGGAGTGGAAGGAAACCCTAGCGGAGGTGACTTCCTTTTGTCTTTTTAGACAACTAGGGTACAAGCAAATAGATCAAAATAGGAGCTTGCACATGCTCAAGCTCATTTAATAAAACTATTTTTGAGTTTAAGTTCAATTCAAACTCCATCTTATGCTCTACATAATGTAAGTCATTGAAAATAACACAATTCTACGTACCCCCATTCTAAGCCTTGGCCACTCTTTAAGATGATTTGGGACCTCTTCTTTGGCTTCATTTGAGAAAGTTTCTTACTGTTTTTTAAAATAATTTTTTAGTCTAATTTTTTTTAAATAATTTTTGTACTAAAAAAATATTTTATAAAGCAGTACGAAAGCTGTCTCAAATGAAGCCTTAGGTTTTGTTTGGGATGACTTTCTTATTACTTTTCAAAGCAATTTTTTAGTACAAAATTATATTTTTTTAACTAAAAATCTGCTTTAAAAACATAAAAAAAGCTGTCCCAAACGAAACCATATGTTTAGTTTGGAACGACTTTCTTAATGCTTTTTACAACGACTTTTTAGTATAAAAATTTTAATTTTTGTATCAAAAAGCTACTTTAAGAAGCAGGAAGAAAGTCGTCCCAAACTAAACCTTAGTCAATAATAATACTTGATTGTGATACTTATGTTGAGGCTCAGCTCATATTTGTGTCCACAATAATCTACCTAATACCTAGTATATACATATTTTATAGGATTTCTAGATCAACTTTTCTTTTATCTCTTAAGACGAATTATTGTATATAAAAATTAGATGGTTGGCCCACATTTAAGTAGTAATTTTTACAGGTTTTACTTCAGCAATAGGCCCTCCACCAGCTTAGCACAGTTGTGGGCTTTTGATCATTGCTATCTTATTTGAATTTTGACTGGCTCTTAGCAAAGCTAATTTAATAAAAAACATTTTAGTATAAAATATTTTTGTACTAAAAAATTATTTTAGAAATCAGTAAAAAAATAGTCTCATACTCCTACTAACAAATATCAAAGCTTACCAAAATTTATCCAAACTGAGCCATCCCGCCTTCATTTAAATCTACACAGCAAAACTCCATACAAACACCCCATACGACCGCTAAAACCTTTTCCTAACACCCTATATTTTTCGAAGAATTGTAACACTCATCATATCTCCCAACATAACCCTATCTTAACCTCCACAAAACTTAGCCTATTAAATTTATTGATTCTTAAATTAAAATTTTTTAACTAAAACTCTGTTTTAAGAAACAATAAAAAAAACCGTCACAAACCAAAGGCTTCTTTTGGGACGACTTTATACTGATTCTTAAAATAATTTTTATTATAAAAGAAACAATAAAAAAATCATCTCAAATGTAGCCTAAGATGACATTCATTCGAATATTTTGAATGTTTTCATATTTCCTACTAAATATTAATATCAAAAGCCTAGCTATATATATAAAACTCTCAAATACACATTATTCATTTTGGCCCCTTTGAATTACAATATTAGAATTCTAAACTATATGTTGATGCTATCCTTTAAGCCACAATGCGTTATAGATTTATAATTATATAAATGACGTATTAATTTGTTTGATTAAGACAAAATAGTATTATCCATTGAGTGTTAATTTTATTTAATATGATTATCATATTTTAGACCATACTTTTCTTATAATTATAATATATATGTTCGCGGCCATTATTGATTGTTGGAAAATTTAATCAAAATTAGTTTGAATAAAGAATGCTGTGACAATCGAAGAGAGCGATGCGGTAAATAATCTGATTATCGACACTTTAAAATAATATAAGAAATTTAAGTTGGCGGCTAATCTTTATCACCATAATTATACTTACCGTCGTAATAAGTTATTAATTTTAAAACATATTTTAGAATAGAAACAATTTTTAGGAGATTTTTTTTTGAGATAAAAAATAATGTATTAAATGATTCATGTCATGATTATTCAATAAGTTTGACGTTGTTTATCGACCACTTAATGTTAATATATATATATATATATATATATATATATATATATATATATATATATATATATATATATATATATATATATATATATATATATATATATATATATATATTGTATTGATATTATTACCTCTGCATTGATATAATTACCTATTCTCCACTCCCTATCTGCGAACTCATCTCTGATGCATCTTCAACCGCAGGATGTCGCTCTCTAATCAACACCGTTCTTCTATAACAACCTGTTTCATCTTTCATTTATATATATACTGTGTGATGTAACAATGAACATATAGCAAAATAATAGAATGAGTTTCAAATGATGTTCTCCTTTATTACATTTGTTGCAGGTAAGTCTTCTTTATATAATGTAACCCTCCACTTTTTTCATCGTGGACTTTGAACTTGATAAAAATAGTGATAACAATACTATTATTGTTGTTTTTGAGAGATACAGAGATATCAATCATCCCACAATTTTTTGTTTGATGGTCAACCAAAGAGATATCTAAGATGTTTTAATCATTGTGTTCAAAATTATTGTGCTCTTCGATGATTAAGTGTTCTCTTCATCATTGATTAAGAGTGACCAATAGTTATGACTTTACATATGATAATCGTATATTTGCTAGTGGTCTGCTTTCGTTGGTTTTTATGCTGGGTTTTTCCTTGTTTGTATCATTTGGGTGCTTTGGTGGCCTCAATAAGTGGCTCTTCATTGGTTTTGGTTGTTCTTTACCTACCTATTATGTTCCATTTTTGGGGTGGTTTTGGTTAGTCTTCTTCATATAGATTTGTATGTATATATATATATATATATATATATATATATATATATATATATATATATATATATATATATATATATATATATATATATATATATATATATATATATATATATAAACACGTTAGCCATATGTGGTTTCTCCAAAAAAAAAAAAAAAAAGAGGGAGAATGAAATTTAGTTTTGGAACCTAGATGTATATTAATTTTCTTAATCAAGAGTGAGCTAACAATGCACCTTCATCAGATTTACTTATTTTGAATTCTCTAAAAAAAGGTTCTAAATTAAAACTTAATTAATTACATGCTTTCATTGTACTTATAATGGCATGCATGCTTATGTGAATTATCAAGTTATATACCCAAATTTCATTTAATAATTATGTAATAAAACACATATACATATAGCTTATTTATCAATAAGAATGATTAGTGATGCGCAAATGTAAATATCTCCTTTGTAAATAAAATGTTGATCACTTGCATGGTGATGACGAGAGATTTCTAAGCTTTAAGCTTAATACACTCTTTGACTTGATGATCTTCAATCTTTTTTTTTTATTGTATTGGAAGATCAAATAATAATAATAATAATAATAATGATGATTTTAATTTAGTCTCTAATTGGCAATACCAACAATTACATGTTAATAAATCCGACGTCGATCAAGACAAGATTATTTCACTCCTAATAATTGCAAGCTTTATTATGAAGTAGGAAAGCATTTGTCCTATATTTAGCATTTTCTTCCTTATGTCCATAGTCTTGGCTAGCTTCATGACTATTAGTTTTTGTCATTGGGCGAAATATCTTTCAGATAAATTAGCAATGTGATGACTTCACCCAATAAGTCATTTACACCACAAGTCAACCATATAGTGATACAGAGCATCTTAGTAAAACTGCTCTTTAGACATAATTGTTTTAGTTTGTTAGTTGTTTTTAGAACCTTCTAGGTTTCTTTACTTGATTAGTATAAATAGAATAGTTGTAAAAAGAGGAATATTAATGAATATTTTTGGGATTTAGCATTGTTTTCACTGTTTTAGTGTTCTTGCTCTTAGGAGCTGTGTTTTGCTGATGGTTCTTCAATGATCTCCCAACATCATATGGTATCAGAGACGACTTTGGCCCTTGATGTCGATCAACTCATGCGTCGATCGGGTTTTGGATTCTTTGGAAAAACCATGTATGAAGATAGGCTGTTAAAGGCATTCTAAGCCTTCACCAACCGGCAACAATACCGACTATTCTACACATCCACCAATGGTAACCATACCATCATACATCTTCGCGCTCACTCCACACACAATCCGCCTATCCACGACCAAAGTCTGTCCGCGACCTTGGTCGCGCCTATCATGATCGACCCGCATCGTCGATCTGAGTCAGTGCCCTTGCTTGTCCAGTTTGCACGAACGTCGGCAAAGGTGTCCACGATACTCGTGACAATAGGCATCTGCTCCAATCCTGCTATCTGCATTCCACGATCACTTAATCCCATCTCTCACACTGTGTTTGACGTTCAACCCGATTGCTATATGATCTTCCCCAGACCAACTTCATCTGCACATCTCACAGACCGCTCTAGTACACGACCACTGTAGCGCCCAAGCATGCTCTGTCTACATGCACCCATCTCTGGCCCATGCTCGTGCTTGGGTGTGCCATCTCGCATGCGCCATCTCAGATCCTTCCCAGGTCCACAACCTACTCTTTGTTGGCTGCCCAAAGAGTGTCGTCGATGGCTACACTCCTACAACTACTCCGACAATTATGTGGTCGCCATATGGACTCTATTAGCGTCAGGGCGTAAGATGTGTATCATAGAGCTCTTCAGTCCTTGAAGCCTCGACTCCTACGAGCTCATTCACTCCGCGAAGCTTCATGGGCTTCTCCTCCACCTCTTCACCACAACGTCTTCCCCGCACAAGCCAGTTTCCACGTAATAGGCCCGTTGCTTCACTTTTTTCGTACTGGAGGAGAATGATGCATAGCATCTCAGTAAAAATGCTCCTTAGGCATAACTGTTTTAGTTTGTTAGTTGTTTCTAGAACCTACTAGATTTCTCTACTTGACTAGCATAAATTAATAGAATAGTTCTAAAAAAAGGTATATGAATGAATATTTTTGGGATTTAGCAGTGTTTTTAACTATTTTTGTATTCTTGCTCTTAGGAGCTGTGTTTTGGCGATGGTTCTTCAATGATCTCCCGAAATCATATAGCAGGTCGGCCACCCAACAAGTTAACTGAGTAGGATGATAGCGAGTTCAACCAATAGAATGTTGGCTTCATCCAGCAAGCCCAACAGATTGATAACTTCATCTAGTAAATCAAAAACTTTATCCAGCAAGCCGACCAAAAAAAAAAAAAAAAAAACAAGCTACTCCTTCCAACAAGTCGGCAATTGAATCATATCAATCAAGGATGAATCTACGATCAATAGCTATCCACGTGTACTTTTTATATATGTCTAAGATACATTTTTAAGCTACGTGCATGCCTTATGTAATAAAATGAAATATAATTTAAATAGTTTTTCTATAGCACCTAAAATTCTACGAATATGAAGCAATAGATCAGGTCCAATTATTTTTTAACAATTTAATTCTCAGAAGTTTTCTCTTTTAGATCATTTCCTTTAAAAAAAAAAAAAAAACAAAACAAAAACATATATTAAATAAACATGAGAATGGTTACAGCAGCGAAAGACCCAAAAATAAAAGGAAAAAGGCAGAAGACAACCTAAATTGGGCTCAGTACATGGCCGAGGCTCCCAACACCCCCGAAGCCTCGCACGGACCATCCAATCAGGTGAAGTCAGCGCCCAAAAAACGAACCAAACTCAACGAACAACACCAGAGGTTGCCACCCGCTCGATGACGAGAGTACGAGCCTCATCCACATCATAGCCCCCATAAACCCGACCATATAAATCATAATAGCAACCCGAAGCAAACGTAAGAGAAAAAAAACAAAAAATTACATTTAACAGAACAATCATCTTCTTCTACGACCCCTCCCATGAAAACAGCCACGGGAAGCAACCGAGCAAACAGGCCTATCTCGTACCAAAGTGAACTCGTTACCAGGATCAGAACCACCACAGAATTCCGGAGACGCTAAGCCGCAATCCGAAAAATCGGATTCAGATTCAAACTCAGAAGAACCATGTAGCCAATCTACATGGTTCCTAATATCAAAACCCGAGTTATCCCCCAAGCTTTAAGCTCATTTCCTTATTTAAGATCTTCTTTCTCTTTTTTGGTGGTCTTTTAAGAACTTCAAGGTCGTGGGAGTAAGGTTTAGTTGTCACCTACGAATAAATCTAAATTTAATTTATATAAATATTATGTTCAATTTTTATCATTTTTTTTTCGGAACGAGGGTATCTACCCGCTGCCACCTTAGCTTGTGAGGCACTTGGCAGCGTAACTAATCCCTCGGCTGACCTAGTAGAGGCACCCACTCCAAATAACCTCCTGACCCACACTTAATTGGGACTCTACTTAAGAGGCATTGCCGCCCGAGGGGATTCGAACACAGTTTGGAGGTTCCCAACCGTACTCGTTCACCAACCAAGCTAAGCATCTGTGGGTATTATGATCAATTTTCTATCAATAGCTTTATTAAACGACCAGGACGACGACGACGAGAACAACAACAACAACAACAATAATAATAATAATAATAATAATAATAATAATAATAATAAAGTTGGTAATGGACCCCCTCCCTTCCAACATTTTTTGCTATTACGTACATCTCACCATCAGGCTGTTATTCTTTCCAAAGAACCGTTCAACTTATCTGTATGTTTTCCTAAGGATAACTCTCAATAATTTAAAAATAAGACAAAACCAGCGAGATAAGGTTTCATTGGCCTTATGGATTCAGGAGATTTAACGCTCCCAGTCAGGAGATTTCAATCGTTTAGTTTTTTTTTTTGTAGTCAATTAAAAGAAATGACACTCATGATTAGATAATTAGATGAACTGATAAGATCATGATTATAAAATATTTTTATATAAAAAATCTGAGCAACTCTTAGAGCAGATTAAGGCTTCGTTTAGATCAACTTTCTTACTGTTTTTTAAAATAGCTTTTTAATACAAAAATTTCAAGTCCAATAAATATTTGCACTAAAAAATTATTTTAGAAAACAGTAAACAAGCTATCTCAAACGAAGCTTAAACTTACGAGAGGTCAAATACAGTAGTGGTTAATTAGTTAGAGGGCTTTATCTTTTTGCTACTAGTCTGAACTTAAATTAGATTAGGGGTGTCAATATTTGACACGACCCGAAAACCCGAACCCGACCAAAAAATTTCGGGTTAGGGTCAACCTGAACCCGAAACGGGTCAGGTTCGGGTTCAACATTTCGACCAATTTCAAAAATCGGGTCAGATTCGGGTTAACCCTTTGACCCGAAATTGACGCGTTTTAGAACTGAAAACCAGATTTTAACCCGACAACCCGAGATTGACCCGAAGCGGGTCGGGTTCGGGTCAGGAAAACTGACCCGTTTTCAAAAACGGGTCAGGTTCGGATTGACCCGAATAGTGCCGGGTCAGTTTCAGGTTAATTCGACCCGAATCCGACCCGTGACCCGAAATTAACACCCCTAAATTAGATTTAGGAAAGCCCGTTTTACTTGTCGTATCTCTTTCACTTGTGGTTAATTACATGCTTTCCTATTTAAATTTCTTAGGAGACATTTACATGTAAATTGGAAGCATGCTTATGTTTTTAATGGAGTTAGTATATGATCAAAGACACAAACATATAGATCATGAAAATTAATATATGTTCAAATTAACAACTTAGTTATAAAATTTTGTCTTTCTTGATGGATGGTTTGAAAGATTCTACAACATGTATCATTCATGCATGTCTTCCAAATGCATGCATGATATATATAGTAAAATGATGTGGATAAAGTAGATAACATGCATGCTTATTCTCCATATGTAGTAGAAGGTTTGATGTGCACACTAATATGATGAACACATGCTACATGCTAAGCTAGGTTTAGATAAGAGGTCTCAACTTGGAAGTTTTAGCATAAAAGTTGGGAGAAAAGTTATAAAAGGATATGATTTTGATATAAATATTTAAGTGTTTAGAATATGAAAGACATTGGTATAAATAAGAGGATGTTCAAACAATATATAGAACAACATAAGATTTTATATTGTTTTATAAAGTAATTTTAAATAACTATATATATTATTTTCTTATAAGTATATCTTTATTTTATAGTGATATATATATTTTATTTTTAAATTCTTCAGCAATCTTAGAAGCGATTTATTTGCATAACACGAAAAAAAATCATTCATATTGCTTACACAATTAGTTTGTAAAATTTTTTAGAAAAAAAATATCTAAAAATGATATGAAAATAAAATAAAGATTCTTCATCTATCAAAATTTATAGATATTCAATAAGACAAATCTTGGTTAGATATCCAAATTTATTTCAAATTATCATTTTCACTCATCTCTTGGCATTCACTCTAGGTTAAAAAAAAAGGTTAGAAAAATTCACATAAGATTTCAAGACAATAGTTAGGAGCACAAATGGAGAGAGAACTTTTGAACTGTCACTACAGGAAAAACGTCGAAATCCGGCGGTTATCCTATTTTAACCGGCGGTTTTTTGGACTACCGGCGGCTTTACAGCGGTTTCTGGGCCGCCGGAAAAAAATCGCGTAGGAAACTTTCACCGGCGGTTTTTTACCTGCGGTTTGCCGGCGGTTTGGACCGCCGGTTTCATTTAGAATTTATAACACTATGAAAACGATATTCATTTGTGACAAAATTTACGACTCGGGTTAAGCTTTGTCGCAAAATTCTTAACATCTAGAAATCTCATATGCCCTAACTTTCTATTTTGTTTGCTAAGAAGGTTTATATTGTACGTGCATATAACCTCCCTACAACAACAAGCTTTTCATCCATCGAGTGCATATAATCTCACCTTATTTCTCACTCTCTCACTTCTTTTAATAGTTCTTAACCTCTAGATTGGCTCTTTAGCTCCTTTGATACTACTGATTATGCTAAATCAACTATTAGCCACCACCATTGATGGCCACAAAGCTAATCCACATTGTTGCCAGGGGAATATACGTCCTCTAGCTCCATAGCCGCTACTATTGACCACCACAAGAAATTTCTTCATATATTTTCAGATGTATATCATATCAATAATATTTCACTTGGTAAGAAAATTTTTGTGATGCTTCAAAAATTAAGATGGGAATAATTTGGAATATTTTTAATTAAGTTCTTTATTTAGGGGTATGTTAGGTATTAGTCCTAGATTTAGGTTTGTTTTTGTGTAGCTATTTGTATAGCTGTAGGTGTTGCTTTTGTGCATATTAATAGGCTTTAGCTTGTATTAGGAATTCAGCCAAGAGAAATAAAGTTTTGCATAGTTTGGCTCACGTCTCCTCCCTCTCCTCTCTCCCTCCTCCTCCTCTTTCAAGATCCATGAGGAAGTGCTTCTTCCCCAAGTGAAGGGATCTCACAGGATATTTGAGCTCAAATCTATGAATTTCGCAAAGCACGTAACAAATAAAACTATTTGTTCAATATATTCATGTTGTGTGCATTATCTTATAGCTAAATTTGACCTTCAATATATTCACAATGACCCCATAATACTAATATTTTATTTCTATTCAAAAAATTATTAAGTATTTCTTAAAGAATTGTTCTAATTTTTTATTTATTTTAATAAATCATAATATATGTTTAAATTGCTATTCATACTAATTTATTACCCCCGCACACCGATTTCAGAGAGAGAGAGAGAGAGAGAGAGAGAGAGAGAGAGAGAGAGAGAGAGAGAGAGAGAGAGAGAGAGAGAGAGAGAGAGAGAGAGAGAGAGAATTGTAAACCCTTCACTTCAGCAAATATAACACATGCAGATTTTTTTTTTTTTTTTTTCATAAAAGATTGATTTTAATAGATGAAAATAAACATACAAACCAAGATAAAAAAGAGGAGGATAAAAAAGAGGCGAACATAAGAAGCAATACAGCCAAATTAAAACTCTACAATAAGCGACATGTTGCAACATAGCCTGAAAACAAAAAGAAAAAAACAAAGCCAAGAAGGATGCCGACGCCACCCAGTTGCTACGCTTGGACCTTCCTTGGAGATAGAGAAGGCAACATACATAAGTCCAAAATACACAAAGTCGCTAAAAAACGAGCAAAAGGCCACAAAAAAACTAGCATAGAGTCAACTACCAAGGTTGTCAAACAAGCCAAGATCATTCAAGAGGCATGCATGAAACCTGCCTCATTATTATCCGACTCTGAAATTCCGAGCAGCCAAGAAGACAACATAACTGATAACAACTAAAAACCCACAGGCAAGTAGCTACCAAATATAGATATGATCATGATTATGTAGATAAGAAAAATATATATTAATTTCATGATGAAAATCTTTTGATAAAAAATTTAATGATGAATAATATAAATATAAACATTACAAAATAATTTTTTATTTTGCATAATTTATATTATCTCTTGCATTGAATGGAAGGAAAGGAGACAAGTAAAATTGATGATTAAATAATAATAATTAATTTCACTAATCTCTTGACATTCAATATAAGGGATAATATAAATTATATAAAATAAAAAATAAATGAAAACAAATAAAATTTATTTTACAAGTTAATATGAGATATTTAATTACATGAATCACCATAAATTTTTTCTTACTTAAAAAGGCATAGATATCATGTACCTTTCAATTGACCATACAAATGCTAGTGATTTGATACTTTAGCCTTACAAAATAAAACAAAGAGTGATTTTGCAATTTAAGAAATCGAAATGGTCAAATTTCACGGCAGTTTTTATAGTAATGCAAAATCTGAAAATGGCAAAGAAGCATAATCAATAGAAAACTCATGCAAATTTTTAATTTCATCCGAGTCTCTATTTGTGCAAAATTTAATTATTAATTAGCACATTTTCGAGTCATTGACATCAATAATTAAAATAAAATTGATGAAATCGATTGATATATATGTAATTCTTATATTACATATCAGTATATCACATTTAAAATGTAATTTTTTTTTAAAGCTCAAATTAAGATTCTTGTTGCTGGACCCTAAGAGAATAGAGAAATTACAAAGAATGTGATTGAAAGGATTTGAAAAATATTTATGTATAATTTAGAGGTAGAGGTTCCATATCAGTATGCATTTGAAATTCTTTAAAAAAAATTTGAATGTTATCCACAAGAATTAACTTATTTTTTATTTTGTATTTGACTTATTATCAAAGTTCAACTTTATTAATGCAAAATATAGATAGAGATTTTATTTGGGGTAGTTTTTTTATTATTTTTTAAATCAACTTTTTTGTATAAATATTTTTTTTTGGATTAAAAATTTTTCTATTAAAAATCGGGTCCAAATGAAGCCATAATGTCTATAGTATCAATTTAGGCTTCGTTTGAAATGACTTTTTTTATTGCTTTTTAAATCATTTTTTTAGTATAAAATTTTTAATTTTAAACTAGAAAGTTGTTTTAAGAAGTAATAAAAAAACTGTCACAAACGAAGCCTTAGTGTTAAACCAATATTTACAATTCACCAAAAGATTTAAGATTAATTAGTGAGGTGAATATATATATATATATATATATATATATATATATATATATATATATATATATATATATATATAAAGCAATTTCATGAGACAAATAATAATAATAATTGATATATCATCAAAAAATTATCTTGATCAAGCACGCATCTCGAGGCAAAAAATCATGTTGAAAAATTTAAAAATTAAATGGGAGACCATTTGAACCTTGATTTCAGCAAAGTTACAATCGAACTGTATGTCTTGGAAATACGAACCCGACAACACCAAATTCGACAAAGTCCAAGACCAAGTGGGTCCAAATCAAAGACCCAAAGCACATTTGGAAGGTTCAAATCATAATTTGGATTACCAAACGGTTTGCAAATGTGACATGCATATAGTTGAATCGAACGGCTCGACGAGACAAATCAAATGAACCCAAGATCGATGAATTCTGAAATCATTAAGACATTCAAATGCTCAATAAATGCACCATGATAAAAGGATTCAACATAAGCCATACATTCAAACTACTCCCAATTTACCCTTGATTTTCCTCATATTACTTGTCATGCCACTCTAAAATAAATTATAAATAGACAACGCATTTCTCATAGAAAGGGACCCCCAAAGGGGGGAAGAAGGAAGCAAGGAAGAAAATGAAGAGAAGGAAGAAACTCCTCCTCGATCATCGTCGGACTTTCACCCGGCAGTAGACTAACGTCGGACTCCTGCCGATCACTAACTAACGCCAAAATTAAGCAAGAAAGCAAGAATAGAAGGAAGAAAAGGAAGAGAAGAAAGAGAGCTCTCTTGTCATCAGACTCTTCCTCGACTATCACTAAACTTAACCACCCGACATCCTACCGATGCCAAAGTTTTGCCCGTCATTGGATTTCAACGTACCCGATGCCAGATCTCCACTCGTCGTCAGATTTCTACTCGACGTTGGACCTCCGCTCGTTGTCGGAATTCTACCCGATGCCGAACTTTTGCCAGTCGACGGATTTTCGTCCGACTTCTTCCCGACGTCGAACTTTCGTCCGACTTCTACACGACGTCGAAAATATACCAACGCCAAACCTCCGCTCGTCGCCAGATTTCTACCCAATGTCGAACCTCCGCTCTTCGCCAGATTTCTACCCAACCCCGGACTTCTGCCTGTCGCCAGACTTTTGTTGGACTTCTTTCTAACGCCAGACTTCTGTCAATCTACAGACTTCTACCCAACGCCGTACTTCTGCTCGCCATCGGATTCCTACTCGACACAAGACTTCTACCCGACGACATACTTCTGCCCGTCGAAAGACATTCATTGGATTTCTATCCAATGCTATAATGCTAGACTTTGGCCATTATTGTTTTCTTCCCGATGTCGTCCATCGGACCTTCATCGCCAGACAACGCTCTTTATGTCCTTCGTCGCTCGCAGACTACGGTCCTTCCGACTTACGTCGCCCACCGACTACATGCAATTCTTCCGACCTCCGTTGCTCATTGACTATGGACCTTCCAACCAAGCAAACACATCAACATTGATTCTTTCTATTTTCACTATGTAACACACTCTATATGATGTATATATGTTACATAAAGTCATGGCCTTCCCTCCAATGAAGAGTCTCATTTGTAATTCAATGCAAATACTAGTGGATTTATTCAAACTGGGTTAGATCACATAATTTTTCCCCTTTTTAGGATTTTCCACTTAAAAATCTTTGTGTATTCTATCAATGATGCACACTCTCTTTTTATCTGTATGCATGTTGGATCTTTGTACAAAGCTAAGACATTAAACTTTATACTTTTCTACAGCTGTGAATACTCAAATAATAATAATAATAATAATAAATGATAGGATCTAAATGTTTAAGTGGATAAGGAATCCGCATAAACTGTTTTATTAGTTCACTTCAGATTTATTCTCGAATGACATCAAATCACACTCACAAAATTCAAGATATTTTAGTGAATAAGATTGAATGAGATATGAAAGTAAGAAATCTAGAGAGAGAAAATCCAGAAATTGATTTGAATAAAGTGACCATAAAAATTCCATTTTTTTTTTTACTTTCTCTTTCTAAAAATAGACATCTCATGACCTATTATTTGGAAGACTTTGGGCATTAAGAAAAGGCTATATCAAAGTAATACGTTTTTGAAAAAATATATTGTAGCTTTAAATGTATGTCTAACTAAATTCATGGGATGGATACACATGAACATCATCTCAATGCACTCCGACTTTGATGAGCGACAATCATTGAGTGAGGTTGTATATGAAATAATTGAAGTCGGCCACTTAAAGTCGGCCGCTTGAAGAGTGAATTCGGCCACTTGAAACATGAATTTGGCCGCTTATTACAACTTTGACAATTACATTCTATAATCCTCTTGCTTCTTATGTTGATGATGTAAACACTAGCGCTATGAAACCACATATTAGTCATTAAAGTGGTTGTTCATTCTTCCATAGAATATTAGCTCTAGATATGAGAACATGACACTTTTAGTCGAGGGCCGATAATATTTTTTCCTTATCAGTATGTTGATCGTATCGCGTTACAATTAGTGCATGACTATGAAGTGATCTTATGACTAATTTCACTCTCCCATAAGAGAGATTATTCTGTGCGGACGCTGAACGTAGTTCACTATCTGGAGACCAATCAGAATGCACCACGTCAGCGGTACTGAGTCGGATACCAAGCCGCGGTACCGAGCAGTACCGTGCATGGGGTTACATGGCGCATTTTGATTGGTCTCCAAATAGCGTTCGGCGTCCTCACAGAATAATTTCACCTCCCTCCCCCCTCCCATAGAGACCTTAGGCTTCGTTAGTACAGATTTTTTATGCATTTTAGAAAACAGTAAAAAAATTGTCTCGAGAAAGCCTCAATATCCATGCAGAAAAAAAAAAAAAAAGAAGATTACGATCAATAAATTGTTTTTGATAATTTATAAGTACAAAAAGTTAGTAGCAAACTCAACTTGCCTGACTTAACAGCGAAGTTGATAGTATAACAGAGCTCTGTAATTCAAGAACAAATGTGGTAAATCCTCAATCACAAAGAACTCCTGAAAGTTTGATGTCGAGTCATACATAGGACGACCAAGAAAAACTTGTAAAGATTGAAAGTAATTAATATTACATTGATTGATAAAGTATTGACATGCTCCAGTACACAAAATATAAAATCGACACTGTTTGTGTTGCTCAATTGCATATTTGATTAAAAAAAAAGTCTTTTTTTTTGGCAAGATAAATAGTATTCTTAAACATGCAAGTATTTTCTATAAGATTAAGTTATGTCTGATGAAAAGATAAGCTAAGGTATTATCAAAAGGTGAAAAAAATTTTCCTTATTTTTTTTTATCCGTGCTTAAAACCGACATAGGCAGTTTTAATTTTTTTTTTTCAATTATAATCCAAAATTGTATAATATTAAATATAAGATAGTAAATAACTTACAATTTATAACGTCTATTTTTCAAATTTTGAAAAAGTTGAATGATTACTTTATTATCAATAGAATCTAAAATTTCTTTATCAATATAAACAATTAATAAATCATTTATCTATTGATCTCCAATCATATTTCGTAGCCAATTTTTTATAATATTTATGACAGAGAATGCTCTTTCGAGGATTGTTATAGCAACCGGTAATACCAATGCCAGTTCCAATAGTCTAAAAACAACGTTTTTTTTTTTGTACTCTAAAAACAACATGATATATAATACATTTCCTACTTTGCATCATTTTCTCAGCAAAGCTTCCTATACCTTTTAATGAAGAGAACTGATCATCAGATCGTATATCCATTTGATAAGATTCCAATTGATTTTCAAGAACCGTCTGATCAAAAAGGCTAAAAATTAATTGGATAAAACTGTGTAATTCTAATAAATTTGTCTTTTTAAATGCACAAAATTCGTTATTATAATTCAAACATGCAATACATAAGAGCAGCTCGATATTTATTTCTATAAAACGATTATTCAACTCTTGAAACTGCATATCAATCAATATGTAGAAAATTTCAACCTAAAAATGTTATAAATTTGTTATTTATTGAGCCCCAGGGCGAGGCTGGCCACGAGTACTTGTTAAACCAAGAATGATTAAAACGTATGTCTTTCATCCCACGTTTAGTTTTTGGAAAATCATGACTGCGAGGTTGAAATGACCATCTTTGAAAATATTTTCTACGAACTTCATCTTGAATGTTAGGATTAAAGCCAGTAATATGATTTCATTGTCTTGGATCAGATGAAAGATTTTTCATACTTAATTCCATATTTTTTGGTCAATAAACATCCACTCGAATGCACTTTTCATTTTTCTCTTGATCAACCTTACTGTTATTCTCATCCATATTATTTTGATCAACCTTACTGTTATTCTCATCCATATTATTTGATATTTTTGAATTTGAAGATCGCTTGAAATATCTTTCCATGATGTACAAACTCATACTCAAAGATGCCTTTAAACTAGATATCTACAATATACTGTTATTCAGTTAAAATATAAAATTAAGAATTCAAACAAGAATCACATTCAAACAAATCGACAATGACAAAGCTACTAGAGAAAAATATAATTTTGTAAATACAAAATTACTAGATTTCTCTAAATTGAAATCAACAAAAAAAAAAAAAGACCTCTCGCATCTCCGGGCCGATTGGCTGAAGACACAAGCAGCGGCGCAGTCGCCGTCAGGAAAATGCACAGAAGAGACTCTCCGACACGCCTAACACCATCGGCTGTCGTCAGAGCATAATCAAGAATAAAACAAAATTTCAATTTTTTGGAGAAAAAGAGCCTACCACTTTGTATTCTTCTTCCCTCGGTTATTGATTGGAGCACACGATGAAAATTTTACTGCATGAAGGTAAAAGAAAAAGAAGAAAAAAAATAGAGTATTAACATAGCGAAGGTAATTGAAAATTCATATAATGAAACTTGTAGTCTTACTAGTTTATCTTCTTTTAGAGCCATAGATGCTAAGAATGTTGTTAGGGTTCAAACCTAGTTCTTATCATTGGGCCTGTTTACATAAAAACAAAAAATTAAAAGATTGAGAGATTCTTTTAACACTGGGTATTATTAGGGAACTGGTATATCCATGCTATTGATCGATACATGGTACAATGTATGCTTAAGATGTTTTTGAATGCTAGAATGACATGTTCTAAAGACATTCAGATGAATCATTACTTAAGACAAGTGAGAAATATTATAATGTTTTAAATGGTCTAAAACTATAAGACATTTTCTTTAGTTTAAGTAAAATAGTGAACACTCTAACTAAGCTGTTAAGATTAAAAATATGGAAAAGTGCTCTATAAAACATATTAGGTGGATTTTCTTAGAGGACTTACAAAACTATATAAAACACTCTAAGAAGACCTACATAATATCAAGAAGTGTTTAATATGGCAGGTAGGCATAATAACTCAAATTATACTATGTAAGGTATTATTTACACATGCCTTATTAGGCTAAAACTTATAGAATTATACTGTTTATGTAACTGCTTAAGAGATCATATGCAAACCCAAAAGTGACAAACAAGCTTAACTAGGTAGTTCTCGAGGGATATTCGCCCATTATATCAAAAGGTGCCTTATGTATTAGAGAGTAACGTATAATTTAAGAAGCCTAGTAACTTTTTCTTTATTTTTCTATATAATCAAGATCATTATTTTCCTCCTTAAATTCTTAAATACTAGGTAGTATACTAATAATTACTCCTTATATGGGCCTCAACCCTAATATTGACTTCTCACCAAAGCATGGAGATTATTATTGCTCGCCACCCTAGGACCATTCTCTAATGACACATCATATTAATGGTGACAATGCTCTTATACCAATTAAACTAACCCTAGTTTATACTATACAAGATTTGTTTGCTTTGGCCCAAACAATCCAATACCAAATTGAACATCATAAGTTTATCCTTTTTCATATAATTTTCTATTAATATTTTATTACATGCACATGTAATTATAGAGTTCTCAAATAAAATTCATGTATTCATTATGAAATGTGGACTATCGTTTTCATACTCATGTACTAAATAAGCCTGCTTGTTTATTAATGTATGTTACTTACCTAAATTTTAAATTGGAATATCGCTTCTAAGTTATAACAGTCAAACAACATATAACAATATAGAATGTTCATGGCATAATTCTAAAATGATAAAAATATATTATCATGTTATTGAGCTATCTCTTTAGGGAGGGTGATGCATGGAAGTTTTTAAATATATTTTTAGGAATATTATCTAGTTGGAAATCACATGTTTGCTCCCTTGTCTAAGGAATAGTCGTTATTGGGCACCAAAATGATGGTTCATTTTTACTTGTGCAAATGAAAGGGTGGTGAAATTCTAATGATATATCTCACCATATGTTGTTTTATATTCAAATATTAAAAATATTACTTATGAATATAAATTAAATAATACGAGGATTTACGTGTTGATATTGATGTTATTTCATGTCAAAGTTGAACAACTACATTAATTAGAATGGTTTTAAGATTTTGACAAATATATATGCATGCTATGATTCTATATGAAAGCAATTATGGTAGATTAATCAAGCATGAGATGATTGCATCATTATGATTTCTTAGAAGTTTACATTATTGTGATTGCTTAGAAGTTGAATTTTATTCAAATGGGCCCTTAAAACAAATTTAATTATGAAAAAATAATAGTGGTTCTTATCATGTTTGATGTCACCACCAACTTGAAGCTCAAGGTTTTATTTGGGACAACATTTTTACTACTTTCTAAAACAACTTTTTAGTACAAAATTTTCAAAAATTTATTATTAAAAGAATTTTTGTACTAAAAAACTGCTTTACAAAGTAGTAATTAGGAAGTTGTCCAAAACGAAGCCTAAATCTTAATTAACACTTGTTTCATTGGATCAATTTCTAAACTTGTGGTTGTCGTCATGCATTAAAATGGAATCTCTTTGTTCTTAGAATATATATATATATATATATATATATATATATATATATATATATATATATATATATATATATATATATATATATATATATATATAAAAGAGATTATATATAAACTATTACATAATATAATTAAATTATTAGACAAATAAAACTACAAAAGTATTAGACAAATATAAATAAATTATAAGATATTCACAATTATAATCATAATTAAAAAAACTAAATATCATAAATATCTAATAGTTGAATTATATTAAGAGATTATATTAAGACATAAAATATAATGTGCATAAAAATTAATCATAATTTTAATTAATGTCTATTATGAAGGTTTCATTTGGGACAACTTTGTTACTGTTTTCTAAAACAATTTTTTCAATACAAAATTTTTTTAAACAATAAAACTTTATACTGAAAAGTTGCTCTAGAAAACATCAAAAAAGTTATCTCAAACGAAGTCTAAATAAAGTAATTTTAATCGATGACATCGCTATTAAGCTGCATGTAACTTGCATCCCTGATCAAGATTTTATTTTTAATTTTAAATTTTTGGTTCATCTATTTTACAAGCCAAGCAGATTAAATAAGTCGTTAACTTATGCTAGGTCAAGCATTCAAGAATCAAAACAACCAGCAAGTAGGAAAATGGGGACTGTTTATGAAAAGCCACAAGGAAATTATAAGAAATTAGAGTAATTTCAACTTCTTCTTTTTTACTGAGATGTAGAATATTTAGGTATTTTAGGAATTAGTTTAACTGAGTAGGTTAAAGCCAACAACATCATGACTTAGATTTTTCAATGAAATGCTAGGTTCTTTTCAACAGTAGACATTATTTATGGCCCAGTACTTCTTTAGATAGAAAAATACCTTCACTATAGGCTTATTAACATCAAGGAACCATTTGATATATATCTTACCAACCCTCAAAAAGATATATGATGTTTTAAATCTTAAATGGTAAATAATAATTGCATTGAAAAAATTAGGGTTCGGTTCCCCTCTTCTATGGCTTCACCTTTTTAGTGGGGCAAAACAAGTATGGATCTAGGGATGTCAATATTTGACACGACACGAAAACCCGACACGGAAAATCCGGGTTGGACCCGACCCGATTTCAAAACGGGTCGGGTTGGGGTTCCCGGATTCGACCCGTTTGAAAAACGGGTTCGGGTTCGGGTTGACCAGACGGGTTGGCGGGTCAACCTGGAGCCCGCTTAGAATGAGCTTCCCGAGGCTGCCCCGGCTACCTGCTGGTGCCCGCGCGACCCGATTGAACCCATGTCAATTCCAGGTTCGACCCGAACCCGACCCGTGACCTGAAATTGACACACCTATATGGGCCTGATGTCGTTGGGTGGCCTCGCTAGGTTCCGCCGAGGGATTAGTTATGCTGACAAGCGCTTCCTTTGGAGTGACAGCGGGTAAAATTATGAGGCTTTGCTAGATGGTATATACCCATTAACCATTTGAGATTATAAAGATTTTACCTTTTCACTTGATAGGAGAAAATTAAAATATAATATAAAATCTCAATTGGAGATCATCTCATAGGACGTACTATACGAGAGCAATAATGTTGACGAATGATGATGGTTAGTATTTGATGTATGAACTAGTTATTATTGTTCAATTGAGAAGTTAGGTGAAGTTACTCCATGGATGTTCTATGATGATGAAGGTGTGACAATTGATGTTGGGATATGGTCGCTATTAGTCTTTGATCGACTACAAATGTCATGTAATATTATTTAGTAACTTTTTTATATTGTAGGACATAGTAGTTCATCAACAATAATGTAAAGGGTGATGATGGACATTAAAGGGCAATCAACTTCATTTTTCTCCTTATAGGAATTGGGAACCATACATGAGGATGTCAAATGTCGACAGCCAATTAATAGATATTAGATGTCTATTATTGATTGGCATTAAACATTAGCAAATGTTGTATGCCAAGAAGTGATCAATTTGATTATTCTCCTTATAAAAAGGGGTCTTATCAATTTGTTTTTCAACTAATGTTAATTCTCTAGGAACTCCAGGCAACAGTGGTACGTGCATTTTGGTGGATCTAGAGGCCGGCGATGATTTGGTGGCTCTACAAGTAGCTAATACTTTAATATTCTCTATGATTCATGAAAAAAAATAAAATAAAATTATGGCTTATTTTTATATTCCAAGCAGGATAACCTAATCCGAATTTGAAAGTGTCATAAAACTTTTTCATTCATATCAGTAGCAATTGCACCAAATCATGTCCTCAACTAATCGAAAAAAATGAATAGGTGTTCTCTCCCTTGGTCAACTTGATTAACCGCCCAAACCATAGTCTTGTCAACCAACCAACTAGATATTGATGGCGGTGGTCTAACAGTGGTGTGATTCTACTCATCAACATTGATTGAATAAAGATACCTCCTTGAAACTTTTTAGACCATGAATGCAACTGAGTTGATGGATCAAAAACCTAAATCGTTAGACTATCTTGATCAAGACTTAGAGCATAAGTTGTATTTCATTGTTGCCCAAAGATGATCACAATTGGACACAATATAAGTATGGATTTGTTCATTTCAATGAAAGTGAACCAACTTTATTGGAGGTTTATTAATCAAATGCATGTAAACCAAAAATAATTCTAAGGTGTATGAATGAATCTTAATTAAGGCTAGAAAAAAATGATGATGAAACACCTACATTTTTGTTGTGAAATATCCTCCTTCCTAAAGCCAAACAGTGTTAGGAAAACCTTATAATTTTGTCACTTATAGAGGTCATAATAGTTTTGGGAAGTTAAGATATTCAAAATGTTCTAAAAAATTTACATAAAAAATTAGGGAATTTCATCACAAATCTAGATCAATGTTGAACTCCTGAAAGTAAGACATGTTTGATAAATGTTAGGACCTTTCTATTAAGTGATAAAGCAGTGTTATATATCCTTATTAAAGGCATATATAAGATCTGTGCTTCATATAAGTCATGGAAGGATGGGAGTGAATTGATCGACCCCACTCAAACTAGCTCAAACAACTTATATTCAACTCAATTTAGCCAATTCCATGTCCAAACTTTCTCGACCCTTCGCCTTATAAGTGGCAATTCAAAGCTAGCAAGGAAATGTCAAAATAAATTTGGTTGGTGGACATAGAAATCTGTTGTTTGGCAATGAAGAACAATGGCCAATTCAAGGAGTAAGATATCATTTGATAGATATTTATTAATAAATGACAGAATTAATGATCTATTGTTAGAGGATAAAATGATGATGATGATTGGGGTTGAGAATAAGACATCAATCAACATAAGTTAATCAACAAATATTGCTTAGTAGACATTGACTGATTGTAAATATTGGCTGGCAAATGTCTAAAACATATTGTAGGTTGTAAAATACTATCCCTTAAAGACAATGATGGATGGCATCAAGATTGGTTTAGATTTTTTTTTTTTTTATGAGTGCAAATGAATTTTGTTGATGATTCATTATTGAGATGTCAGTCACAATAATTCTTAGAAATTTAAGATTGACAAAAAATATTGATAAATCACATTTTTAATGGTGAAAATTTTCTATTATGAAAGGCTCATATGTTGTGAATGTCTCACAATCATAATAGCTAGTAAAGGTGACAAAGGCTTTAAGAAATTTATATATTAAAATTTCCCCTAAATAATTGGATGCAAATCAATTTTTTTCATCTCAAACTAAGAGTAGATACGAATTTTTCGAGATGACATGAGTCTATCAAAGGTTTAGGTTAGCCGATAGAACAATAATACCAACATTGCCCGTCAATGTTCTAAGAAAACATTGCACATCGATCATGTGGAGGAAGGAGAGACCCGATTGTCCCCCTCTATGAATTAAGTTGAACTAGTTTAATTCTACTAATTCATGGCCCAAACCTTATATCATTGGATTCATGTCATCAAAATCATCCTATCAACCATAATTTGCTGGAGGAATCAAAACTACTTTCTTTTTTAAAAGAATTTTTTAAATTCTCATATTCAATTTTTAATTACTTTATATCCAATTAAAATTGCATTTTACTTAGTAGTTAGTACTTTATCAATTAATTTAATAAGCCATATCACACACAATATGTTACATAAGAAAGCATTAACCATCAAGCAAATACCCCAAACTCTATGATCCATATCAGCATAAGACTTTTTTTGGGACAACTTCTTTGTTGCTTTCTAAAATGGTTTTCTAGTACAAAAATTTTTTGAATTAGAAATTTTTTACTAAAAAGCAGTTTTATAAAGTAGACAAAAAAGAAAAAACTACCTCAAACGAAACCTATATGGGAAAAAAGTTCAAATTGCCACATTGAAATTGTATATAATCTTGAGTTACAATCAAAATAAACTTGTACCTCCAAGACCAATCTTTCAACTAAATATAATAAAATTTAACTAGCCAGTTGCTTTCAGATCTAAATTTTATATATTTTATTTTTTTTATTCATTAAAGTGACTAAACAATAATAAATCCCTCCCACCAAATGATGAAGGAAACCAAACTTCCTTATTTAAATAAAATGATTCTTCCATATTGCTTACTGCTATAGGGTTCTCTCCACTTAAATAATAGTGAAAATGATATAAATAAATAATGCCAAAGATGTCATCTTCTACCTTTGAAAAAAAAAAATGATTAAGAAAATCTTGTGTTGCTATAAATCAAAATGCAAGATATTTTCATATTAACTAAATGATGATTATTAATTACTTTGGTAATGCATGTATTTTTTATTATAAAATTATTTTCATTTATTTTAGTTTATTATATTTGAATAAATATTTATTATTTTTTAAATGAAATTTTTGTTTTTAATTTTCTTATTTTCCTTCCATAAAGAGTTTAATATTCCTACATTACTGTCTTTAAGGACTATTTGATTTGAAGTTAAAGAGATTAAAGCATTCAAAATACACAAATTTTTTTTAAATGTTAATATTTGATTTGAAGTATAAAAAAATTGCATAGCAAAATTTTGAAGTATTTGAAAGTCGTCATTTAATTCAACTTTGGTGCTTTTGAAATTTGTTAGTTTTGATTAATTTACAAATTCATTGTAAATTTTCTACCATTATTACTATTGCTACCGCCTTCTACCATCGTCGTCGGCCATCCCCTCCCATTGCCCATTGGCCTGCTCCGCCATCGGCGCTTAATTGCCCACCAATTGCTGTTAGTTGCCGTCCGCTGCCACTGTTGCTCGCAACATACAAACTGATTTTATCGATAAAAAGTATATTATAATAAAATATAAATAATATTACACCACAACATCCTTTAATTATTTTTATTTATAGATAATTATTTCGTCTAATAAAAATTAGTTGAAATTATCATATTATATTATTTACAATAGAAATAACTTATAATTATACTACAAATTCTTACTTATAAAAATATTCATTATTACTTTTTAAATAATGATGTCCAAATCGAATCTTTTTCACTAAATATTTTTTGTTAAATCTTGAATTTGTGGCCAGCTCCTTAATTTTTTTTTTAATATTATATTTTCAAACTTGAATTTGATTTGAATATTTATATATATTTTTTCTATAGTCTTAATGCATACTACTTTGTGAACGTAATTATATATATATAATACATCAAACAAGTTTGACGCGACTGACTTTCTCATATGATTTGGACTTGCATTAAATTAAACACACAGACATAGCCAATCAGATTGCTGATAATTAAGCCTAATGACTTCTGAATTAGTTTTCTTGCGTATAGTATTTTTCTCTTAAACAAAGCAATTATCTGTTGGGTCAAGAATTATCTCGAGTGCTATCCATAGAGTATTATAGATTAGGAAGCAGAGAGAGAGAGATTAGGAAGCAGAGAGAGAGAGAGAGAGAGAGAGAGAGAGAGAGAGAGAGAGAGAGAGAGAGAGAGAGAGAGAGAGAGAGAGAGAGAGAGAGAGAGGATATTATTATCTGTGAATTAAGGAAGATAGGCTCAAGATATAATGGAAAAAAGGCAAGCAAAATGTAAAGATTTCTTACTCCAAAATAAGTTGAGGAAGATTAAAAAAGCCATTTCATTTGGTTGAACCTATATATTGAAATAAAATTGACGGGGATAGAAGAACAAGCCTGGTCTAGATCATATGATTTTATCATCCGGAGTTATCATACTTCTAGCTAGTTTAGTTACTTGGCAAAAAATTTAGTTGAACCAAGCTACCTGAAGATCGAATCATAGTTAACAACCATGGGTTAATTTATTGGTGGGTGCCTCATAGACTATGAGAGTAAGGAATATAAGGTGGCCTAAATATACTATTAGAAGGACAAACTTGATCAAGATCTTATTGTTATGTAATCCCTGATCATCAAAACTCACCTTGTCTATGTAGTCTAATATGACTTGATTTTAACTTATATAATAAATAGACTTACACTACCAAAAAAATAAGCTTTCGCAGCACATATTTCGACTTTTCCCTGCGGTTTTACCCGCCACTATATTTTTTTTGCAAGTAAAATAGCAAAACCCACACCGAGCCACAACAATAGCTTACAAGTAAAACAGCAAAACCCAAAACAAGGAAAAAAAGGGATAGGAATCTAAAGATGCGGACTCAGACTAACGTCGGGTTACCAGGGAGGGGCCATCCATGGGAGAAAATAAAATCGAAAATGAGAAGCTGCCAACTCAACATCTATGCTTCAAGATGATGAGTTAACGTTTTAGTCAGCAAATGTACTGAGACATATACAAGGTGAGTTCATTTACTTTAAAATCTGACCTAAATAGTAGGGGTGGCATAATTCATCTCAAAGTGAGCCATATATCATATCTTCAGCCCCCCTAAAATAATTTTAAAAATCTTAAGAAATTTATGTAAATACTTTAAAAATATTTTAATAAATTAAAACCTTTAAATTATTTAATTAGTCTATTTTAGGTACCTAGCTTGCTGTGTCACTTAACCTTAAAATAGAAATTTTACTTCTCATCAGGACCATAAGACTTTGGAATATTAATATGGTGCATCCCAAAGTGGATTATGTTCATCCATTGAGTTATTTATAATACTTTAAAATTTAAATATAAATCCATAAAAATCATAAAATTTATATTTTTAATCCTTAAATTATTAATGAGTTGAATTACTGTAATTATGTGCACTATGATAGAGAAATTATTACCCCATTTTGACCCGTTTATTAAACCGGTCAGGTTCAGGCTAATTAGATTTTAGCTAGGTTAATTTTGGGTCGAACCCGAACCCGACACGTCAACCTATTTTGACACCCTTGTATTAAGAGGGCAAAAAAGTTAAAGTGTTTATTTTACTACAACAACAACAAGCCTTTATCCTATTACGTGAGGCCGGTTACATGAATCAAAAAAGTTAAAGAGTTTATTTTACTAAGTAAAAAAAAAAAAAAGAGAGTGGCCAACTGCCTACCCTAAGCTCTTTTAGGCCTAACTCTATTTTTATTTGACTAAAATACTTAAAATACTCATTCTACTCAATCTCCTCTGAGCCATCCTCCTTGATTGGAGAAATTATAATGTGCGCGCGGTCACTGAACCGTCCGGAGGCGAATCAGGATGTGCCACATCATCCAATACACATCTGTGATACACAGCAAAATGATGATGTAATGTGTCCTGATTTGCCTCCATAAGAGATATGGTGACCACACATAATAATTCCTTAGACATTTTCTTTCTCAATAACTCTTTTATTCCCGGGTGTTACATTAATCCTAATTTTATATCTTTGATGTTCCTTTGCAATTCTCCTCCGTATATACAGAGATTCTTTTATTTTGAATTTGCATAAACTCTTCATATTTTAGGTTTTCTTAAAAACAAATATATAACACCCAAATTTTTAAAGCACTAAAAAAATATCATTAATATTAATTTATTGAAAATAAAACATATATTTTCATATGATTTAGACATTAAAATGATATTTAAACAAATATAAAGGTTTAAACATTAGATATATATATAAATTCATAAATATTTTGTGATATGTATGCAAATTTTAAATTACTGAATCATATAAAACTACGGCTATCAAAATCGGGTTAATAGTCGAATTCGGGTCAAATCCGGAATTGACCCGGCACTAGTTGACCCAATTCGAACCCAACCCGTTTTTACAAAAGAATCAGGTGTTTCAACCCGGACCCCGAACCGCATGAGTTGCCAGGTTATCCCGACTCGGAATTTGAAATTGCCATAGCGCATTAGTTAAAAATAAATTTGAAAATTTGATAAAACCATTTTGCATACTTATTTTTCCTCAAAAAAATAATTAAATTTTCGTTACGCTTCAAACACAGCCCAAAAGATTTTGGATTAGGATCAACCCGTTTGACACTTTCATTGTATTGTCAGCTTCTTAGGTCTTTAATATCACATTTCTTTTCCAAATATTTTATTCTTTTTAAGCAATCCTTTTTTACATTATTGTTTAGATCCAATAGCCATTTTAAAAAAAATTATTAGGGTCATTCTTGATCCGTACAAAGTAAATAACATTTAAAATAACTACGCATTTTGTTTGTAAATTATTAAAAGAATTACTTATTTGTGGCTATTATTGATATTTGCCTCTCCATTTGTTAATTAGCTGCGCGCCACAACAAACGTTAAACAGCTCATCCTATTATCATTTTGATGGTCGTCCTGCATCAAAAATATTTTAAAATAATGGTATGAATAACATGAGATGTATTTGTCCATAATTTAGATAAAGTGTTGCTTGATTTGGACTTTAGGGGCCGTTTGGTTTCAAGTAAAAAAGACGAAAAGTACTTCAAATATAAGAGTTTTGATAATGTTGATGTTTGATTTCAAATAAAATAAATATAATACATGATTTTGACTTAATTGAAATGCACTCATTGGTACAAATCTAGTGCATTCAAAATCGATAGATTTGGACGATTTCCAAATATACTCTAAATTCATCATCATTGCCTCCGCTTTGACTCCAGCCGCTATTTGTGGTCAACCACTGTTGTCTCCTTTGGCTCCTGCCACTCCCTAAACCCAACAACCACAGTCTACCATCAGCCAGCGCCACTGCTCTTTGTCATCAGCCACCACCATCATCCGCCACCACTAATGACCAACAACCATCATCATTTTTAAAATGCTTTGGAGTTATTTAGACAAGTGTAAAATAAATGAAGATGATTATTATTATTATTATTTGGTTTGGCTCGAAGTAAAATGAACATGATGTAATTATTAAAATCCTACCTAATTAAAATTAGCATTATCTCCTATATATAAACTAGAGTTTTTTTTTATAATTAAAACATTTTTATTATAATAAGAAATAAGATAATTAATGAACTACCCCATACTTAAGTATAATAGTTATCTTAATTAAACATGTTTGTAATAAAATTTAATTTTTATTAAAATAATTTTTTTCTTAATTAATTGTCATAATGAATTTTCAGTTATGAGTAATCGTGTAAATAATAATTAATGAACACGTGCTTGATTGTCATAATAAATTTTTATTGAAGTAATAGTATTCAACTTAATTATCTTAATAAAAACGTTGTTAATATTTAATTACTCTAACCAATAATAAAATATTTATTTTAGATTAAGTGTATGCTTATTAATTATTTGATATTTATCATAGTTGAGCTAGGGTTTTTGATAACTTAGCCTAAGTCAAGGCTAAGAGGGCTTAAAAAAACCCAACTCTCTACAACTTGAGCTTAAGCATCCAACTTTTATTTTATTTATTACAGGATTTTTCCATTTCTAGTCTTCAATCCACCTTCTACCAAGATCATGCCATGCTTCAACTGTAGACAGAGAAAGACTAATGGGGTAAAATATAGATTGAGAGAGAGGAATGACTTTCCGTTGGGGAGGAAATGGTGAAATGCTGGTTGTTTTAGTGGCTTAACAGAACAACAAGTTTGCCAACGAGAAAATTTGCTCTAATTTTTGTAATTATTGCTTTTAAGGCAACTTCCAAGCTTGGCAAATTGCGAGTGAATTAATCAAACTAGTTTCAAGTTAACGAGCTATAAAATTTAGTTTAAGCTATCAATTGACTTGATCAACTAGATTCAAATGAATATGGGCATACTAAATGGTTGTATCTAAGTCATAAGCTTAAGCTTTTGGTTTGAAAATGAGTTTCATGACTAGTATATATAGCTCAACTTTGGTCCCATTAATTTTATTTCATCATTCACAATAAATGGTACAAGAATTGGTGAATCAGCTTTGGTCAAGTAGTTCATGTATTTTTTGGCTCCCATAGGTGTTAGTGTTCTTTACAAAGTTTAACAAGATTTAAATAATGTGGTTACAATAATTTTGTAGTTCTTATGGTTCATGATCGCCCTTTTACTATAGTTGAGCTCAATTGGTTCTCATTAGGGGTGTCAATTTCGGGTCACGGGTCAGGTTCGAGTCGAACCCGGAACTGACCTGGGTTTAAACGAGTCGACCCTAACCCGACTAAGGTAGGAAAAAGGATTGGAAATCTGAACATGGATCTGACCCGGCGGGTTGCCGGGTTGACCCGACCCGACATGGGAAGGCAAACTCAAATGCTGGCTTGAACGCGGGCGCCGGCGCGGACGCGTGCTCGGACTCGGATGCGGATGCGGGCTCGGACTCAGATGCGGGCAGGCTAGCGCGGCCACGCTGGCTAGTGCACGGGCACAGATCCGCACAGACAGCCGCAGCGAGCGCACGATCACGTATTAGCAGGCTCGGGCAGCTTCGGCGGGCGAGCTGGCAGGGGGCGGGCATGCTCGGGCAGGTCTCCGGGTAGCTGGGCAGTCATTTCAAACTAGTTTCTTGGTTAACCCGGGAACCCGTCGGGTCAACCTGAAACCGACCTGTTTTTCAAACGTGTCAAATTCAGGAACCCGGACTTGACTCATTTTGGAAACGAGTCAGGTCTAACCAAAAATTTCCTAGTCAGCTTCGAATCCAATTTTTGTGTCGTGTGAAATATTAACACCCCTACTTCTTACATTATACCTCCAATTCTTCTTTGAATGGCTTTTGGTACATAATACTTGAAGATGTTGTAATATTTTTTATTTGAGAGGGGTGATGGTCAATATCGATAGCACTAACAAAAATAAATAAATAAACCAGAACAAAACAAAAAGCTCTCATGGAATTTTTTTGAGAACTTTACCGATGGTTTTAACTGCTACATAAAGTCAATTTTAATGATTTAAAATTTTTATTAAAAAGTCGCTTCAAGAAAAAGTAAAAAAGTCGTCATAAACGAAGCCTTAATTTCAAATAAGTTTTTTACGAAGAAACTCATGTCCATACGAATAATAGTAAAAATTAAAAATAGATGCCACATAGTTTCTAAATGTGATTTGGTATCTTTTATCTCTATTCATTATATTTTTCTTCTTGACTCACAAATTTCCACCATATTCAATTCATGATGCAATGTAAGACTTCGTTTGTGACAATTTTTTTATGCTTCTGCCCGCTACCGATGTCTGCGCGCCCCTGGGTTGCCCGCGACTCCCCCGCGTGCGAGTCGCGACCGTGCCCGCGCTGCAACGCCCGCCACTTGCTCGAGTCTGCGCACCCGCCCCGTGCTGCAGCGCCCACCTCTCCCTCGCGTCCGCGCACAGTGCACCCGCCCCGCACTGCCGCAACCCGCCCCGCGCGTCTGTTCCAGTGTCGGGTCGGGTCAACCCGGCAACCCACCAGGTCAAGTTCGGGTTCGGATTTCCGACCCATTTACCTATCCAGTTTGGGTTAGGGTCGACCCGTTTGAACCCGGGTCAGTCCCGAGTTCGACCTGAACCCGACCCATTACCCGAAATTGACACCCCTTTAATATCTACATAATTTTTTCCTTGCACGCGTCGTAAGGCCGATGGCTATCTTTGAGGATTCCTTACGTAGATGAAATTTTAGCGGTCCTTTGCTTAATATTGAGGGATGCTTGACGTAGCGCTCTGCGACCTCTGTTCATCATATTTTGATTCATAATATTTGTTTATGACAAGCTTTACCATTATAATTCATGAATTCTAACTTACTTAATATACATATATAACATAATGCTACACTCTTTTAATAGAATTTAAATCATTTCCAATCTAGAAACTTCAGCTAGCTAGGGGTGTCAATATTTGACACGAAAACCCAATCCAAACATATCCAAAAATTCTGGGTTATGATAAACCTGTGTCAAACGGGTAGGGTTCGAGTTTAACAAACTAACCCATTTAAAAAATCGAGTAAGGTTCGGGTTGACCAATAACCGACCCAACCTAACCCTAACTCCTAATGTAAACGAAATCCCGCTTCCTGAAATGACACAGTCGCAAGTCAACCGGGCCTCGTCGTCCGCCTCTCACACAGCCCTCCATCCCACCGTCCACGCTCGGTCTTAAGTCTGAACCCTAGGCTAGCTCCGCACTGTGCCACCAACCCACCAGAACCCTAGGCTAGCTCCGCCCACCCGTCATGTTGATTTGGCCATCCTCGTGTAATGCGTAACTCCCGCTGTAAAATAAATCCCACTTCCTGCCTTCCCCAGATGCGAGTCAATCTGGCCTCGCCGTCCGCCTCTCTCATGGCCCCGCCATATCATCGTCAGCGCTCGATCTAACTCCCACTAGCACCTGAACCCGACCCAAAACCTGTTTTTGACACCCCTAACTTAAACTCTTAAAATTTAGGAGAATACTTTCGCTCTCTCTTATTTAAAATCCCAATTCCATCATTAACCCTAATAGTTTCAATATTTATTATTATACTTTAGAAGCTTCATTGTCTATATAAAAATAGTTCTTATTATTACAAACTTTAAGAATATATATATATATATATATATATATATATATATATATATATATATATATATATATATATATATATATATATATATATATATATATATATATATATATATATATATATATATAAAGGGAGGGGGGGGGGACATATTTTTTATTTAAAAAATAAAAAATAATGAGAAAAATAGAGCCAAGCAGGTATTTGTGACCGCTAAAATTCTGTCCAAACGGAGCATTTTACATTTTTGCTTACGAGGCGAAGCTAACTGTTTGTATCAATTGTTTTCAGAAGCCGGCCTTTGCTTCAACGCGTTGAAAGGGAATCAATATTTGTCAAATCCTGAATAGAAAATCTTCAGGAATCTTTCATTAGTTCCTTTCTTTCTTGAAGGAGCTTTCGCCGCTGATCTTCTCCGATTAGACCAAATAAAAAAATTGTTATGACTTTGAGTGGGCTCGTAAATCGGCTCATTTATTATAAAAGGAAGAAAATCTTTTTTATATAAATTGTTATTATAATAGCTTAAGAAAGAATAGGGGATCACTTGAAATAATGAATTATTTTTTTTTTTAAAAGAGCTAGCTCACAAGCTGATGAGTCGAGCTAAGATTAACTCAAGCTTAGCTTGTTAGCTCTTCAAACTTAATAAGGGCAGACCTAGCTAGCTTGCACCCTCAAAATTTTAGTAAAGTTATTTTGGGTATTTATGATCTTTTAGGTAATTTATCCCCCATTGGCATCTTATTTTGCCCAAAGAAGGAAAAAAAAGACCGTAGGCCCACAACTTTCGTTCGAATGAGGAGAGGCAGAGAGTGGCAACCACTTATTATGTGCGGGCATCGATTGATGTCCCAAGACTAATCAGAATGTGTCACATCACATATTGCTCAGTACCGTAGTTCGGTACTGTTCGATGCTGCTCAGTATCGTGGCTCGGTACTGCTGATACGACACATTGTTGTTGGTCTCCGGACGACGTTTTACGTATGATCTCCACACAAAATAATTTCTCCAACCTATGAGTCTTGTTCGGTCCTTCCCACTGAAAGAAGAGGAGAGCGGTACAGGCGTGAACCGAGAACAGAGGAAAAATAAAGAAATGTATTATCTTGAATAATTGTACAGAAGGCAACAGAGCCTTTATATAGAATAAACGTAAAGGTAAAACTGTAATAAAAGCAATCTATTTCATATGTTAGCTTACAGCCTCCCTCAAATTAAGCATTCTCGTTACGAATGGTTAATTTGCGGCGAAGGTCGTGGAAGCGGGTAGGAGAAAAAGATTTGGTTAGTATATCCGCAATCTGGTCGGTCGAGGAAATATGTTGAAGTGAAATGTTGCCGGAAGCGATGTGTTGCCGGATGAACTGATAGTCTATCTCAATGTGTTTGGTTCTGGCGTGGAATACTGGATTCTTGGCGAGAGCGATTGCCGAAGTGTTGTCACAGTGAATGATCGTAGGGGCCGCTTGCGGAATGTCGAGCTCGTTGACGAGGCGCCTTAGCCAAACCACATCGGATGTGGCTGCTGAAAGGGATCGGTACTCCGCTTCGGTGGAGGATTTGGCGACGGTTGCTTGCTTTTTAACCGTCCATGAGATTAGTGTTGGACCAAGGAAGGTACAGAAACCTGAGACCGACTTCCGATCTGTGTTGTCCGAGGCCCAGTCAGCATCTGTGTATGTTCGAAGCTCTAGATCTCCGGAGATGATTGGAAGACCGAAGGCAATAGTGCCTTTGATGTAGCGTAAGAGGCGCTTCAATTCTTGATAGTGCTGGACGGTGGGCTGATGCATGTGTTGGCAGATTTGGTTCGTTGCGAAGGCGATGTCCGGACGAGTGATTGATAGGTATTGAAGAGATCCGGCGAGGCGCCGATAAAGAGTTGGATTCTGAAATGGCTGCTGATCGGTGCATGTTGATATGGATTTTGGAGTGCTCGGAGTAGGAGCCTGCTTGCAGTCAAGAAGGCCTGAATCCTGTAGTAATTTCTCTGCATAGTGACGTTGCGAGAGGAAGAGGCCTGATGGTTGCCGAAGGATTTGAATACCAAGGAAGAGGTTTATTTGGCCGAGCTGCTTGAGTGAAAATTGGGAATGCAATTTGGAGAGCAAGTGGTTGATAGCCTCAGTATTGTTTCCTGTAAGGATTAAGTCATCAACATAGATTAATAGATACATTTTAATATTGTTGTGACAGTAGAGGAGAAGAGATGGGTCGGAGCGACTAAACCTGAACCCTTGGCTTTGTAGGAAGGTAGTGAATTTGTCGAACCATTGTCTCGGTGCCTGTTTGAGACCGTATAAGGATTTTTGAAGTTTGCAAACTGAATCCGGGAACTGAACATCGACGAAGCCCATAGGTTGTCGCATATAAATATCTTCAGATAGATCGCCGTGTAGAAATGCATTGGATACGTCAAGTTGGAGGATTGTCCAGTTTCGGTTGAGTGCAAGGGTGAGGAGGATGCGGATTGTTGGCATTTTAGCGACCGGGCTAAAAGTTTCGTTGTAGTTGATACCGAATTGCTGGTCGTAGCCCTGAGCTACAAGACGGGCTTTGTATCTGTCCACTTGCCCATTTGGAAGTAACTTTGTGCGAAAGGTCCATTTACATCCGAGTATTGGTTTATCTGTTGGAACGGGTACAAGTTGCCACGTACCTTGCTTCTGTAAGGCATTGTATTCCTCTGCCATAGCTTGCTGCCAGTGCGGTAGTTTGGCTGCTTGAGCATAGGTATTTGGGGTGGTATAACCTGGAGAAGTGGTGGTGAGAGAGAAGATGTGTTTTGGTTTGGTAATACCTGCTTTAAGACGTGTCTGCATGGGATGATGATGCCTAGGAGGAGAGGAGTTTGTGGAAGCAGGCGGCGAATTGATTTGCTGAATGGGAGTTTGGGTGGTACTGATGGTGGGTGTGGCTGAGTGAGGTATGGGATCCATGGTGCAATTAATTTGAGTAGTGGTAGGCTTAGATGAAGTGGGACAGAGAGAGTTGGGAACAAGTAAGAGTGGTGAGGTGTGTGTGACAGTAGGTAAGGTCTGAGAAGAGTGCAGCGGGTTAGGAGCTTTGAAAGGGAATGTAGTCTCGTTGAAAGTGACATGACGAGAAATGTGGATTTTGTTTGAAAGAAGATTCAAGCACTTATAACCTTTGTGAATAGGTGAGTAGCCAATAAAGATACATTCTTGCGACCTTGGTGATAATTTGTTTTCGGTGTAAGGTTGAAGCCAAGGAAAACATTGGCAGCCAAAGGTTCGAAGATGCATGTAAGTGGGATAGCGGCCATGTAAGCGATAAAAAGGAGTTTGCATGAGAATTGAGGAGGAAGGAAGCCTATTGATGAGATAATTTGCGGTAGATAGAGCCTCAGCCCAGAGGTTTGCGGTGAGATTCGAGGCATGGAGAAGTGTTCTGGTGAGATCTAATAAGTGCCGGTGCTTACGTTCAGCCAAGCCGTTTTGCTCGGGCGTGTGCGGGCAACTTAATTGGCGTTGGATACCTTGAGATTGCAGGTAAGAACTGAATTCATTACTGATGAATTCGCCTCCACCGTCAGAGCGGAAAACTTTCGGAGTCGTTTTAAATTGCGTGTTGATAAGTTGACAAAACAATTTAAATTTAGAAAAGGTTTCTTGTTTTGTATGCATAAAATACAACCAAAAGAAAAGCGTGTACAGTCATCGATGAAAACAACATAATAACGAAAACCATCCAACGATTTAACAGGGGCAGGACCCCAAACGTCCGCATGTACAAGATCGAAAGGTAAAGCAGAAACAGAATTATTTTGATTAAAGGGATCTTGTGACACTTAGCAATGGTACAGGATTTACAAAAGAAGGAATTAGGGACTTTATTCATAGCAGGAATGTGCTTGTTTAAAATCCTGAGAAGCTGATGGTGAGGATGCCCGAGGCGGGCGTGCCAAGTATGCACGTTGCTGTGGCTGACTTGAAGAGCAATACGGGTTGGTGATGTAGAATGCTTGAGCTGGTATAAGCCATTACGAAGACGTCCACGAAGAATTGGACGGTGGTCCGTGAGATCCTTTACGACAAAGCCGTTAGCATCAAATTTAATAGATACGGAATTATCGTTGGTTAAATTTGAAACATATAGTAAGTTATGAGATAAGCGTGGAACGTGTAATAATTTGCGTAAGTAAAGCTTACGAGGAGTATCCGGTAGCGGCAACAGACCTTGACCGGTGTGATGCACCGATAATGTAGAGCCGTTAGCAATGGAGACGGTTTCTTGACCATGATAGGGAACGGGATACTGTAGATTATTGATGTCCGGTGTTAGATGAGTGGATGCGCCGGAGTCCATGATCCAGTCTTGAGAGTTGTTGTTGTTGGGTTGAGCAAGAAGGGCAGTCATGGATCTTGGATTGGTGGGTGGAAACTTGTTGTTGTTTCGGTGCCAGCAGTTAAGAGCTGTGTGACCGACTTTAGTACAAATCTGGCAGACAGGTCGAGCAGTGTTGGGATTGACGGACGGAGCAGTTGCGGGTGATGAATTTGGCGGACCGCTGGAGAAGTTGTTCTGTTTTCTGTAGCGACGCTGAAAGCGACCTTGCGGTTGGCTGGAGGAGTAGAGTGCTGCGAGATCGGAAGTCTTGGAGGATTCTTTAGCAAGTTCTTGAGTGACGTTTATTTCTTCACTACACAAAAGTGAGTAAAGATTGTCGAGGTCGATCGGGAGAGGTGATGTGCGAATGGCGGCTTTAAAAGAATTGTAAGTGGACGGTAAGCCATTCAGAATATGAAGAACGATGTCTTCCACGTCGACGGTGGATCCGGAGGCAGCAATATTGTCGACAATGGATTTGATTTGGTTCAAATATTGCTGCATTGTTAGATTTTTCATTTGAACGTGGTATAGCTCGTTCTTGAGTTGAATAACTCGTGAACGACACGTGGGTTGAAGTCGGCGTTCGAGAATTTGCCAGACTTCGTGAGCGGTTTTGGAGGTGATGACATAGGGGAGGATGGAGGTGGAAATGGTTGAGAAAAGGGCGGAAAGCAAATTGTTATCGATAAGAGACCAGCGTTGCGCGACTGGAGAAGAAGCTTCGGCAGGACAAGAATCTGTACCAGTTAGGTGGCTGGCATATCCGTTTGCTGAAAATTGTTGAAGAATCTGAATACGCCATATCGCATAGTTGTCGGCGCTCAGAGCATGGGGAACGAGGTTCTTGACATTGGAGATTAAAAACTTTAAGGGTGCCGGAATTTGCAGTTCTGGAGTGGCATTGCCGGAGAGTGCCGCTTGGGAGGAAGGGAGGGTAGTTGATGAATCTTGATCCCCCATGGCTCTGATACCATGAAAGAAGAGGAGAGCGGTACAGGCGTGAACCGAGAACAGAGGAAAAATAAAGAAATGTATTATCTTGAATAATTGTACAGAAGGCAACAGAGCCTTTATATAGAATAAACTTAAAGGTAAAACTGTAATAAAAGCAATCTATTTCATATGTTGTTAGCTTACACCCACCTAGCGCCTGCAATCGTGCCCGATGCCTAATCGCCAGCTCCAACGTAGGGAAAAAGTTATGAGTTATGATCATAAGAAAACCAATAAGCTCAAGAAGAAGGTTAAGGGTTCGTTTGGGATGGCTTTCTTACTTCTTCTTAAAGCAGCTTTTTAGTACAAAAATTTTTTTTTTCCTACAAAAAAGCTGTTTTAAGAAGCATAAAAAAAGGTCTGTCCCAAACGAAACCTAAATTACTTGAGGCTTTTTTCAACATGACCACAGCTAAGGCGAATTCCCTATCCCCTACAGCAAGTAAAACCGAGGAGGTTTGGCAAGCTTATTTGGACCTTTTTCAGTTGCTACCTCTTTCGTTTTTTCAGGTTGTTATTTAGATTTTATTTTCAAAGTTCAAATTGAGAGTTGATATTTTCATCACCTTCATATGGCTTATTCATGGAAAAACAATTTGCAAGTTTATTTTTAAAATTAAACTTCTAAGCTATAAAACTTATTAGGTTAAAGGTGGCATGCTTAAACTCGACCGATACGTCTAACAAAATTATATCTAAGTAATTTTTTTATAATTAAGCTTTTAGTTCTTAAAAGTCAGCTATCAACTTATATTATTGATATGTATACTAGTGATGAATTCTCTATTTTAAGCCGTTTTGCTGATTATGCGCAAATTATTAAGATAAAGAAAGATATAGTGTATCATCTGGTTTATATATTTATTACTTTAACATTAACTTTGTCAGTTGCTACTATTATAGTTGATATAGTGTTTTTCTGTAATAAGAACTATCAAACATCGATTGCGTAGTATGATAAGCGATGATTGACTCAACAACTGTCCAATGCCTTACATTGAAAAATATGTGTTTGATTTGATTATTGATGAACTTATAATGCAATATTATTAAAAATTATAAAATAGATTGATAAGATGTAATCATTTTTCAATTTCTTAATCATAATTAAATATAAAATTTTACTTTGAATTATATATTCATTTTATTTTTTAAAATATTAGTCCATTTATATGAAAATTTTACCCTCTTAAATTTGAGGTTGGCTCCTCCCTTGGAGCTCGATTCACAAGCTACTTATCAAGTCAAGCTCGAGTCGACTAACAAATTATTTCTTTTCATTTAGGCCACTGATCTGGTATCATCATCCACCCTAATACCAACTCATTTTTAACTACCAACTTCTTGTATGCGTTCTCTCTACAACAATCAGAATTTGAAAAAATAATAATAATAATTTTGAACAGTGATAAGCTCATTACATTTATATTTATTAAATTTTTAACAGTTTTTTTTTTTTATATATATATATAAATCTAACCTTTGAAAATTGAATTACTATCAAATGTATTCATTCAAAGTTTAAAAAAAGAAACTTATATGGGTGAATGAATGAAATATGACAAATGGTGGATAATAAATATGATTTCATTTTATTTTTTACTGAATAACTTCTTAAATACTTATGCTGCATAGATCAACTTGCCTAATAGTCAAATTCAAACAAAAATATTCTAGTTCTCGGCCTCTTTGTTGAGATTCCTGTTAATTTTATTTCACCTGATGCTTTGATTTCTCATGTGGAGGACAATTCGGGGGAGAAAGTGAGATTGCAACTTGATTGGGTTCATTGTTCGTCTGATTTCTCTTTGGAGGAAAGTGGGGATGAAGAACCTAGGGAGGAATTTGTTTTGAAAGATGATCGTCCAGTTGTGTCTGTCTCCTCCCGTGGGAGGGGTAGATGTCGTAGGAGATAAATTTGGGTTTGTTGTGCTGTTTTTTGGTTGGCTTTGGACATTTTCTTTGCTAGGTGGCTTTTTAGTGGTGGCAGTTTTTGGATGTGAGCTACTTTGGTTGGATGGCATTCGGCCTAGCTGTCCCTCACTGCCTTGGCTGGTTGGCAACCAAAGTGATTGGGAATTTTCCTTGATGGATTGGTGGCTTGGTTCTCATAGTCTTTTCAACTTTGGATGGTCCGTGACTGGTAGCGTCGTTGGTGCTGGGGGCTCCGTTACTGAGTCCAATTTTGGATTTCTTTAATCTCACTATTTGTTCGGGCTATCTGTTTTGTCACCTTTACTTTGGTTCTTGTATGTCTGGGAGCCCTGGTTTGTATTTCTCTTGTTGGTTGAATAAAAGTTTATTTTCTATTTTAAAAAAATTCAAACAAAAATATTTAAATTCGAAATTGAATATTTCCATTAAAGTCAAGCTAATTAAGCTCCACACGAGGTTTGAAATAGTAATCAATATTACTTTTATAAACTATTTTTTAATCGTCAATCAAGATTATTATTTATGTTAATCAATATTATTATTATTCAACATATATTTCAAAAAGGGCATATTTTAAAAAGGATCGGTATTAATAATTAAATTAGGAGAATGAACCTCCATCATGTTTTTTGAAGAAAATGTGCATTTTTTTTCAAAACGCAGCTTTGCTTCACGTTTTCTACAAAACGTCCTCCCATTTTACGTTTTTGATCCTTCTTAAATTTAATTTATATTATGATCCTTATCCTAAATCTTACATTAAATATGTTCCTTCTAAAAATTTGTCCTTTACACAACTCCCCTTGGCCTATTGGTTGAGAGCTTAGGCTTCCAACTAAGAGGTCCAAGGTTCGAGTCCATGTGTATGCGTTGTGTGTGTGAGTTTGCCTTAAATGTCCCAAAAAAAAAAAAAATTGTCCTTTCAAAAATCATTTTAAGTAAAATGATATTGACTTAATTTCAATCGCTTGAAATTTGACTGATTATTAAAACGAGTTTTTAATTTTAAACATCATTATCAGTCCTAACCATCAAACAAAAGATTTTTTTTTCTTTTTATTTGCTTAATTTTTTGGATTTAATCCAACTTTTTTGGGCCCACCAAAATTTTATAGAACAAAAAATCGTATCACGATATCATGATTTATTTTTATATCATGATGTGATTTTTATTTTGACTCAAAATTTCATTTTATATTTTAGTGTTATTTTTGATGTAATCATATTATTAGACAATATAATTAAACCCTAAACAATACAGTCAATTTTCTTGAATATTTGTTAGTCATCCGAACTATATCTGACCTTATGTCGCATCAGATTCGTAAAAAAAAAATTAAAAAATAAGAATAGTGAATGTAATAATTAAAAAAAAAAAAAAAAAAAAAAAAGCCCATCATTATACAATTTTTTTAACATTTATAGCACTCAAAATTTTCTCATTTACATATTTAAGACAAACTTCATTATTTATATAATTTACAACATTCATAACTATGTAAATGGTGAGCTTAGTCATAATCTGTACTTTTCAGGCTAAAAAATTCCCGCAAAAAGTTTTCCGGCGATTAAGCGATTTTTGTTGATTACGAAACACTTTTGCTCATAGGTCGTATTTTGTGAGTAATTGCTTCATGAAACTGATTAAATGGTCCCCCTCTCTGGATATTGATATTGAGTCTCCGGTCATTCCCATTTTGATTTCTTTTCCAAACCTCCGACCTCATTTGTTTTCCTCTCGTATCTTACATGGATTAGGTTCTGTTTTTGGCAAGCCTTTAAAAACTGATAACGCGACTTCTGTTGGATCAAGGCCCTCTGTTGCGCGTGTTTTGGTTGAACTGGATGTGTCCAAAAGCTACCCGGAAAAGATTTGGATTGGATCAGATTGCCTTGGTTATGTTCAAAAAGTGGTGTTTGAAGATTTCCCTGAGTACTGTGTGCATTGCTCTGCCTTAGGCCATGCGAAGAATGGTTGTAAAATTTTGAATCCTAACCTTGTGTCTGTGCCTTGTCCTATGAGTGGTTGTATTTCGGAGGTTAGCCCGTCGAATGGGGTGGTTAATATTATTTCTGAGCCCATGTCGAATGTGTTGCCTGTGTCCGAGCCGAATTCTGTTTTGGGCACGGGGGGGAATGTTGATGAGGGTGATTTGAATTTTAATGCCTCTGAGGTCAATGATTCTGTTCTCCCGCTTCCTGATAATATTGGTAGTAGCCCGTTAGTGAATACTTGTGTTTTGTAAATTGAAAATGTCTGTGTAGATCAATTAGTTCTGGATAAGAATTTTTCTGCTGTGGATGTGAGTAACTGCATGGCTGTGTTGGGTGAGGAGGATAATCGTGCGGATGACTCTTTTGCATTATCTCCTAATGCCATTCCTTTTGTTCCTTCAGCTGTGATGGGTGTTTGTGCTCGTGAAAATGGTATTTTGGTTGCATCGGAGAATTTGGTGTCGGAGGTGTCTTCTGGTGTGATGAATATGTTGAATGCCGTTGGATCACCTGTCATGGGTGTTGTGAACTCAAATGAAGTTGAACAAGTTTTAAAGGTTGCTGATGGTGTAGATGTGGTTCCGGCTGGTACTGAAGCGAAATCTCACTCTCTTGGTTCAAATGAAGTTATTTCTATCTCAAACAAATTAGTAGAGGTGCCTGTTAGTGAGATTGATTCACAAGTGCTGGCTAACCTTGTGGGTAATTCTTCTGGATTGGAGATTAGGAAACAAAGTGATTGGTTGGTTGACTCGTCTGAGAATGATTCGGATTTCGAACAGTTAGAATCCGATCTTGATTTTGCGCTTGTGCGTTCGTGTAATATTGCCACTCGCGGAAAGTTTTGGGGGAGAGGTAGACACAGAAGGTGATTTTTGAGTTGGTTTTGTTTCTGCTTGTTGATGCTATGGGGTTTTTGTTGGCTTTATTGATCGTTCTGTTGATGTGTGTGGCTATGAGCAATGATGGGGTCGGGGCTCACGTTCCGGCGTTTTGCTCGTGGCAACCGTTGGTGTGCGGTTCGGGATGGCTCGATGGTTCTTTGCTTACACTTTACTGGAGGGTCCGTGCGGGATGACTGGGACGTTGGGAGCCTTGACCAAAGTCTGAGCTCGCTTTTAGCTTATTTTTTCCTTATTGTTGTCTTTGGTCTGTTTTATTTAAAAAAAAAAAAAAAAAAAAAAAGTAAACTACATTGAAATTTTTCGTTGGTTTAAGTAAAAGGTTCATTTTTCTGTAGAACTTTGAAGGATATTTATATGAATGAACTAAAAAAAATATAAAGTTACATGAAAAAAAAAAAAAAGACAAACTTCATTATTTATATAATTTACAACATTCATAACTATGTAAATCGAGCTTAGTCATAATCTGTACTTTTCGGGCTAAAAAAATCCCGCAAAAAGTTTTTCCAGTGATTTTTGTTTGACGAAAACTTTTTCCGACACTCATTTTTGCGTCGAAATTTATTCCACCGGTAATCCATCGGAAAACTTTCAAATCCGTCAGAAACTTAACAATTTTTAGCCAAAAAATTCGTCGGTAACGCATGATTTTCCTCTAGTGTGCCTTAGCGAGATCTGTAACAATGAGTTTATATATTATCAACCAACGACATATGTCGAAGATAATGGTATCGTCAACATGCAAAGGTGGCTACAGTGCCGAATGGCAATGTGCGAATGTTGATATGGATTGTGTTTCAGAGTAAGTGATAATTATTTATATTTTAAGTTTTATATGATTAAATGATAAAATTTAGATTTTTTTTAATGGAGATATCTACCCGTTGCCACCCTAAATTAAGGAAGTGCATGATGGTGTAACTAATCCCTCGGTTGGCCTACCAGTAACCAACCTACCACAGTTATTTTCTCCCCATTTAAGAAGTCACACCGCAAGAAAGAAAAATCAAACATGAGTTGCAGGGTTTCCATACATGCTCGTCCACCAACTTAGCCAAACCTTGTGTGGTTGATGTTAAATCTGTAAATAAATAAGTTTTCAGCAAGCTGCTTGTGTTTTGATTTTTTTATGGGATTTTTACATACCTAACACTTAAAACAAGTATATTTACCTATTTAACACCTAAACTTTCGTATTTACTTATATACCACCTTAAAACTCTTATTCTCATCAAAAATAGCATTCTGTATCCTCCCGTCAACACCAAACTGCGAAAGAGCGCGGAAACCCCAAACTCGAGCAGAGCAACTTCCTCTCTTGATGTGAATCGCACAGTTCGCCAATCTAGTTTGCGAATCTCACTGCTCGTCCTCTCCTTTTGTGAATCTATCCGTTTGGTGTCTTCTCCAGCTAGTGGCGACACATGCATTCCTTCTCTTTAGGTATTTTGTTCTAATGAGTGCAGCTCCAACTGATCTGTTCTGCGCTTTTATCAATATGCAGCATTTGTTTCCTCTGCAGTTTAGAGTCTTCTCCAGCCACTGTCTTCTCCAGCTAGTGGTTTAATCTGAATCGTTTAGAAATTGTGGTTTATACATTTTTATTGCAAAAAAGTTTATACCAAATATTTGCCCAAGCTTTGCTTTCCATGAAAGGTTCAGACACAATCATAAAAAACTATATTCCTTGAAGCATCTGCATCTGTTTGACCAAGCTTCGGCTTGAGAGGATCAAAGCATCGTAGGAAATTGAACTAAAATGCTATAGGCAAAGTAAAAGTTCGCATGAAAGGTGTCTGTTTGCTTAACTGGAGGCGAACTTCAGATTAATAAGCTACAGGTAAAGTTTGGGCTTGAGCAAAGATTTGGCGAGAGACCATAAGCAGTGAAAGAAGGTATTCGAAGACCAAAACGACATTGAAAGATGGAGAAGAACATACCTATCGGAATCGATTGATGAGTCGATCTAGCGAGTTGAAGAGGAGAGGTGAAGGCAGTAAGCCAACCTAGCGAGAGGAAGAGGAGGTCAAGGCGTAGCAGACGGTCGGGTTTTCGATTTGACGGGATGGAAACGAAGGGGTAGTTTTGATGAGGGTTAGGCTTTTTAAGTGGTATATAGGTAAATATGAAAGGTTAGGTGTTAAATAGGTAAATAGACTTGTTTAAAGTGTTAGGTATGTAAAAATCCCTTTTTTTATTTACTAATTAGCCAACTTATTTGTAGAGAACTCGTGGCTATAAATATTAAATATGAGTGGGTGCAATGCATAAGTAATAAACACTGAGTAGAGGGATGGTAGTGGCCATGAATGAAATGATGGAGCGCGATATTTTCGGCTTCAGCTCCACAAATTCTATCCCCATCAACGCCGATCTTGGCTGGAGAGACTGGTCACCTGGTATCAATTGGGACGATTTCACAGGCGCCGACGACTTTCACGGCCAAATTGAGTCCATGATGACTGCCGCCGTCGACCTCCATGATTGGTACACATGCGTCAGCCCAACGAGCACCAACTGCCCCGGATCACCGACAGAGGACCTTATACCTTCCTCCGACGACACCGCCGTTCGCCTCGTCCACCTCCTCAAGGCTGCGGCTGAATCTCTTAGCGGGGACCTCAAAACCCCTGCTCTCACGGAAGCGATATTGGCTCGGCTCAGAGAATTACTTCTTGCTCGCACCACCTCAACTGGTATGGAACGCCTCGCGGCACATTTCACCAACGCGCTTCACTCTCTCCTCGACGCCGCCGGTGACGTCGAGGAGCCGCTGCATCAGCCTTGCGAATTTCTGGGAGCTTTCCTGCTCATGCAAGACATGTCGCCCTGTATCAAATTCGGTCATTTTACGGCGAATCAAGCGATTCTTGAGTCCGTCTCCGGAGAGCGGCGGGTGCACATAGTTGACTTTGATATCGCGGAAGGCGTGCAGTGGGCGTCGCTGATGCAAGCGTTGGTGTCGATCAACAACGGCTCGCCGCCGCCGCATCTTAAAATCACCGCGGTCGCGCGTTACCGGAGGTCCGTTCAGGAAACCGGAGGGAGGTTAGCAGACTTCGCGGCGTCTGTCGGGCTGCCGTTCTCCTTCGGGCAGTGCCGGACGGATTACGACGGGCAGTTCCGTCCTGCGGGGATTAAAGTGGTGAGAGGGGAAGCTTTGGTGTTCAACTGCATCCTCCAGCCGGGCTCCGCCGGCGGATCTTTGTCTTTCATCTCCGGCGCTGCCGAGCTCGGGGCTCGTGTGGTGACGATTGTCGACGAGGAGAGCGAGGGAGTAGGGTTTGAGGGGAGGTTTATGGAGGAGATGATGAGGTATTCGGCGATCTGGGACGCGCTTGATGCTGGGTTTAAGAAACAGGGGAGGGAGAGGGAAATGGTAGAGAGAGTATTTTTGGGGCCGAGGATCGCCGGAGCGGTGGAGAGGGCGTATAAGGGGATGGAGGCACCGGAGAACTTGGGAAAGCGGCTGGAGGCGGCGGAGTTTAGAAGAATGGGATTAAGCTTCTTCAACATTTGTCAAGCTCGTTTGTTGCTCTGCCTCTTCAGTGAGGGATACCGACTTGAAGAGGAGGGGACGAATAAACTCGTCTTGTGTTGGAAGACTTGCCGGCTGATATCGGCCTCTGTTTGGTCAGCCCCGCCGCTGCTGTTGCCGGAGGAAAGTTACTTGAGCAGTTGAAGTCAACCCTTGCCACGTGTTTTGCCAATTATTATCTTTACGGTCAAAAAGAGATCTTCAAATGACCTAAGCATAGGCTTATTTCTGTAGTTTAATGTACTTGACGTGATCGATCTTCATGTGGATGCAGATCATTTATAGGCTTTTATCTAAAAGCTTTCGGGCTATGCTCGGGATTATGTTAGCATTGAAGTATTAATTAAATGCATGATTTGACTGTTTTTTTTTTTAAAGCTGCTTCACCCAGCACTTCTTGATATATTGGTTGAGAATTTTGCCTATGAGATTTTATTATCGAATTTTATATATGTGATATGTGTGTCAATTTATTTATTTATTTATTTTTTTTTTATTTTTTTTTTTTTTGCTCTCATACCTCCAAATTAGTATGTTTTATAATTTATGTTAGGAAATAGGAGGATTTCTTTAGTTCTTCTTGAGCTCTTCTTGTATGAGAGAGAGAATTTTGTGGGAGGAAAATCTATTCTAAATCTTTATTCAATTTTTTTTTGTAAATTATACATCAAACTATAGATTCTTTATATAAGCATTTATAAGAGATGTGATGTCTTGTAGAATAACTTAAACTAAATTTGGACCAATCCTAACAATCTCCACCTTGGTCCAACTTTTACAATGCACCAATTGTGATCTAATTGGCTTCCTACACTAGCTCTACAAGCAATCCAGCCGAACCGAGCCCAATCTCGCTCGCGAACGGCCTCATCCATGCATTCCAATCCATGGCTCCAGCTTATGCTCCAGCACTAAACCACTAGTCTTCCTCGGACACTCGTTCACTCTCCAACCTGTGACCTTGCACTACACTAGTCTGCGATCAACCTATCGCCCCGAGGTTCTTGATTTTGCCTTTCTTGATCCACTGCTCTACAAATACTTATTCCCTACCTTCTCCCTCATCTGTGCCCGACCCGGCGTCCTCTGTATGCATCTCTCTAATGTCAAGCCTGCATGAATTCGCACAACCCCGTGCATGAGCATGTCATTTGTTTGGCCCATTCATTACCTGCCCAAATATGCATCCTACTGATGCCTCAAAATGCCTGCATGAAAACCTCATTTGCATTCTCCTATTGCATGGGTGAGCCCAACATCCTTACAAACCACTCATGCCACCTGGTATCGTTTCACGTAATCAAAAGAGGCAGTTAGCCTCGTTTAGTGCATCATATGCATCCCAATTTCCCTCTCTGGCTTTGTGCATGAAACTCTCTAGATCATGTCTCTCTTCTCCCAACGTGAACCCGTCAAACCCGCCTATGCATGATCGGACTCCTGCCGCTTTCGATTTATAGCTTCCGTACACGAGAAATCCTACACGGCTTTGCTTCTTAGTTTGACTGCAATCTCGCTCCAGCCAGCGATCCGCCTATGCCTCTGCTTTCGAGCGAATGTCACTAGCAGCCCGTGAGCTCGTAGTGTGACATCTCCTCTCCTATTTCTTGGACATAACACCTTCTTTGTCATCCTTTACTAAATCAGCTCCACTATGCTCTGATACCATTTTGTTAGAAATTTAGGAGGAATTCTTTATTAGCAGATAAAACAAATACTCAAATTAAATAATTGCTTAGCTGTCGTTTCTAGTAAAGCTTATTTGTACAAACTCTATATATAGCTGACTCCCTGTATATTACCGCACATGAATAAACTTCTCCTTTTACGTTTTCCTCTCTGTTCATCGTGCTCTGTCTGCTCTTCTAATATTGCACTTCAAGATCCTGCTTCATCTCTTCATGGTATCAGAGCAGGAGATCTAGAAGAGCGTCAATGGCAAACACAGAACTATCCACGAACTCAGAGACATCTCAAGATGACGGGCGAACTGAACAGGCGATTCAAGAAGTGCCGGTTCTTTCCTCCACCCTAAAATTTGTTGTCTCAAATCTTAAATCCATTGTTCAAATCCTTCTCACCCCAGAAAACTACTCCATTTGGAGATCTCAAATCACCAAAATCTTTAGAGCAAACGGCTTCGATTCCTTTCTTGATCCAGTTAACACCAAACCGATCCAATTTCTTACCAAAGAAGACGGATCCAGGCTACTGAACCCAGATTTCTCTCAATGGATGCTCACGGACCAAAATTTGTCCGCAGCAATCTGCTCAACAATCTCCGCTCCCGTCCTTCCATACATAATCCATCTAGATTCAACTTCCGAAATCTGGTCTACTCTTGCTATCCGGTTTCAATCGACAAACCGCTCAAAGGTGATTCAATTAAAGAACGATCTCCACCACGTCGCTCTCAAGAATTCCTCTATGACCCAATATCTAAAATCCCATAAGTCTAGACAATCTTTATGCACTTCTTCTCAGTGAAGAAGTGAATCTAGCGTCCGATGCATCCAAGATTGCGATAGTTCCTGACCCCAACATCGCTCTTATGACCTATCGAGGTCGTGGCCGTCGTAACAGAGGACGAAACTTTCAAACTTCCTACAACTCAACAAGATCCAATCCTAACGCATCCCTTACATGTCAAATCTGCCTCAAGAAAGGACATGGGGCATCAACATGCTGGCACAGATCAAATTTGCAATACGCTCCTCACAACTCCACCAACGACAACACAGCGCTAGCTGCTACAACCGCATCAAACTCTACGGACTGGTTCCTGGATTCCGGGGCCTCTGCCCACCTCACAAACTCACTCGAAAATTTATCTGTCGCAGCTCCTTACCATGGTCAGGACGCTATCACTGTAGGAGACGGCAGTTCGGTAAGCATAGCTCACTCCGGAACAGGTTTGCTTCCCACACCGGATCGTAAGCTCACTCTCTCTCAACTATTTCATACTCCTAAACTTCACTATAATTTACTTTCTATCTCTCAACTCATCAAAGACAACAACATCTCCATCACGTTTGATTCTAATGGATTTTGTTTGAAGGATCTGAAGACGCACGACGTTCTTCTTCTCGGACCATGCAAGAACGGACTGTATTCCATTCGGACTAACAGACCATCGCCTCCTCGTCATGCACTCTCTGCCGTCAACACCGATTCATTTTCTTGGCATAACAGATTGGGACATCCCAATCATAGCATGTTACAGTTTATGTCTTTGTCTAATCCTCATTTACACATAGACAGTATTAAGAATTCTTGTCTTTCATGTGATGTTTCTAAAGCTCATAAGTTGTCTTTCGATCATTCGTTATCACGTAAAAATGCTGTATTAGAACTAGTACATTCTGATATCTGGGGGCCCTCGCCCGTCGCCTCCAAACAAGGTTTTCAATATTACGTCATTTTCGTGGATGACTTTACGCGTTTTACCTGGATTTTTCTATGCAATACAAATCTGACATGGCAAATATTTTCTTTACTTTTAAAACTCAGATTGAAAAATATACCTCCAAGCAGATTAAATGTTTGAGAACTGATGGCGGTGGTGAATACCTTAGCCACAAGTTTACCAATTTTCTTCGAATGCAGGGAATTACTCATCAAGTCTCATGCCCGTATACTCCGGAGCAGAACGGCGTCGCAGAAAGAAAACATAGACACATAATCGAGACCACTAGATCTCTTCTCCACCTAGCCGGTGTCCCTTACAGTCACTGGCCGGAAGCCGTTTTAACCGCGGTATACCTTATCAACCGTATGCCGTCACCGAATACCAACCGCATTTCTCCTTTCGAACTACTGCATCACACTAAGACAAATTATACTCATCTTCGCACTTTCGGATGTGCATGTTATCCTCTAACCCCTCCTCATACTCGTCACAAATTCCAACCGAAATCCCTCCGATGCGTCTTCCTTGGTTACTCTGACGCTTATAAAGGATATAAATGCCTTGATCTAAACTCCAACAAAATATCTATTTCACGGCATGTCAAATTCAATGAGCAAGACTTCCCTTTCTCTAATCCCACTACCCAGAATAACTCCAATTCTTCCCAGGTCTCTCAACATCTGCTAACACCTATTTCTCAACTTGTCTCTCGGCAAGACAAGTCCAACTCACGCTTGCCATCTCAACTTACCATCCCTATCAAACCGTCCCTAATTCAACAAAATGTTGACCAGCAGCCACAGTCACCTCAACCCATCATGAACACCACAGAGACCGACTTCTCCCAGCACAGCACAAACAAACATCCTATGATGACTCGAGCTCGCACCGGCCACTTGAAACCTACAGTCAGACTTAATCTTCTTCACCAACAAACCACGCCGGATACCAACTCAGATCCCAATACTTACACAGAGGCTGTTAAACTTATGAAATGGCGGAAAGCCATGGCCGATGAGTTTCTAGCGTTGCAAAAACAGGGAACTTGGACACTGGTACCTCATCCTACATGTCCCGTGTTGGGATGTAAGTGGACATATCGCACTAAACTACACGCGGATGGTTCAATCGCAAAATACAAAGCTCGTTTGGTTGCACTTGGAAACAACCAAGAATACGGACTTGACTACAACGAAACGTTTAGCCCGGTAGCTAAACTCCCTACCATTCGTATACTTCTTACTATTGCTTTGTATCATAATTGGCAGGTACATCAGTTGGATGTCGCAAACGCATTTCTCCACGGTAATCTAAATGAAACTGTCTACATGAAACAACCTAAGGGATTCGAAGATCCCGCCTACCCAAACCACGTATGTCTTCTTCGGAAAGCCTTATACGGTCTTAAGCAAGCCCCACGCCAATCGTACAACACTTTCACGTCGTTCCTACTCTCCCTCGGGTTCACAAACAGTGTTTCTGATCCTTCTCTTTTCACTTTTCGAAAATCTAACACTCGATTATTTCTCCTTATCTACGTTGACGATATTCTTTTTACAGGTAATAATTGTCACGACCCGACCCGACGGGGACGGATCCCGCCCGAGCCGGATCGCGACGAGAGACCATCTTATCCAGGATCTGGCTTTGGATTAGGTTACTGAACTGATCTTCCAAATACTTAACTCAACAGACACACACAGAACAACAGAGCTACTAAAAACATCAAATGCAGCGGAACAAAACATCTATCTTTTCATTTCCTCAAAAACAATCATCTACAGAACAGTACATGGCTTTCAACAGAAAGAAAGACAGAACAGAAAAGCCATGACTGTACAAAAATCAAAAAGTACAAAAGTACCTATACTGATCAGACTCTGAACTAATCCTGGACTTCCTTGCCTTTCCCAGAACCTGAAAACCACCAAAAAGCAAGGGTGAGCTCAACAGCTCAGCAAAGCAACAAACCACCAATCTAAATTCTCAGAAACCAAAACCAAACTCATCAGACAGAAATCAGATCAGAAAATGAAACAGAATCGAATCTCGAATCAGAACAGAATAAAAAATCAGAACTTATACGGACAGATATCAAATCAGAATCAGAGTCGTACAGATCAGATCACATCACAATACTAATCGGAACAGAATAAATCAACAGAGTCAGAATCATACAGAAATCAGAATCAGATAATAGCGGATATCAGATATTTAATTAATAGCTAAACTAAACTGAACAGAATCACTACGGATTCTGACCCTTATGTCTCCCTTGTGCTCACGGCACCAGAAATTCGCTGAATAATTAATAGCTAAGCTAAATGTGCTCACGGCACCAGAATAATAGAATTCACGGATCCGGAATATAACAGATATTTCTCCAACTTGAGCTCATCTTAATTTCCCCAGATACTAACTGAATCTCATAAGATCCAGGTCCCTTATAGCTCCCTTTTTATAGCTTATACACATAGCATTTTAATTCAGAAGAAATCCGGGTAAATCAGAAACCAGACAAAAATCGGGCAGCACAACGGCAGTAGACAGAATTTACACAAAATTTCCTGCAAAAAAAATTTACCGAATTCGCACAGAGTGTAGATAATCATATTCCAAAACATTTATTCTACTGCACAGAGCATTTACAATTTCACAGAAAATTGTAGTCTACAAAAAACATCGCCGAATCAAAAATACCCGGACAAAAATCTTCAAAATATAGTCAAAACGTGCACACCCGGCACGGCAACGATATACAGAAACTTACGCGGTAAAAACTGAACCAATCAAAAGATACGGACGAAAAACCGTAACGAAAACGAAATCCGGACAGAAAATACCGCCAAATACAACGGAACTGAAAATTGAGAAAGACGGAATGTGCCTTACCTCGAGCACAGCAAATTCCTCAACAGTCACTTCGATCGAAAACGGCTCCGCGTCGTCCGAAAATCAACTTTTCCAAAAACTCTTTTTCTCTCTCCTCAGAACAGTAAATCAGATATTTATTTTTTTGATTTTCTCTCTCTTCAAATCGGCTGAAACCCTTAAGTAATGCTCAGATCGGCCCGGCCGATCGCAGCATCGTCCTGGACGATCAGACCAATTTGATCATCCTGGACAGTTAAAAGGCGATGATCCGGCCGATACTTATGAACAGTGCAATCGGCCTGGCCGATGTCCTCGATCGGCCTGGACGATGCCTACAGGAAAAACACCTGGAACACTTCTGGGCAAATTCTGGAACTCTTTTTCTACTGATCGTCCCAAGACGATCCAGATCGTCCTGGACGATCCTGGAGCAAATTGTGATATTACAACCTTCCCAACTCAGAAAAATGTCGTCCTCGACATTATCCAATCCAAACTCAGTCAAAATAAGTACGGGTACGACCGTCTCATATCAGACTCCTTTTCCCAAGTTGTTTCTCGTGCAGTCCGGTGCTTCCACTGGACTTTAACCATTGGAATCTCTTTATTTCTTAACTTCCGGATGTCGTACGCCAAAATCAATTCTGGCTCTTCCTTGTACGCCAGATTCTCCTGAATCTCAACCTCGTCAGTAGATATCTTCTTCCCAAAGTCGGATACACACTTCCTCAGAGTGGATACATGAAACACATTATGCACGTCAGGCATAGAATCAGAAAGCAATAGGCGATAAGCAGATTTTCCAATCCTTTCAAAAATCTCAAACGGTCCAACATACCTTGGACTAAGCTTGCTTACCTGACCAAATCTGCTCACACCCTTCATCGGGCTGACTTTGACATAAACAAAGTCACCAACCTGAAACTCAACAAATCTGTGCTTCTGATTGTAATACTTCTGCTGTCAATCTTCAGCCGCTTTCAATCTCTCTCTTATCAAACTGATCTTCTGAGCAGTTTCATCAGCAAAAGTGGCACCCAAAGCCTGTCTATCTCCAACCTCCGTTAGAGTCAAAGGAGTACGGCATTTCCTGCCATACAGAGCCTCGTACGGTGCCATACCGATACTGGACTGAAAACTGTTGTTATAAGCAAACTCAATTAGCGGAATATGATCTTCCCAGCTTCCGCTAAAGTCCAGAACACAAAGCCTCAACAGGTCTTCCAATACTTGAATAGTCCTCTCAGACTGCCCATCGGTCTGAGGATGAAAGGCTGTACTGAAATTAGACCTGTCAATATTGGACCCGACCCGAAAACCCGACCCGAACCCGACCCGGAATTTTCGGGTTTGGGTTGACCCGAACCCGAAACGGGTCGGGTTCGGGTCCGGAAAACCGACCCGTTTGCAAAAACGGGTCGGGTTCGGGTTGACCCGACGGGTTGCCGGGTCAACCCGAAAACCCGTTTATTTTTAAAAAAATTCAAATTTTCCTGCCCCCGCGCTGCCCGCTGCCCGCCAGCCCCGCTCGCTGCCCGCCAGCCCAGCTCTCTGCCCGCCAGGCGCAAGCCCTGCGCTGCCCGCTGTCGCCAGGCGACGCCAGCCCCCGCCCAACTGGCAAGCCAATTCCGCGCCGTTCGACTCCTGAGGCAGGCCATTTCCGCGCCGTTCGACTCCCGAGGCAGGCCAGTTCGGCGTTCGCAGACGAGCAGATCCACGTTCCGTCCCGAGGTGGCGAGGCCAGGCGTCGTTTTCGTGCTCCGTCCCGAGGCGCAAGGACAGGCGGCTATGCGGGTCGGGTCGGGTTGACCCGAACCCGAAGCGGGTCGGGTTCGGGTCCAGAAAATTGACCCATTTGTAAAACCGGATCGGGTTAACCCGAACCCGAATATTGTCGGGTCAGTTTCGGGTTCGGGTCAACCCGACCCGTAACCCGAAATTGACAGGTCTAACTGAAATGCAATTTCGTACCCAAGCCTTGCTGAATGCCTTTCCAAAGTCTGGAAGTAAAGCGTCCATCTCGATCAGATACGATCACTCGAGGCACACCGTGCAATCTGACTATTTCCTTCACATATATCTGAGTCAAGCGTTCAACTGAATCCGTCTGTCTGATCGGAAGAAAATGGGCTGACTTCGTCAATCGATCCACAACTACCCAAATAGCATCATGTCCTTGTCGTGATCGAGGAAAACCCATCGAAAATCCATCGTTACCTCCTCCCATTTCCACTCAGGGATAGGCAATGACTGCAACAGTCCACCTGGTCGCTGATGCTCTGCCTTCACCAACTGACAGGCTTCGCATCTCGACACAAACTCCGCCACATCCTTCTTCATCCCAGGCCACCAGAACAAAAGCTTCATATCAGCGTACATCTTACCACTGCCTGGATGAACAGTGTAGCCTGAATGATGAGATTCATACAGAATCTCCCGCCTCAAATCTCCCAACACAGGTACCTACAACCTGTTCTTACAGAAAATAGCACCAGAATCAGAAATTCGAAGTTCAGGAATCTTACCAGATCCAATCTGAGCTATCAACTTCGAATAATCAGAATCTGACTTCTGGGCTTCTTGAATCCGTGCTTCCAAAGAAGACTGAATACTCATCTGAGCCAACTCCAAATCACTGGAGGAAATCACCTCCAACTGCAATCTCTCCAAATCACGAATCAGAAAGTCATCACAGGTAAGCTGAATACCTGATAATCCAGAAGACTTCCTGCTCAAAGCATCTGCTACCACATTCGCCTTTCCGGGCTGATACTGAATAGTCAGGTCATAGTCCTTGATCAACTCGAGCCACCTTCTCTGCCTCAAATTCAGATCCTTCTGAGTAAAAATATACTTCAGGCTCTTATGATCAGAAAAAATCTCACATCTGACGCCATACAGGTAATGACGCCAAATCTTCAAAGCAAAAACAACTGCAGCCAACTCTAGATCATGCGTCGGGTAATTCTTCTCATGTAGTTTTAACTGTCTCGAAGCATAAGCAATTACCTGACCATGCTGCATCAGGACACATCCCAGTCTTTTCAGTGAAGCATCACTGAACACCTGAAAACCCTCCGTACCTGACGGAAGTGCCAACACTGGAGCTGAAATCAAACAATCCTTCAATCTCTGAAAACTAGCTTCACACTCCGGTGTCCAAACAAAAGGAACTGACTTCTGAGTCAGTCTCGTCAGAGGAGTCGAAATCTGTGAAAATCCTTTCACAAATTTCCTGTAATACCCGGCCATGCCTAAGAAACTACGTACCTCAAATACCGTAGTCGGCCTTGGCCAATCAGCAACTGCCTGAAGCTTCTGGGGATCTACAGAAATGCCTTCTCCGCTAATCACATGCCCCAGAAAAGAAATACTCTTCAGCCAAAATTCACACTTGGAGAACTTGGCATACAGCTGATTCCTCCTCAAAGTCTCCAACACAATCCTCAAATGTCTGGTATGATCATCCTCAGATGCAGAATATACCAGAATATCGTCGATGAAGACGATCACAAACTGATCCAAATACTCCCTGAATACTCGGTTCATCAAATCCATGAAAATCGCAGGCGCATTGGTTACCCCGAAAGGCATAACCAAAAACTCGTAGTGCCCGTACCGAGTACTGAAAGCAGTCTTCACCACATCAGCCTCCTTCACCTTCACCTGATAATATCCGGATCGCAAGTCAATCTTCGAAAATACTGAAGATTCGGAAAGTTGATCAAACAAGTCATCAATCCGAGGCAAAGGATACTTGTTCTTGATCGTGACCTTGTTCAAATCTCTGTAATCAATACACATACGGAGTGTACCGTCCTTCTTCTTCACAAACAGAACAGGTGCTCCCCAAGGTGAAACACTAGGGCGTACAAAACCTCTGTCAACCAACTCCTGAAGCTGAACTTTCAACTCAGAAAGTTCTTTCGGTGCCATCCTGTACGGAGCTTTCGATATCGGAGCGGTACCCGGAAAAACATCGATAGAGAACTCCACATCTCTATCCGGAGGTAAACCAACCAACTCCTCAGGAAAAACATCAGCAAACTCCCGTACCACAGGGATCTCAGAAACAGAACCAACCTCCAGGTTCAGATCCCGCACCGAAGCCAAAAATACTGGGCATCCTTTCTTCCACATTCTGCTCACCTCCAACGCAGAAATCAGACTGGAGAGAACACCTCGTAATCCCTGAAATACAACTCTCTCTCCAGCCATAAGCAAACTCACTTGCTTCTTCAGACAGTCAATCTGAGCCTCATACTGACTCGGCCAATCCATGCCCAGAATTACATCATATGATGAAATTGGCAACCGAATCAAACTTGATTTCCACTTCTTGCCAGAAATCTCAATCTCACACAAACAAAACTGTCGAGCAATCAATGGATTCCCAGCCGGTAAAATCACAGACAAAGAAACCGGTAAAACCATCGAATCCAAATATAAAATCTCAAAACAGTGCTCGGACAGAAAAGAATGACTCGCTCCAGAGTCAAACAAAACACGACAGGGCTGATCAGAAATATAAACCGTACCTGTCACAACATCCGGAGCATCACGAGCCTCCTGCTGACTCAGGCTGTAAACTCGTGGCTGAACTGGAACAGGAGCTGAAGCAACATAACTACTCTGCTCCCTCTGAATTGTAGGTGGTCTCCGTGGTGCAGAACTAGAACCACCACCTCTACCAGTAAATCCCTCAGGGCGTGGAGGAACAGTCCTCGGTCTTCCTGCTGCTGAACCAACAGGTCTGACGGAGCCCTCAGATCGCTGCTCAAATCCCATCTGTGGACATTCTGCAATCCTATGTCCCGGCTGACCACATCTGAAACAAAGACCAGCTATCCTGTAGCACTGGCCATGGTGTCGCCGTCCACAACTCTGGCACACAGGTGCCATACTGACAGATCCAGAACTAGTCGTACTGGTAGCAGTACCAGACAACCCTCCACTCCTTCTGGAGTCAACAGATCCAGAACCAGAAACAAATCTCCTCTTTCCAGAGGAACCACTGCCAGAAGTCTCACCTCCAAACCTCTTCCTACTCGCAGTCCACCGCTGCTGAGTAGCCGTCATGTCATTCTCAATCAGACGAGCTCGCTCCACAAGCTCAGAGAAATCAGTGATCCTGAATGGTATCAAAGGCTGCCTCAAAGTGTCTCGTAATCCTCTCAGAAATCTGTAACACCTCTCAGCAGAAGTGCTAACCAGCTGTGGAGCGTACCTGGCTAATGCAGTAAACTCAGCCTCGTACTGCATCACCGTCTTGCTCCCATGAACCAGCCTCAGAAAACTCTCCTGCATCTGCTGTCGTGCAGAAGGGGGAACAAACAAATCTCGGAACACTTCAGTGAACTCTTCCCAAGTGATCAAAGAGTTCAGTCTACCCTAAAATCTGGCTGCCTGCTGGCCGTCCCACCAGTGCTCAGCCTCTCCGTCCAACAAAAAAACAGCTAACGGAACCTTCCTGTCTGCAGGACACTGCATCCCGTCAAAAGTCTTTTCCAATCTCCTCAGCCACTCCTCGGCTGCTCTGGGCTCAACAGCGCCCTCAAATCTCGGAGGCTTCAACCTCAAAAATAAGTGCAGGTGTCGATCAATGTCCTCAGATATAACAGTAGAAGCTCTGCTCTGAGTCTCGCTCATCATCTGAGCAACAAGTGAAGCAAACTGAGACAGCGTATCAGCACCGACCACTAGGGCTGTACTCCCCACTGGTGCTGCCTGATCGGCACTCTGACCGTCTGTCATGTCTGGGTCTGGCTGATCCATACAGAAAAATCCAGAAAATCCAGAAAACTATCACAAAAACAACACAAAATAACACAATAAAAAGCCAAACGACCCAAAACTACCCCCAGACAGACTCACTGATCACTTCCTAGAGCTCTGTTTTATAATCCAACATGTTTCCAAAACCAGTGCTATGATACCAAAAAAACTTGTCACGACCCGACCCGACGGGGACGGATCCCGCCCGAGCCGGATCGCGACGAGAGACCATCTTATCCAGGATCTGGCTTTGGATTAGGTTACTGAACTGATCTTCCAAATACTTAACTCAACAGACACACACAGAACAACAGAGCTACTAAAAACATCAAATGCAGCGGAACAAAACATCTATCTTTTCATTTCCTCAAAAACAATCATCTACAGAACAGTACATGGCTTTCAACAGAAAGAAAGACAGAACAGAAAAGCCATGACTGTACAAAAATCAAAAAGTACAAAAGTACCTATACTGATCAGACTCTGAACTAATCCTGGACTTCCTTGCCTTTTCCAGAACCTGAAAACCACCAAAAAGCAAGGGTGAGCTCAACAGCTCAGCAAAGCAACAAACAACCAATCTAAATTCTCAGAAACCAAAACCAAACTCATCAGACAGAAATCAGATCAGAAAATGAAACAGAATCGAATCTCGAATCAGAACAGAATCAAAAATCAGAACTTATACGGACAGATATCAAATCAGAATCAGAGTCGTACAGATCAGATCACATCACAATACTAATCGGAACAGAATAAATCAACAGAGTCAGAATCATACAGAAATCAGAATCAGATAATAGCGGATATCAGATATTTAATTAATAGCTAAACTAAACTGAACAGAATCACTACGGATTCTGACCCTTATGTCTCCCTTGTGCTCACGGCACCAGAAATTCGCTGAATAATTAATAGCTAAGCTAAATGTGCTCACGGCACCAGAATAATAGAATTCACGGATCCGGAATATAACAGATATTTCTCCAACTTGAGCTCATCTAAATTTCCCCAGATACTAACTGAATCTCATAGGATCCAGGCCCCTTATAGCTCCCTTTTTATAGCTTATACACATAGCATTTTAATTCAGAAGAAATCCGGGTAAATCAGAAACCAGACAAAAATCGGGCAGCACAACGGCAGTAGACAGAATTTACACAAAATTTCCTGCAAAGAAAATTTACCGAATTCGCACAGAGTGTAGATAATCATATTCCAAAACATTTATTCTACTGCACAGAGCATTTACAATTTCACAGAAAATTGTAGTCTACGAAAAACATCGCCGAATCAAAAATACCCGGACAAAAATCTTCAAAATATAGTCAAAACGTGCACACCCGGCACGGCAACGATATACAGAAACTTACGCGGTAAAAACTGAATCAATCAAAAGATACGGACGAAAAACCGTAACGAAAACGAAATCCGGACAGAAAATACCGCCAAATACAACGGAACTGAAAATTGAGAAAGACGGAATGTGCCTTACCTCGAGCACAGCAAATTCCTCAACAGTCACTTCGATCGAAAACGGCTCCGCGTCGTCCGAAAATCAACTTTTCCAAAAACTCTTTTTCTCTCTCCTCAGAACAGTAAATCAGATATTTATTTTTTTGATTTTCTCTCTCTTCAAATCGGCTGAAACCCTTAAGTAATGCTCAGATCGGCCCGGCCGATCGCAGCATCGTCCTGGACGATCAGACCAATTTGATCGTCCTGGACAGCTCACAGGGCGATGATCCGGCCGATACTTGTGAACAGTGCAATCGGCCTGGCCGATGTCCTCGATCGGCCTGGACGATGCCTACAGGAAAAACACCTGGAACACTTCTGGGCAAATTCTGGAACTCTTTTTCTACTGATCGTCCCAGGACGATCCAGATCGTCCTGGACGATCCTGGAGCAAATTGTGATATTACAATAATCCGGAGAAAATTAATCAAATTCTCGCCAGCCTACATTCAAAATTCGCAATGAAACAGTTGGGCGACGTTCACAACTTCTTGGGTATCCAGATTGATCGAACACATAACCAATACTTCCTTTCTCAACACAAATATGCATCCTCAATCCTGGAACTAGCCCATCTCACGAAATGCAACACCATCAATAATCCCACCTGTACCAAAATTCCGCAAGATCTCCAACCGGACACAGTGCTCTCTGATCTATCTTTATACCGAAGAATTACAGGCTCGCTGCAATATCTCACTTTAACACGGCCTGATATTGCATATAGTGTCAATATTCTATCCCAACACATGCATAACCCGTTACCTCAGCATGTCTTTCTTCTCAAAAGACTTCTCCGATACATAAAAGGTACGCTCACTTTCGGTATTCCCATTACAAAAACTAACTTGAACATTACTTCATTTTCAGATGCCGACTGGGCTGGTGATCCCATCTCGCGAAAATCTACTTCGGGCTATTGCTCATTCTTAGGCGACACACTGATCTCATGGACAGTCAAAAAGCAGAACACAGTCTCACGCTCCTCCACGGAATCCGAGTATAGGTCCCTTGCTGCTCTCACGGCGGACATGATTTGGCTTCGCAAACTTCTTGCCGAGTTCGATGTTCCTCAGAACGAACCAACAACAATCTACTGTGATAACATCTCTGCAATCTCACTAGCCAACAATCCAGTGTTTCACGCACGTACCAAGCACATCGAAATTGATCAACGCTTTGTTCGCGATCACATTCAGCATAAGAACATCTGCATCTTCCCTATCAACACCATAGACCAAATAGCGGACATCTTCACCAAACCGCTATCAACGCCTAGATTTCATACACTCCGGCTCAAACTGACAGTTATGGATAACCCATCAGTTTGCGGGGGAATATTAGCAGATAAAACAAATACTCAAATTAAATAATTGCTTAGCTGTCGTTTCTAGTAAAGCTTATTTGTACAAACTCTATATATAGCTGACTCCCTGTACATTACCGCACATGAATAAACTTCTCCTTTTACGTTTTCCTCTCTGTTCATCGTGCTCTGTCTGCTCTTCTAATATTGCACTTCAAGATCCTGCTTCATCTCTTCATTCTTGAGAGCTTCTTGAGCTCTTCTTGCAAGAGAGAGAGCGGGAGAGGGAGGAGAGGGAGAGAGATAGAATTTTAGAGGAATAAATCTATCCTAAAGCTTTATTCAATTTTTTTCCAAATTATACATCAACATATACATTCTTTATATAAGCATTTACAAGAGATGCGAAGCCTTGTGGAATAACCTAAATTAAATGGACAGATCCTAACAATGGTCATAAAAATATTAAGATGAATGAATCCCATGCAGCAATGGTCGAGCGGGACTTTGTTGACATTGGTTCTTATAGCATCGAATCTCATCAAGAATTATGCCAACCCTCTGCTGAAATTTGAAGAAGTATCTAATGGATATCGATTACGAGTTTCCAATGTAAACAAAACCATTCATTTGAAAACGGTCAAAAAGCTATTTATATATATTTCATTCAGATCCCCAACCGCACTACTTTTGAGGCTTAGGGCCGAGGGCATAGTGTTGTTGACCTCATTTTTGTATGAGGTCACTTGGACTACTCTTGATCTTAAATCAATTTAATTTTCAAAATTAATTTAAATTCTAGGATCCTTCTAGAATCTTGACCCTAGGATCTAGGCTAGGATTCTTCTAGAGCTTAGACCTTAGGAGCTGCCCTAGATCTTAAACTCCTCCTAGACTTCAAGTTCTAGAAATTTCTTAGGCTCTAGGATCCTTCTAGATTCCTAACTTTAAGATATATTCAGACCTTAGGATCTACCTAGATCTTAGGTCAATTAAGCCAAATCCAAGGTCCAAGGGTTTTGTCCTAAAGGCCTTTTCCGTTGAATTTTCAAACACTTTGAAACCCAGTTAAATGACCTCCGATTCAGAGTCTGTCAGTTGCATACTGATGGGACATGTCTCTGGAGGCAACCCTCCAAATTTGAGCCCATTCCGAGGTCTCTAACCTCAAAAACTTAATCGAAACTCAAAGGCTGTAAAACCTTCAAATATTTACAGCCTATGCCACTGGACCTGTCACTTTGAAGATTCTGACCCTAGAGCCTTCACCAAAGCCTCTAGTCACTTCCAGACCTTTAATCTTGATATGTTGAACTTTAAACTGCATTTTGGTAGACCCACTTTGACCCCCAGTTGACCAGGGGTCAAAGTGACCAAAATACCCCTATGGGGCTCAAACGGTGATTTTAAACCAAATGAACTCCGAATTGAATGCAATCACTTGCAGCAAGTTTTAAATGTCATTTCAAACCTGTTGGACCCATTCCTAGGCCCTGGGTCAACCTAGTTGACCAAGTCAACCTAGTTGACCCAAATGGCCCTTTAAGGGTTCAAACAGGTGTTTTGAACCAAATGACCTCCTTAGACCCTGGGATTACATTCAGTAGACTCAAAATGTTACTTTAAATTGATTGAACCCATTTTCAAATCTGGGACCCACCTGGTTGACCTAGTCAACCTAGCTTGACCAAAATCAACCCTTAAGCCCTTTCACTTTGAATTAAATTCCAAATGGTTGTAAATCTTTGTCAAACCCTTTCAAGGCTATTTTAATTAATTTCTCAAATAGTTTTGGTTGCCACCTCACCTTGGGTTGACCAGTTGACTGGTCAACATGGTCAACAAATCCCTTTAAGAGGCTTAAGTGACCAAATGGCTTAACTCAAGCTAGCCTACCTCTCCAAACTTTCTCAACCAATACTCAAGGGTTTCCCACATGCCACCTAGGCAGTCAAACTGACTGTTGACCAGTCAAACTGGTCAACAAACCTTTGAAACCCCTTTTAAGTAATTAAATCCATATGCTTAAATTAATTCCTTCTAATCCATTCCATTTAAAATCCTTCCAGCAAATCAAGATATCTCCATATGCCAACTCACAAGCCCATGTGGCATATTGACCAGTCAAACTGTCAAACCAAGCTTAGGAAGTGGTCAAACTTGGTTAAAACCATTCTTAAATTTAATTCACTTTAGTTCAAATTAATCCAGCTGTTTAAACAACCTCTAGAAGCTTCTTAGGGCCCATCCTAGCCCTTGGATCAAGATCAAATGATCCCTATGCTCTCCACATGGGTGCAAGAGGACAAGGGACACTTTCCACATAGGTTGTCCTCTTGTCCTTGATTCCATCTGCTCCCACCAACCCCCTGGACAGATGTCACTCATCTGGGAGCCTAACCAAACAATCCTAGCCGTCCAATAGATCTAGGGCAGCTTGAATAGGGTAGAATCTCATTCTTGAGCCTGATTCATGCCCTAGCTATCTCTCTCCATTCTAGCCCCCTTCAAGCTCAAGTCTCTATTTTCCTGAGGATCCCAGAGACTTTTCTGCACATTCCCAGCTTGATCCAGCCGGTCAAGGCTCGCCGGCGACTGGATTCCGGCGAGTTCAAGTAAATCTCGGTCCAAGCCATTTTGCCGTCGATCTAGGCGTTGAAAGCTCGAGCGATCTTCTACAAAAAGGAGCGTGGACAGCCTACAAATGCAACACGCCTTTAAACGGATTAATCCGTCCATTGAATGAGGTATAAACTCTAACCCTAGTTTAAGACACCTAGGTTAAATAGCTTTCGATTTAATGCATCTTAGGCTATAAAATTGATTCCCCAAAATTTATGTTCAGTATTTTAATCTATGTTTCAAATTTCGTTTGATTTCATTGTCTGGGTTGAAAGAACGAGCTAAAAAACATGTTTTAGAGCTCGTTTAGGTTTAGCTGGACGGCGTAGCACCTCAGCCGTTGATTGCAAGATCAACGGCTGTGATCTTGCCTCCCCGTGAGCGGTCCGAGCACGACAATCCGCTTCGCCGAACGAAGCTTTGTCCAGCTCAATCCACTCCGTCCATTTAAAACAGCGGGATCCATCTTAGCCGTTCGATTCCTTTGGATTGAGATCGGCTGTATGGCTTGATCTTGACCGCTAGATCAAAACTGCATGCGATCTAACGGCCTAGCTCGATGCCGCGCTGGATAAGTGAGCGGGGCCCACTTGACCGCCGCCTCTAATGATTGCGCCGCCACGCGTTTTGTCCCGTCGAATGGGAAGGCGCCGCGTGGCATCTCCAGCCGCCAAACCTTTAAAATGATTTAAAAAATCATTTTTTTAAATCATTTTAAATCCAGAACTTCAAAAAATTATAATAAATTAAATATAAATCCAAAAAATTAATATAATATATCAAATTTCTCAGAAAAATGAGATTTTTAATTTAAAATTAAATTAAATTTGAAATATTATATATATAAAAAAAAATAATAATATAAACCATTTTGGTTATTAAATATTATATATATATATATATATATATATATATATATATATATATATATATATATATATATATATATATATATATATATATATATATATATTTTAATTAATAAAATTTGATTAAATATATATATGTTAATAGTTCAAAATTATATTTTAAGATGTACTTTGAAATTTAGGAAGCATATCTATTCTTAAATTAAATGTAATAAAAAAAAGAAGTGAGTTATTTTAAATATTAATTATTTTCAAATCACTTTAAATTCACTTAATTAACTTAAATTTCAATATTTAAATAATATGTCAAAAAATTTTGAAATCTTAAATACTTTAATTTAAGGTTAATTATAAGATTTAAGTATTAATTTATTTTAAATAATTTGAATTATTAAACATTATCTTTAATATTTAATTAGTATTTAATTAAATATTATATTAAATATTTTGAAAATTAAAATTTATTTTGAAATTAATTTGAAAATTCCATGGGGCTCTCAAAAACTCAAAATTATTTTTGATAATATTTTTTAATTATCATTATTTTAAAATATATATACTTATATTCATATATTTATATATTTTAAAAATCTACTTTAAAACTACATATATTTTTAAATCCTTAAATATTTGAGAGATCCCTTGGGATTTTAAACATGGATTGAATATTTGAATAGAATTCATTGGGGAATGATTAGTGAGTGATTATGTTTTAATCATTCACTAATCAAAATTTTGATACCTTAATTACTATCAATCTTTGCATGTTTAGGTTGTACACACACACATTTAAGGCTCTCCTAGATTTAGGTGTTGAATGTGCTTGTGTATATGTGCATACTTATATGTCAAGTTAAGGGTTAGTTGGAACCTTGATTTGAACTTAATTAACCTAGTGACATCGTTAAGGACAAGAATTAAGGGCATGTTTAGAAAACTTAGAGAAATCCTAGGAATTAGGATATACATTATTTGAACATGAAATTTGAACCACTTGAACATAGTGACATCTATAACCCTTAGAGAAATTTTCACTGAATTTGGAAATCATTAAGACCCTTAATTAATTTTCCTAAGTTTAAGCCTTAATTAAGCTTTTAAACCTTCCCGAAAATGTAATAAATCCAATTTAAACCCAAAAATTATGACCAACCCCTCTAACTGATCATAATTGAACCCTTAATCATTTAAAATTGAAATCAACTTAATTTGACAACAAATTAAACCTTAATTTAATTTTAAGTGAAATTGAATATTTAATTATTATAATTAATTAAAAAATATTAAAAATTCCAAAAACATCCTAAACACTTGGAAATCTCTCCTTAGGTCATTCCTGACCTTTGGAGCTGATTTCAAGGAGTTAGGAGCTCATTTGGAGCAAAATCACAAAAGAGCTCTCTAATTAAGCAATTTTAAAATTCATTAAGTAGTCAAAACTTTGAACCTTCATAACTAATTCAAGAAAAATCCAAATTGAACAAACTCACTTGCATTCAACTCCTAATAAGGTTTAATATTTATTAAAAATATCAAATTCCAGAAATCTGTAATATTTCAAAAAGTCAACTTTTTGGTCAACTTTAGGTCAAATCTAGTTCAAAACTTCAAATCTTTGTAATAAAATGTAGAAAAATCCGATTTTAACGTACTTACCTTCTAACTGATCGTAGTAAGGTCTAGTATTTTAATAAAATACAAACTTTCCAGAATTTGAGCTTAATTAAAAAGTCAATTTTCGACCCTTTAATTAAATGATTAAAATATTCCGAAAATTCATAAAACTCAAAATAGTTCTAAAACTCCAGAAAATCTTAATTTAATGTTTAAATCATTCAACAAACATTTTAAAACACAACAACCATCCTAAAGATGAAGTTTATTGGCTGGACTACTCCGGGCTGCGGGGCTAAGTGTCCTAAGGAGGCTGGTTCTTCGAGCCTGGTGGCACAACGCCACGAATGGATTCCAAGGGATGTTAAACCTTAAAAATAAATTAATTATTAATAATCTAACCTTTTAAAACTTCTAATTTAACTACATTAATTTGGTTTATCGGCTGGACTACTCCGGGCTGCGGGGCTACGTGTTCTAAGGAGGCTGGTTCCTCGAGCCTGGTGGCACAACGCCACGAATCGATTAATGGCAAACTTAAATTAATCAAATCTTAAAAATCAGCAACCAAACATTTCTTATAAAATTCATTTTTTTCTTAAGTCTTAATCAATCTAACTCACTTAATTATATCGGGTACCACTGGGTAACCCAGGCCTACGAGGCTATTAACTTAGCCCCAAGGAAGGTGAAATAAACTTCACGGCCTCGGTGTGAAACAAAGGTGATATCCAACAAATAATTAAATAAATCTTAAAATTAATCTTAAGCCATTAATATTTGAATTCAAACTTAAATCCCTTAAACCTTCCAACCAATCGAACTTTAGATAACTTTAACTAATAATCCTAATTAGGACACATCAAAACTACACGACCTACCTCACACACTTTAGATGGTTTGCTATGATCACCGACTCTAGTTTTAGGATAGGCCGGTGTTTTACTTTTTGCAGCTGTGTGCCGGATTTTTTGAGTTTTCACTGCATGCTGTTTGCTAGCCTAGGATTGATGTGATTGTTTATTTATTTATTGCATTTTACGTTGTAATTGATTGAGCATTTAGATTTTGAATATTAACTGCTTGAGATTGAATATTAACTGCTTGAGATTGAATATTAATTGCTTGGGACTATAGATATAATTGTTGATTATTAGGATAACCTTGCATGATCGAGTCTAGATTTTTGTTTTAAATTTGAGATGTAAATTTGATTAAGGTTGTATTATTTAAAATGGTTTGAGATTGGGATATAGATATCCAATTTGAATTCCAAAGAGGTGAAGACATCCCTAAAGGGGAGAGTCTTCTTCCATTTGGAATTCAAATTAGGATACTTTGCAAATATCCAAAGGGGAAAGATAACACCTCGATCAAGAGGGAGTTTCTTTCCATTTGGATATCCTGAACCGACGAATCAAGATGTTCGTGAAAAGATGAAGGATTGGACAATGAGAAGAATCCCAAATCTCAAAACCATTTGATTTAGGATTAGAAATCCGGGTTGTAGTCAGTGGTGCCCGGCCACTTTAATTTATTGTAATTTTTGAGATGTAATAATTAGTGGCACTTGCCATATGGACATTCAATTTGATATATTTAATTGATTTATTTAATTGATTTCGCATTAGAACTCCTGCTTTTCTAGTCTTTTTACTTGTATGCCGTGTTTGATTTAGCCTGGAATTCGAATTTAGGCTCTTAGGGGTCTGTCAAAAAAAAATTCTTCTACTTTAATTAAATAAAATTTTTAAGATAAGATAGAAACTCTAAACGGTCCTAAGAAGTAAGCTCGGACTCGCCGAGGGTTTTTCATGCATACATATTGTACTTTCTCAACCTTGTTAGGCATCTCCCCGCCTGCGGGTTCTGGCAGACCACCTGGCCTATGAGGGTGCCGATCTGTCAAGGGGATGTTATGCAATCTCTAGGGAAAAACCTATTTTCTAAGCCAAAATTTTTAAACTGCTACATACAAATTTTGCATTCAATCGAGTCAATTAGCATGCATCGCATTAGCAACAAATTTAAAAGAGTCTAATATTTAATTGCATTACTTAGACATCGAATACCCAACATGAGTCTAAGGGGCCAATTAGGATCCGCTCTAGATGTCGGCCCCGTTCTCAAAAACATATCTTAAATAACGTCCCTATCACTCTACATAAAAAGACCGGACTCATATTTTGAAATCGTTTAGGTGGTTTAGCTGGCTCCCCAATCCAGGCCGGGGTAAGACCAGATTCGCATTGCACTAGCTAGGTTTCGGGTCACTTTTTAGTACCCAATTTAGACTTAGGTTCTGAGGCCGGTTTGGGCCATAAGACCTCAATTTTCGGGAATTGAATCCCAAATTTCTAATAAAATCGACCACTCAAACTAAAATTTTCCTTCAATCAAATATAAGCCTAACACTTAGGATAGGTTGGGATGTTTTCTGAATTATTTCAAAATCTCAAAACATTCCCTACTCCTCTTCCTTTGGCTCCGAAAATAAGTGTTCAATCTTGAACCAATCCCCCTTGAAATTCAAATCTTAACTTCCTTTGATATTTACTTCGAATTCTAAATAAAATTCATATCGCTATTTTAATCGAGAGTTTTCGTAGGAAAATCTCTAATTTTCCTACGATGTAATTAACTACGAGGGCTTGCGCTCGTAGGAGATTTAGAAACCCAGAACTTATTTTTAAAATCAAAATCTTTTAAAATCTCTAATTAATTATTTTTGAGAAATTTAAAACTTTGAAATTCGAACCCATTAGGGGACGATATGTTCGTCTTTCGAGGTGATATATTGTTCATAATAGAGTGTTCAATTTCAAAATTCCAAAATTAAATATTTCTCAAAGAAAATTAAATATTTTCAAAACTATTTATATACTTAAATAAATTTTTTTTTTTAATCAAAACAAAAATGGCGACTCCGCTGGGGAAAATCTCTCTTTCCATCTTTAATAGCGGTTTGAATTTTATTGAATCGGTAGTCTTAACTACCTTTCTCTCCGTTGGTCCCTCTACCCATTTCTCCCTTGGGTGAGTGTGGTCAACTCAATTAAAACATGTCAAACGAGAGGTGAGTGTAGGAAACCTCCCTTTAAATCGGGCTTTGACATTTTGCCTCCAAGTTATTTGGTAGAGCGAAAGAGTCAAGCCGAATCCTTTTGTAAATGTTGCAAACTTGCATGCGAATAAATAACTAGCGTGCTAAGTTTCACAATTTACAGAAGACCCTTCAATTTCAAAATCATAAATTTCAACCCTTTAAGCAAAATTCAATCTCTTTCAAAACCTTTTAAATCAACTTTAATCGCCGTTGTGAGGTGTCTTTTACAATAGTTTATTGTAGTTGAACACATGCAATTCAAACTCTTGATCGAACCTGGATTTTGACATTTCACTCTAAGCTAGCAGTGTAGTGAAAAAGTCAAGTCTAGGCCTCCCGATTTCCCTAAATTTTTGTTAACCATTTTGTTGAAAATAAAACTCAACATTTTGTGTTTCAAAAAATATAGGAAAATCATTCAAACCAATTTCAACTGTCGTTGTCATATGTCTTCTATGGCATTCTGTTGTAGTTGAACACATACAATGCAATTCCAAATTTCTCTTGTCAAATCTAGGCTTTAACATTTTACCCCCAAACCCTTTGGTGGGGTGAAAGAGTTAGGCCTAATTTCTAAGGATTCTCCTATAATTTTGTAAACCTCTACATTTGAGTGAAATTCAATGTCTTGAGTTTCAAAATTTAAAGGAGATCCATCCAAATACAACCTCAAGTTAAAATTCAAATCAAACTTTGATTTCGAATAAAATTTCAACCTTAAGTTTAAACTTGATTTTCACCTCAAGCTTAAGTTCAGTTTTGATTTCAAATACGAGTCCAAACTTTGATATTTTGCCCCAAATCAATTGGTGTAGCGAAAGAGTCAAGTTCAACTCATCAATTTTATGAACCACCGTGTTTAGTGTAAATTGAACACGATTGAGTTATAAAACTTTGAATAAAATTAATCAAACTTGAAATTCAAATTCAATTTCTAATCACTGATTCAAATCACTTTCTTAATTCCAGGAAATCAAACACTCAAATGGCTGGGAAACTTGTCTTCTCTCTGAACAGAGATGTGCCTGTAGAAGAAATTCTTAATGGCAATTTAATTCAGTATGAGATGGAATTTCAAAATCTCAAGATTTCAGTTAATGGAGAAATACTGATTGATCTGTCTTCCACGATACTAGGAAAGTCTCCTTTAGTTGAGATTACTTTAGGGTCAAGAGTTGACTCCCCCATCTCTAAGATGGAGGTCGTTGTCGCCCCTGTACCCACTGTATTCTCTACTCCGGAGGATCAAAACCAGAAGTCAATAATGATAAAAGAGTTACCATCTCAATCTGAGATCGGATCAAATTCTAGCACCCCTGTCGTCGGTAGGAACAAGATGAAGAATTACCTTCGAAGAGCCAGGAAAAGGAATCTTAAGGCTAGAAAGACTGTTGAATTTGAAGCCTTAGAGAAGACCGACTTCGAGGCCAATCGAGAGTTCGTTGCTCCTTCTACGTACCCTCTCCTTGCACAAAGGAGGGAGGTTGTAGATACGAGAGTGCGATCTTCAATACACCTGCTTGACTACTACACAGAAAGATTCGAGCAGGAAAGGATTGAGCAATCACCAGCAATAGGCCATAGGCCCCCAACTGAAGGTTATAATCCGTCCACTCTACTAGAAGATGTTAGGGCACGTTACTATACGTATCCCACTACATCATCTGCAGAGGAGGAGGAGTAGAAACCACTCGGGGTGCCACTCTCTTAACTACTAGTTTAGTGGTAATTTGAGAGAAGGAATAATCTAAGATTGTGTCAGATAGTGATACCGTTGAAATATAACTTTAACGGGGTCCTATCGCGATTAATCTTTTGATTATAATAATGTCGTACTTTCTAGGGATGTTGCAGACCCTATAAACAGTCTCTCCCTTCAAAGAGATTGTAGGAATTCAATTCCATGTTGACAAGGGTCTTGCCACCTAGACTTGCAACTTCTTAAGGGAATTTTCCAATTTCTCAAGTGTACTAAATCTTGATTTTCAAGATAGTTGATTAACCTTTCTAATCGAAATTGACCTCTACCTTAAGTCTTAAGCTGGAGAGAGTTGTAGTTGATTCCATCAAATGTTCGAATACCCCTCCCTCCCACCGCTCTCGTGGGTTGAATTAACTTTCGAATTAAAATCTATTTCAAGATCAAGTTAATCTTAGAAATGAAAATGTTATCAGTCTTCTAGCAATCTTCTATCTTAATAGATGATTCGCACATGTCAAAAATCTGTTCAATAATTTTTAAAAGTCAAGTCGATACCCTTTTCAAAAAGATTGGATGTGCTTTGAGGATTATTTTTCCTTGTATAAGAGAATGAATTTTCTTCTCTAATATTTGAGATATAATCCCAGCATTCAAAATAAAAAAAAGATCAATCAATTTAAGGTATTTGAAGGAAGTGGAGCCTCTTCTTGAATTCAATTGAAATCAAAAGATGAGCGAATGCTCTAAAAAATTAAAAGATGCGCGAATGCGCCAAAAATTAAGAAGTGCACCGAAAGTCAAAAGATGCGCAATATGCGCCATCAGAAAAAAGAAGAAGAAGAGTAAGATGGCTTCCTTCCTTTAAATCCTTAAATATCAAAATATCCAATCAACTTTAAATACTTGACTTTGAAAATCCTGAATTCAGATTCTTCGACATGCATGAATTATCTATCGGATAGAAGAAAGTCGTGCAAGAAAATTGAAAAGATCAAATTTCTACTTTCAACTTAAACTCTTTGAAGTTAATTTTAATTCAAAATTTATTTAAGGGAGACCCCAGTTTAGTTTCTACGAAACTTGGTCTGGGTCAACAAAACCTAAATCCTTAAATCCTTTCAGATTAATCGGAGTCGACTCTACTTCTCTCTGCACTTCTAAATTTGTTCCCACATGTCGTTCCGACAGGGTCCAAATAGTTAGAGGAAATTTCTTAATAGAAAGATCGAATCTTCTACTCCTGAAAAGAATTCAAATTATGTTCTTGAGAAATGTGTGTAAGTCCTTATACAGAGGCATCTCTTCCTTTAAGGCCTTTTCAACAAAATTACACTCTATACTGGGTCCAAGATCAACCCTACTAGAGGAGTATTTTGTAATGCTGGAAATTGCCGTTCAAAGTCAATCCACGACTGAGCAGAGTGCCCGACTCCAATTTGAAGAGCTCAAGGCCTTGTAGAGCTTTATCTTTAAAGCTCAATAAAGCTCAGAATCATCTGAAGCCTGAGTGGTTAAAGCTCGTGATAAGATAGAGCAACTTAGAATCTTCCAAGGAGCAGACTTGGTCTAGGTTCTTTGGATGCATATCTTAGCCTACCGAGAAATCGGTGGAGAAGCTTGAGCCAACTTAAGAGTATCCTCCTGTCGTTGAGACGGTCTTTGAGGAAATTTCAAACTTTAATTGATCAACCCTGAAGAAAGCCACCCGATATTTTTAAATATTGGGGAGGCTCTTCAGGAAGTACCATGCCAGATGAGTGTCAAATTCAAAGTCAATAAAAAGTCTTCGAATTTCCTGGATTAAAGAAATTTCTTAATTCAAAATCAAACTTCAAATTCAAACATATTCAAAATTCAAAATCAAATCAATTCAAATTCAAAACTTTCAAATCTCAAATTTCAAAATTTAAGCCCGATCCTCTGTGTAGAGCAAATTTCCTCTACATACGATCAATTTAAACTCGATCCTCTGTGTGGAGCAAGTTTCCTCCACATATGATCATCCAGACTCGGTTCTTTATGTAGAGCAAGTTTCCTCTCCACAAGACCGTCCGTTAGTGGTGGAGCATGCCCTCTGTGGCACCACCCTAACATTTGAGTTAAAAACGATTAGTGATGGAGCGTGCCCTTCGTGGCGCCATCCTAATTCGTATCCATTAGTGGTGGAGCATGCCCTCTGTGGCACCACCCTAACATTTGAGTTAAAAACGATTAGTGGTGGAGCGTGCCCTTCGTGGCGCCATCCTAATTCGTATCCGTTAGTGGTGGAGCATGCCCTCTGTGGCACCACCCTAACATTTGAGTTAAAAACGATTAGTGGTGGAGCGTGCCCTTCGTGGCGCCATCCTAATTCGTACCCGTTAGTGGTGGAGCATGCCCTCTGTGGCACCACCCTAACATTTGAGTTAAAAACGATTAGTGGTGGAGCGTGCCCTTCGTGGCGCCATCCTAATTCGTATCCGTTAGTGGTGGAGCATGCCCTCTGTGGCACCACCCTAACATTTGAGTTAAAAACGATTAGTGGTGGAGCGTGCCCTTCGTGGCGCCATCCTAATTCGTATCCGTTAGTGATGGAGCATGCCCTCTGTGGCACCACCCTAACATTTGAGTTAAAAACGATTAGTGGTGGAGCGTGCCCTTCGTGGCGCCATCCTAATTCGTATCCATTAGTGGTGGAGCATGCCCTCTGTGGCACCACCCTAACATTTGAGTTAAATGGTTAGTGGTAGACATGCCCTCCGTGGTACTACCCTAATTTAAATCTTGATTTCCTAGAGATGAATTTTTCATTCCCTTAAGTTCAAAATTCTAAATTTAATCATCTAGGGTTAGGACTTCCCTTCCCTTAGAATTAATTTCAAACTCAATTCCTTAGGGTTACACTTTTCATTCCCTTAGGATTGAAATTCCACACTTGATCTTTAATCTCGGTCAACGCCAATATGTGCAATAGAACTTCGCTCTCTTACACATATTGGGGGTCCATTTGTTGACCTCATTTTTGTATGAGGTCACTTGGACTACTCCTGATCTTAAATCAATTTAATTTTCAAAATTAATTTAAATTCTAGGATCCTTCTAGAATCTTGACCCTAGGATCTAGGCTAGGATTCTTCTAGAGCTTAGACCTTAGGAGCTGCCCTAGATCTTAAACTCCTCCTAGACTTCAAGTTCTAGAAATTTCTTAGGCTCTAGGATCCTTCTAGATTACTAACTTTAAGATATATTCAGACCTTAGGATCTACCTAGATCTTAGGTCAATTAAGCCAAATCCAAGGTCCAAGGGTTTTGTCCTAAAGGCCTTTTCCGTTGAATTTTCAAACACTTTGAAACCCAGTTAAATGACCTCCGATTCAGAGTCTGTCAGTTGCATACTGATGGGACATGTCTCTGAAGGCAACCCTCCAAATTTGAGCCCATTCCGAGGTCTCTAACCTCAAAAACTTAATCGAAACTCAAAGGCTGTAAAACCTTCAAATATTTACAGCCTATGCCACTGGACCTGTCACTTTGAAGATTCTGACCCTAGAGCCTTCACCAAAGCCTCTAGTCACTTCCAGACCTTTAATCTTGATATGTTGAACTTTAAACTGCATTTTGGTAGACCCACTTTGACCCCCAGTTGACCAGGGGTCAAAGTGACCAAAATACCCCTATGGGGCTCAAACGGTGATTTTAAACCAAATGAACTCCGAATTGAATGCAATCACTTGCAGCAAGTTTTAAATGTCATTTCAAACCTGTTGGACCCATTCCTAGGCCCTGGGTAAACCTAGTTGACCAAGTCAACCTAGTTGACCCAAATGGCCCTTTAAGGGTTCAAACAGGTGTTTTGAACCAAATGACCTCCTTAGACCCTGGGATTACATTCAGTAGACTCAAAATGTTACTTTAAATTGATTGAACCCATTTTCAAATCTGGGACCCACCTGGTTGACCTAGTCAACCTAGCTTGACCAAAATCAACCCTTAAGCCCTTTCACTTTGAATTAAATTCCAAATGGTTGTAAATCTTTGTCAAACCCTTTCAAGGCTATTTTAATTAATTTCTCAAATAGTTTTGGTTGCCACCTCACCTTGGGTTGACCAGTTGACTGGTCAACATGGTCAACAAATCCCTTTAAGAGGCTTAAGTGACCAAATGGCTTAACTCAAGCTAGCCTACCTCTCCAAACTTTCTCAACCAATACTCAAGGGTTTCCCACATGCCACCTAGGCAGTCAAACTGACTGTTGACCAGTCAAACTGGTCAACAAACCTTTGAAACCCCTTTTAAGTAATTAAATCCATATGCTTAAATTAATTCCTTCTAATCCATTCCATTTAAAATCCTTCCAGCAAATCAAGACATCTCCATATGCCAACTCACAAGCCCATGTGGCATATTGACCAGTCAAACTGTCAAACCAAGCTTAGGAAGTGGTCAAACTTGGTTAAAACCATTCTTAAATTTAATTCACTTTAGTTCAAATTAATCCAGCTGTTTAAACAACCTCTAGAAGCTTCTTAGGGCCCATCCTAGCCCTTGGATCAAGATCAAATGATCCCTATGCTCTCCACATGGGTGCAAGAGGACAAGGGACACTTTCCACATAGGTTGTCCTCTTGTCCTTGATTCCATCTGCTCCCACCAACCCCCTGGACAGATGTCACTCATCTGGGAGCCTAACCAAACAATCCTAGCCGTCCAATAGATCTAGGGCAGCTTGAATAGGGTAGAATCTCATTCTTGAGCCTGATTCATGCCCTAGCTATCTCTCTCCATTCTAGCCCCCTTCAAGCTCAAGTCTCTATTTTCCTGAGGATCCCAGAGACTTTTCTGCACATTCCCAGCTTGATCCAGCCGGTCAAGGCTCGCCGGCGACTGGATTCCGGCGAGTTCAAGTAAATCTCGGTCCAAGCCATTTTGCCGTCGATCTAGGCGTTGAAAGCTCGAGCGATCTTCTACAAAAAGGAGCGTGACAGCCTACAAATGCAACACGCCTTTAAACGGATTAATCCGTCCATTGAATGAGGTATAAACTCTAACCCTAGTTTAAGACACCTAGGTTAAATAGCTTTCGATTTAATGCATCTTAGGCTATAAAATTGATTCCCCAAAATTTATGTTCAGTATTTTAATCTATGTTTCAAATTTCGTTTGATTTCATTGTCTGGGTTGAAAGAACGAGCTAAAAAACATGTTTTAGAGCTCGTTTAGGTTTAGCTGGACGACGTAGCACCTCAGCCGTTGATTGCAAGATCAACGGCTGTGATCTTGCCTCCCCGTGAGCGGTCCGAGCACGACAATCCGCTTCGCCGAACGAAGCTTTGTCCAGCTCAATCCACTCCGTCCATTTAAAACAGCGGGATCCATCTTAGCCGTTCGATTCCTTTGGATTGAGATCGGCTGTATGGCTTGATCTTGACCGCTAGATCAAAACTGCATGCGATCTAACGGCCTAGCTCGATGCCGCGCTGGATAAGTGAGCGGGGCCCACTTGACCGCCGCCTCTAATGATTGCGCCGCCACGCGTTTTGTCCCGTCGAATGGGAAGGAGCCGCGTGGCATCTCCAGCCGCCAAACCTTTAAAATGATTTAAAAAATCATTTTTTTAAATCATTTTAAATCCAGAACTTCAAAAAATTATAATAAATTAAATATAAATCCAAAAAATTAATATAATATATCAAATTTCTCAGAAAAATGAGATTTTTAATTTAAAATTAAATTAAATTTGAAATATTATATATATAAAAAAAAATAATAATATAAACCATTTTGGTTATTAAATATTATATATATATATATATATATATATATATATATATATATATATATATATTTATTTAATTAATAAAATTTGATTAAATATATATATGTTAATAGTTCAAAATTATATTTTAAGATGTACTTTGAAATTTAGGAAGCATATCTATTCTTAAATTAAATGTAATAAAAAAAAGAAGTGAGTTATTTTAAATATTAATTATTTTCAAATCACTTTAAATTCACTTAATTAACTTAAATTTCAATATTTAAATAATATGTCAAAAAATTTTGAAATCTTAAATACTTTAATTTAAGGTTAATTATAAGATTTAAGTATTAATTTATTTTAAATAATTTGAATTATTAAACATTATCTTTAATATTTAATTAGTATTTAATTAAATATATATTAAATATTTTGAAAATTAAAATTTATTTTGAAATTAATTTGAAAATTCCATGGGGCTCTCAAAAACTCAAAATTATTTTTGATAATATTTTTTTTAATTATCATTATTTTAAAATATATATACTTATATTCATATATTTATATATTTTAAAAATCTACTTTAAAACTACATATATTTTTAAATCCTTAAATATTTGAGAGATCCCTTGGGATTTTAAACATGGATTGAATATTTGAATAGAATTCATTGGGGAATGATTAGTGAGTGATTATGTTTTAATCATTCACTAATCAAAATTTTGATACCTTAATTACTATCAATCTTTGCATGTTTAGGTTGTACACACACACATTTAAGGCTCTCCTAGATTTAGGTGTTGAATGTGCTTGTGTATATGTGCATACTTATATGTCAAGTTAAGGGTTAGTTGGAACCTTGATTTGAACTTAATTAACCTAGTGACATCGTTAAGGACAAGAATTAAGGGCATGTTTAGAAAACTTAGAGAAATCCTAGGAATTAGGATATACATTATTTGAACATGAAATTTGAACCACTTGAACATAGTGACATCTATAACCCTTAGAGAAATTTTCACTGAATTTGGAAATCATTAAGACCCTTAATTAATTTTCCTAAGTTTAAGCCTTAATTAAGCTTTTAAACCTTCCCGAAAATGTAATAAATCCAATTTAAACCAAAATTATGACCAACCCTCTAACTGATCATAATTGAACCCTTAATCATTGAAAATTGAAATCAACTTAATTTGACAACAAATTAAACCTTAATTTAATTTTAAGTGAAATTGAATATTTAATTATTATAATTAATTAAAAAATATTAAAAATTCCAAAAACATCCTAAACACTTGGAAATCTCTCCTTAGGTCATTCCTGACCTTTGGAGCTGATTTCAAGGAGTTAGGAGCTCATTTGGAGCAAAATCACAAAAGGGCTCTCTAATTAAGCAATTTTAAAATTCATTAAGTAGTCAAAACTTTGAACCTTCATAACTAATTCAAGAAAAATCCAAATTGAACAAACTCACTTGCATTCAACTCCTAATAAGGTCTAATATTTATTAAAAATATCAAATTCCAGAAATCTGTAATATTTCAAAAAGTCAACTTTTTGGTCAACTTTAGGTCAAATCTAGTTCAAAACTTCAAATCTTTGTAATAAAATGTAGAAAAAATCCGATTTTAACGTACTTACCTTCTAACTGATCGTAGTAAGGTCTAGTATTTTTAATAAAATACAAACTTTCCAGAATTTGAGCTTAATTAAAAAGTCAATTTTCGACCCTTTAATTAAATGATTAAAATATTCCGAAAATTCATAAAACTCAAAATAGTTCTAAAACTCCAGAAAATCTTAATTTAATGTTTAAATCATTCCAACAAACATTTTAAAACACAACAACCATCCTAAAGATGAAGTTTATTGGCTGGACTACTCCGGGCTGCGGGGCTAAGTGTTCTAAGGAGGCTGGTTCTTCGAGCCTGGTGGCACAACGCCACGAATGGATTCCAAGGGATGTTAAACCTTAAAAATAAATTAATTATTAATAATCTAACCTTTTAAAACTTCTAATTTAAACTACATTAATTTGGTTTATCGGCTGGACTACTCCGGGCTGCGGGGCTACGTGTCCTAAGGAGGCTGGTTCCTCGAGCCTGGTGGCACAACGCCACGAATCGATTAATGGCAAACTTAAATTAATCAAATCTTAAAAATCAGCAACCAAACATTTCTTATAAAATTCATTTTTTCTTAAGTCTTAATCAATCTAACTCACTTAATTATATCGGGTACCACTGGGTAACCCAGGCCTACGAGGCTATTAACTTAGCCCCAAGGAAGGTGAAATAAACTTCACGGCCTCGGTGTGAAACAAAGGTGATATCCAACAAATAATTAAATAAATCTTAAAATTAATCTTAAGCCATTAATATTTGAATTCAAACTTAAATTCCCTTAAACCTTCCAACCAATCGAACTTTAGATAACTTTAACTAATAATCCTAATTAGGACACATCAAAACTACACGACCTACCTCACACACTTTAGATGGTTTGCTATGATCACCGACTCTAGTTTTAGGATAGGCCGGTGTTTTACTTTTTGCAGCTGTGTGCCGGATTTTTTGAGTTTTCACTGCATGCTGTTTGCTAGCCTAGGATTGATGTGATTGTTTATTTATTTATTGCATTTTACGTTGTAATTGATTGAGCATTTAGATTTTGAATATTAACTGCTTGAGATTGAATATTAACTGCTTGAGATTGAATATTAATTGCTTGGGACTATAGATATAATTGTTGATTATTAGGATAACCTTGCATGATCGAGTCTAGATTTTTGTTTTAAATTTGAGATGTAAATTTGATTAAGGTTGTATTTATTTAAAATGGTTTGAGATTGGGATATAGATATCCAATTTGAATTCCAAAGAGGTGAAGACATCCCTAAAGGGGAGAGTCTTCTTCCATTTGGAATTCAAATTAGGATACTTTGCAAATATCCAAAGGGGAAAGATAACACCTCGATCAAGAGGGAGTTTCTTTCCATTTGGATATCCTGAACCGACGAATCAAGATGTTCGTGAAAAGATGAAGGATTGGACAATGAGAAGAATCCCAAATCTCAAAACCATTTGATTTAGGATTAGAAATCCGGGTTGTAGTCAGTGGTGCCCGGCCACTTTAATTTATTGTAATTTTTGAGATGTAATAATTAGTGGCACTTGCCATATGGACATTCAATTTGATATATTAATTGATTTATTTAATTGATTTCGCATTAGAACTCCTGCTTTTCTAGTCTTTTTACTTGTATGCCGTGTTTGATTTAGCCTGGAATTCGAATTTAGGCTCTTAGGGGTCTGTCAAAAAAAAATTCTTCTACTTTAATTAAATAAAATTTTTAAGATAAGATAGAAACTCTAAACGGTCCTAAGAAGTAAGCTCGGACTCGCCGAGGGTTTTTCATGCATACATTTGTACTTTCTCAACCTTGTTAGGCATCTCCCCGCCTGCGGGTTCTGGCAGACCACCTGGCCTATGAGGGTGCCGATCTGTCAAGGGGATGTTATGCAATCTCTAGGGAAAAACCTATTTTCTAAGCCAAAATTTTTAAACTGCTACATACAAATTTTGCATTCAATCGAGTCAATTAGCATGCATCGCATTAGCAACAAATTTAAAGAGTCTAATATTTAATTGCATTACTTAGACATCGAATACCCAACATGAGTCTAAGGGGCCAATTAGGATCCGCTCTAGATGTCGGCCCCGTTCTCAAAAACATATCTTAAATAACGTCCCTATCACTCTACATAAAAAGATCGGACTCATATTTTGAAATCGTTTAGGTGGTTTAGCTGGCTCCCCAATCCAGGCCGGGGTAAGACCAGATTCGCATTGCACTAGCTAGGTTTCGGGTCACTTTTTAGTACCCAATTTAGACTTAGGTTCTGAGGCCGGTTTGGGCCATAAGACCTCAATTTTCGGGAATTGAATCCCAAATTTCTAATAAAATCGACCACTCAAACTAAAATTTTCCTTCAATCAAATATAAGCCTAACACTTAGGATAGGTTGGGATGTTTTCTGAATTATTTCAGAATCTCAAAACATTCCCTACTCCTCTTCCTTTGGCTCCGAAAATAAGTGTTCAATCTTGAACCAATCCCCCTTGAAATTCAAATCTTAACTTCCTTTGATATTTACTTCGAATTCTAAATAAAATTCATATCGCTATTTTAATCGAGAGTTTTCGTAGGAAAATCTCTAATTTTCCTACGATGTAATTAACTACGAGGGCTTGCGCTCGTAGGAGATTTAGAAACCCAGAACTTATTTTTAAAATCAAAATCTTTTAAAATCTCTAATTAATTATTTTTGAGAAATTTAAAACTTTGAAATTCGAACCCATTAGGGGACGATATGTTCGTCTTTCGAGGCGATATATTGTTCATAATAGAGTGTTCAATTTCAAAATTCCAAAATTAAATATTTCTCAAAGAAATTAAATATTTTCAAAACTATTTATATACTTAATAAATTTTTTTTTTAATCAAAACAAGTGTTCAAGCGAAATTCTTAAAAGAAGGCATGGCTTGATAACATGTCCTCTAATTCATTAGTGGATAAAAATATTCTTAATTAGAGATGAAATGAGTCCAGTAATGATCGAGTAAAATGTGTTTAATTTAGACCTCCTAAATAAAATTTCTGGCTCCACCACTGGAAGAAAGTGAAATATAATTTTTACACATTTCTAATAATTTTGTACTTACAATTTCGAATTTTAATATATTTTAAGTGTATTTTATATTAATATTTTTTTAAATGAGCTGGCTCACGAACTGATGAGTTGGGTCAAGGCTGGCTCATTAGCTCATCGAGCTCGGTTCACGAGCCATTTATCGAGTTAAGCCTAAACTGACTCATGAGTCACCTTGATTCATATACATCCCTACCCTCAATCGATCCAAAGATATTTCAGTCTAGCAAAAATTTCAAAAATAATGTAAATTGATTTTCATCATCAACTCGATCACATAATAAAAATTTTCTTAAATCAATAATATTTTGGTCAAACATTAATTTCAAAGTCAAAACGGCTTGTCTTATTGCACCCACCAAGCGCGTGACCTGGCCCGTGCTAAATTGTGTTCGCCCCGGTCTACGCATGGCACTCCCTTGTAATCCGCCCACGCAAACTTGCATCGTGCCGGTCGCGTCCGATCCATCTCTCCTGCTCCCGCCACCCATGCCCAGGGCCCATGTGCAACCTGCTTGGCCTGTGTGGATAACATAATTTTTATTAATATGTTTGTCTAGAAGTTACCTATTTCAGCATATTGAAAATATTGATAGACATCAAGGGTAAAACAAAACTACATAAGACCTA